>CM053611.1:12257324-12283289 GCA_028646535.1 Procyon lotor
TTGTACACCTGAAAGTAATATTACACTGTATGTTAACTAACCGGAATTAAAATTTAAAATCAATAAATGAAAGTTTAAAAGAAGTATGTTTAAAATATTTGAAGAAATAGTGCAGGGGAAGAAAAATCTCTTTCTTGCCCCATAATAGGTTCTCTTGCTGGGGCCCTATAAACTGGACTGATGAAAGACAAATTAACAAGAGCAAACATACAGATGTATTTCATATAAGTTTTATATGACACAGGAGCCTTCCTAAAGAAATGAAGCTCTGAAGAAGTGGTTACGCATGAGCATTTTTATACTGGGTTTGATGAAGAGTGAAAAGTTGTGGAAAAAATGATAGGACAAAGGGATATGAGCTAGGGGTAGTAAACTGGGGGAAACTTAAAAAGGGCTATTCATTCAAATTCCTCTTATGTCCTGTCTTCGGAAGTAGAAGATGTTTTTTTCCTCTGGGAAGAGGAAGCACCCTTCTCACTTGAAGCTCATAACCTTCTTCATGGGAGACAGGGAAGGTCAGAGAATTCTTCCCACATCTGCCACTTCTCAAACTCCTTCATCTTAAAATACTCAACAAACTGGGGTACCTGGGTGGCTCAGTCAGTTAAGCGGCTGCCCTCAGCTCAGGTCATGTTCCTGCACAGGATTGAGTCCTGCATTGGGTTCCTTGCTCAGTGGGGAGTCTGCTTCTCTCTCTATCTCTGCCTCTGCCTGCCATTTTGCCTTACTGTTCTCTCTCTCTCTCTCTCTCTCTCTCTCTCTCTCTCACACGCACACACAAATAAATAAATAATCATTAAAAAAATACCCAATAAACCAAGGTGCTGTATTTGGGGGTAGTACATCTTGGACTTTGTTTCTCAGAATCAGTGCAGAATGAGGGGATGGGAACCTTATTGGACTTTTCTGATCCCTTCTACTTACATTGACATCATTGGATTCTATATATAGAGGCACTAATCTTAATCTACAGTGTCAGACGATTAAGAAATAACTTTTTTTATTTTCCTTATCTTAATTTTCATTTTGATTCCTCATTCCACTAATCTGACAGGCAATATTGACTTTTCAGGATTTCCCAACCCCTTCCCTGTGGTGCCAAGATGCCAGGGAAATTTCTACCAAAGCATTAGAGAAGCGAGTTATCCCTCAAGTCACCAAATACAGTTTTTTAAAACCTCCCATTTGCTCAACAAATACTTGCTGATCTACTGCTTTTGGAAAAATACAAAAGTATTTATAGAAAAGGTTTTTATCGGGTGGTGGGTACTGAGGAAGGCACGTGTTGCATGGAGCACTGGGTTTGGTGCATGAACAATTAATCTTGTAACACTGAAAAAATAAAATAAACATATTTGGGGGGGGAAACAAGGCAACTCTCCCCAACAAAGAAAAAAAAAAGAAAGAAAGAGCACACAAAAATAAAGTCCAGAAAATTTTAATTCATAAAAAAAAAAGGGTTTTTATCTGTACCATTCATAAAATGATTTGATATTAGGGCACCTGGGTGGCTCAGTTGGTTAAGCGACTGCCTTCGGCTCAGGTCATGATCCCAGGGTCCTGGGATCGAGCCCCACATCGGGCCCTCTGCTTGGTGGAGGGCCTGCTTCTCTCTCTCCCCCTGCTGCTCTGCCTGCTTGTGCTCTCTCACTATCTCTGTCAAATAAATAAATAAAATCTTTTAAAAAATGATTTGATATTACTCAATCATAAAAAAGAATGAAATCCTGCCATTCACAACAACATGGATGGACCTAGAGGGTATTATACCAAGCGAAATAAGTCAAAGACAAATAGCATATGATTTCATTTCCATGTGGATTCTAAAAAATGGAACAAATGAATGAACAAACAAACAAAAGCAGAAACAGACCCATAAATACAGAGAACAAACTAATGGTTGCCAGAAGGGAGCAGGTGTGGAGATGGGCAAAATGAGTGAAGGGGAGTGGGAGGTCCCAGCTTGCATTATGAAGTGAGTAAGTCCCAGGGAGCAAAGATACAGCATAGGGAATATAGTTGGCGATACTGTAATAGTGTTATATGGTGACAGATGGTGGCTTGTGGTGAGCACAGCATAAGGTATAGAGAAGTTGAATCACTCTCTCGTGCACCACTCTCTCGTGCACCTGAAACTAATGTAACATTGTGGGTCAAGTGTACTTCAATACAACATAAATAAATAAATACATATATATATAAATATATAAATACATAATGAAGTCCAAACTGAAGCATGCTAAAGAACAAACTATTTGAATAATAAAGTTTTAAAACATAAGGAAAGGAAATAAGGATCAAGAAAAAAGAAGGAAGGGGCACCTGGGTGGCTCAGTGGGTTAAAGCCTTTGCCTTTGGCTCAGGTCATGATCTCAGGGTCCTGAGATCAAGACCCGCATAGGGCTCTCTGTTCAGCAGCGAGCCTGCTTCCCCCTCTCTCTCTGCCTGTCTCTCTGCCTACTTGTGATCTCTCTCTCTCTCTGTCAAATAAATAAATAAATAAAAATCTTAAAAAAAAAGAGAGAGAGAATTGAGAACATTTTGTTCTTAGCACCCAAATTGCCAAAGCAAGGAGGAAAAGAGAAAATACACTATTCCTTAATGGACATTTTACTTTTTACATTTTACTTATCGATTAAGTTAAGTCTCTTCGAAACAATAATATTCAAATGATGAGAGGCTAGCAGCTCAACAGTGAACAGAATGAGGTAAGAGAGATACTGAAGTTAAAACAGTAGGATAAAGTTCTTCAAGATTCATGAAAAATGTAAGGAAAATCTGATGTATTTGTTTCTTTACAGTGATTTTGAGAAGTGTAGGACAAATTTGTATGTGGTAAATCAGTCATTTTATTCCCATTTACGGTTATTACAGAAATTGGAGACCTTAAGACCAGATATATATTTAAGGATGAATAAAACTGCCATTTAGTAAATTATTACTGCTATTAATCCAAATCAACTGAAATTGTTCTTAAAAGTCGGAGCTAACCAAAGTCAAATCAGAGATAGTATAAAAGCATTAATAAAATTAAAAGGCAAATTTTGTAAGTAAAATCAAACAAGCAATTTTCAAGGCTCAGAAATGAGTTACTAACTTCATATAAACCTAGTTCAAGAAACAAATGACATAGGAAATTCATGGTTGAATTAGAACTAGCATCAAGTCCTGCCATGCCAACTCTAAGGGTGATGAGGTGCTTTTGAAATAAAGGGAAAAAAAAGAGAGAGAGAGAGAACTGTGTTAAAAACTGCTCTCCCATGATCACCTTGTAAGAAAAAGAAAATGCCTGTTTACATGAATGAAGTACATCCAAGAATTCCCACCACTTCAGTGACAAGAAAAATCAAGATAATAATAATTAAATTGGGGGCGCCTGGATGGCTCAGTGGGTTAAAGCCTCTGCCTTTGGCTCAGTTCATGATCTCAGGGTCCTGGGATCGAGCCTCGCATCAGGCTTTCTGCTCAGTGGGGAGCCTGCTTCCCCCCCTCTCTCTGCCTACTTGTGATCTCTCTCTGTCAAATAAATAAATAAAATATTTTTTAAAATATAATTAAATTGTATGCATGTGAATTTCAGAAGAAAGCCCATGAAAAAAGAAATGCAGTTAATCAGTCTTAATCTTGTTCTAACATTACTGCCCCAGTAGGTTTAAACACTATAAGCCCTTTGGGAGCCACATCAACCCCTCAGGTCCACAGGATGGCTCAAGTGCCTTGTTACTGTGATGGATAAATGGTACCCTTCTGACCTGAAAGAGTTAATAGGATGCCCTACCCCCACCCCACCCCGCCCATGTACTACTAGGAAGATCTCTGAGCTATTATCTGGCCCTGGAAAGAAAATAACCCATTTGTTCCCAACGTTTCCTACTCATAATGCCCAGCAAAGACCCCTTCTTTCTACATCCAACCCCCATGCCTGCCTACCCTAAAAACCATATCTTATAAACCAAATTCTCCAACTATAAGACTGGCTTTTCTCATGAGGCAAAGGAAAAAACCTCTGTGATTAATGCTCTGGCTAAAAGCATAGAATGTAAAATGGGAAGATTATTTATGGTTCTTCTCTTTAAGAGCTAATAGAGTCAGACGTTAGCCTAAAAGGTTGGAAATCCTACAGTGGGATTTTTTTTTTCAACAGATAAAAGTGGCTTCTGGAAAGCAGCATAAATACTTTCTGCAGTAAGCCATAAGCACTAATAATTTTGCTATAAGTGCTCAAAGGGAGATGAACATTTTAAATGTTATTAAAAAATGGACAGCATATTATCTTGAAAGCCACAGTGAAATACTAACCTAAGTGACAAGCATTGTTTTCTGTGCCATGTTTTAAGATGGACGGTGGTTAGAGGGATTTACCAGGCCACTCTTCCATATAGTCAAATCACATTCAATAGCTCAAAATGTAATATGGATTGAATTTTCAATTTCTAGTTATATTTGCCCCAAGGCTATTACATTTCTTTTTTCCTAAACTGTTCATTCTTCTTTGGTTAATTCTGTTTGAAAGCCCTGCTTTGCTCATTATCCAAGATAGGCAAGAGAACATAAAGCTTGATTTCACTACCTTTGACATTGTTAAAATTTAATTTGGCAGAGAGAGGTTTGGTGGTTTTGTTTGTTTGTATTTTTTTAGTAGGGTATTTCCAGTGAAAAGTGTTTGGCCTTTTGGTTCCCTTTTTGTTTGTTTTTTTTTTAACTCTTTTCATTAATTTTAAGTAAACTCTACCCCCAGTATGGGGCTTGAACTCACAACCCCAAGATCAAGAGTCACATGTTCTACCATTAAGCCTGCCAGGCACCCCTTATTCCTTTTTTTTTTTTTTTTAAATCAGGAGTATTAGGGCACCTGGGTGGTTCAGTGGGTTGAACATCTGACTCTTCATTTCAGCTTGGGTTGTGATCTCAGGGTCATGGGATTGAGCCCTGAGTCGAGTCCCATGTTGGGCTCCATGCTTAATGGGAAATCTGCTGGAGATTCTCTCTCTCCATCTCTCTCTGCTCTTCCACCCTCCCCTCAGATAAATAAATAAATCTTTTAAAAAATAAAATAAAAATCAGGAGTACTAAAAGTTTGCTCTTCTTTAATGGTGTTCTTTTAAAAATTCGATTTAATGAATGACTAGAAACAAAGAAATAATAATTTAGAAATAAAAAGGCTTGAGGTGAAATGCTCAGACAATTGGACTGCCTCTTTACAATAAAAGAGATTTCCACAAAACAGATGTGCGGGTTGTCAGTAAGCCGACGATTGCTTACTGGTCTAATTTGGGGGTGACTAAAATATTTGTATGCACAGAGATAGCACTGTTACCAAATGATTCCATGGCTGATTTTGAGCAAAGTGGCCAATAAGTAACAGCATCTTGGAGGGACAAACAGCTCCAGAGGAGTCCTACTTCCCTGTGGGTGAAAAAGTCTAGATGTGCCTGCTATTCGAGTATTCTGAATCAGACTTCCTCAATATGTCCAGAGTGTTGTGCAAACATGTGTATTAACATGAAAGCAGTTCATGAATCTGCAGTGTTCAATTTCTCTCTTTTTTTTTTAAGATTTTTATCTGTTTAGGGGCACCCTGGTGGCTCAGTGGGTCAAAGCCTCTACCTTCAGCTCAGGTCATGATCTCAGGGTCCTGGGATCGAACCCCACATGGGGCTCTCTGCTCAGCAGAAAGCCTGCTTCCCCCTTTCCCTCTGCCTGCCTCTCTGCCTACTTGTGATCTCTCTCTCTCTCTCTCTCTCTCTCTCTCTCTGTCAAATAAATAAATAAATAAACCTTTTTTTTAAAAAAAGATTTTTATCTGTTTAGCAAGAGAGAGCTTGTGTGAGTAGGGGGAGGAGCAAAGAGAGGAAGAGAAAATCTCAAGCAGACTGCACTGAGCACTGAGCCAGATGCAGGGTTCCATGCAATGACCCTGAGATGTGACCTGAGCTGAAACCATGAGTCAGATGCTTAACCTACTGAGCCACACAGACACCCCAGCAGCATTCAATTTTTTAACAGGAAAAAAAAATCTGAAGCAAATAAGGCATAGATATGTTGATAGACTATAGACCTAGATCAACCCTTTTCCAATAGGAAACAGATAATACAGTCAAACGAGATAATTCAACATTATTAAATGAAGAGACTATTTATAAAGGTGTGCTATTAGTCTGCTGGGGCTTCCTTTACAAAATGCCACAGACTGAGTGGCTTAAACTACTGGAATTTTATTGTCACACAGTTTTGGGGGCTGAAGTCTCAAATCAAGGTGTTGTTGGCAGGGTTGATTTCTTCTGAGGGATACGAGGGAAGGGTCTCTCTCCTTGGCTTGTCAATGGTCCTCTTGTTGCTGTGCCTTCACAACACCTTCCCTCTATGTCTCTGTCCAAATTTCTCCTTTCAAGAAGGATGACAGTCATATTGACTTAGGGCCCACCCTATTGACCTCACATTAATTTGATCCCTTCTGTAAAGATTCTATGAATGGTAGGGGGAACGGGGGGACATAAGTGAACCCCAAACAGCTATAGACAGCATTTGAGGAAACCAACAAGAGATTGTACAGTATTCTAAGGGCTGATCACAGCAGGGAGCTGTTTCAGCTGTAGGCACGAAGAGCTTATCAGAGCCCAGAGAGAGCATAGCTATGGGGAGACAGCTGTCATACAGGAACCAGGGCTTTCAGTAAAAGGATTCAGCCAACAATCTGCAACCTGGCAGGAAAGGAGCTGGGGAGTGGAAGGAAGAAATGCTCTGACCTCACTCACCTCCTACCACTCCATCTCCTCCTGCTGGTTCCTCCCACAGGTCTTCCCTTGGGCCAACCAGAAGCCAAAGAGCAAGGGAGCTAGTCGGTCAGTCCATACAAGCCAGCCTCTTGGGGCACTTTGCAGGGTGCAGAAGGATAAAGAATAAATCTAGAGTGATAACCAGAAGTTATCTAATATATTGCCTATTAAAATGCATAAAACCAGGGACACCTGGGTGGCTCAGTTGGTTAAGCAGCTGCCTTTAGCTCGGGTCATGTTCTCAGGGTCCTGGGATCAAGCCCCAGGTCAGGAATCCCTGCTCAGCAGGGAGTCTACTTCTCCCTCTCCCTTTGACCCTCCTCCCTGCTTGTGCTCTGTCTCAAATAAATAAATAAGATCTTTAGTAAAATATTTCATAAAACCAGTTAGTGGATATGCAAGAGTTCCTTGTATTTCTATCTTTCATTACATATTTGAAATAATTTACAGTAAATATTCTTAAAGAAATTTATACCATATGTGTTATGTGGGGGGAAATGCATGTAGTATAATCACTACACGTTTTGAAGGATATACTAAAAAACATAATAATGTTTATCTCCAGGGCCCCTGGGTGGCTCAGACAGTTCAGTGTCTGCCTTTGGCTTAGGTCATGATCTCAGGCCCTGGCATCAAGCCCCAGGTCAGGATCCTTGCTCAGCAGGGAGCCTGCTTCTCCCTCCCCTTTGCTCCCCTGCTCCTGCTCTCTCTCTAGCTCAAGTAAATAAATAAAATCACTTAAAAAAATGTTTATCTTCTGGTTGGGGGATAGTTCTTTATTTCATTTTTTTTTTATTACTTTGCTACTAAGAAATTTTTTAGGGGTGCCTGGCTGACTCAGTCAGTAGAGCATGAGACTCTTGATCTTGATGTGATGAGTCATGCCCCATGTTGTCTGTAGAGTTTACTTTAAAAAAAAAATAGAAGAAGTTTTTTACAGGGATGGAGACTAACAGGAAAACAACACCGCTGGCAACAGTAAGTAAGAGTAAGTAAGAGTGAGTAGATCTCTTTGAGTAGGGAGAGGAAGGCTTCTGGAAAGACACTTAGGGTACAGGGGGTTTACTTTTGATGGAAGAGCTTCCAGAGATCAGAGTACAACAGTTGGAAGATAAATGGGGAAAAGGAAATGTAGAACAATGTGGAATTTAAACCAGAGGAGAGGATGATACAAAAGACTTGCATTTTGGATGGTAGCCAAACACTGAGGGGGTCCTGTGTGAGGCATTGAGGAATTAACTACCTTCAGTGTTCCAGAAGGAACTCTGATGTAAGTTATTTTTAAACCCCAGGTGTCAGAAGCCTGACCTCACCAGCCATCAACAATCTTTGCTTAGGGCTCTGTCCAGAATATGTGTGAAAATCTTATATGGATCCTCAAAACAAAAAAAAAACAAAACAAAACAAGCACCCCTTTCCTAGGGAGTGCCAGAACATTCTGGCCTCCTTTGCTGGGGACAAGAACAGAGCTAACATCTGTTCTTTGGAGTCGCCATCATAAGATTTTCTACATGCCTTCTGCAGCGTCGGAGTGGGATCTCTGTTTTTATATTGCTGAACAGATGTAAAGTTTTAACTTCGAGAGAAAGGTTACAGCATAAATTCCATATGCCTTTCTAAGTTCTAGGACATGGTAAATAAAGGAGAAAACCTGCATCTACACATATGCTATAAAAGTCTCCTATCACTTTTCATCAGCAGACTCATAGGTACATACCAAGCATGTGCAAACATGTAATATTAGAGCTTTCCAACTCAAAAAAAAAATTAGTGCGCTTTTTCTCAAACTAACAGTGATTGTATTCCTCAGAGAGTTGTGGATATGTAAAGTTTGAAGTTTTTCTATCCAACTGTTCTTAAAGTTATTTGAGGGCAGAAGGAGGTCACCAGGATTTTTAAAAATCATTTTCCACAGAAACAGCTGAACGGGCCGACCCTAACATCCCCCAGCCATGAAATGGAAAGAGACCTGCCTTGCTTAAACCTGAACAGCATGGCACCACTTTAGAAAGAGAGCAAGAATATTTTTACATTGGAATGCATTCTCAGATTCAATCATTGGCTGTTATCTATTAAAGCTGTTTTCGCTCCAAAGAATGTGACTTCTCGTGATAAATAAAACTGATTAAGAAAAAAATTTTGTTTGAGATTTGGATTATACTAAGAAAGAGAGAAAACAGAAATTCAAAACATCATGACTTAATTAGTACATTTATTTTTCCTACTAGTCTCTATGGATATATGGAAGTTCGGAGTGAAATGTAGAGAAAGAAGCTGAAAGACTATTTCTGAAGCCAGTTAAGGGCCAAAGTATTCTCACACCTTTTAAAATTAATCTTTGATTCCTCACCAAAATATTTAGTTTGGCTTTGAGGAGTGACCCCCTTCTAAGGTGCTCAAGCCTTTAAAAGGGTTTGGCTATGATTATTACTGCATTCTCATAAACAAAATGGTCTGAAACATGGTGCACTTGCTCATTCTTTTTTTAAAAGTTTTATTCATTTAAAGATTTATTTATTTATCTTGAGAGAGAGAGAGCACGAGTGGTGGACAAGAGCAGTGGGAGCGAGACAATCTCAAGTAGACTCTGCCCTCAGTGCAGAGCCCAGACTCAAGGGTCAATCCCAAGACCCTGAGATCATGACCTGAGCTGAAACTGAGAGTTGGATGCTCAACCAACTGAGCCAACCAGGCCCCCAAGATTTTATTTAAGTAATCTCTACACCAGGGGTGCCAAGATAGTTGAGTCAGTTAAGCAGCTGACTTCAGCTCAGGTCATGATCTCAAGGTTTGTGATGGAGCCCTGCATCGGGCTTCCCGTTCAATGGGGAGTCTGCTTGTCCCTCTCCCTCTCACCCTGTTCCTGCTCTCCCTCTCTCTCTTTCTCTCTCAAATAAATAAATAAATAAAATCTTTGTTAAAAAAGAGTCACATGGTCTTCTAACTGAGCCAGTCAGGTGTCCCATATTTGCTCATTCTAAGTGATGAACCTCTCAGACAATATGCAGATTTTTACTGGTTTAGGGAAATCTATTTATTGATATAGAAAGACTTCGATATATTATCAAATGTTGGAAGAGGGGGGAATTGGAGTGGATGTCCTTGAATTATTTGCCAATAAAATTTAAGCGGGAATACTCAAAAATGGTTGAAATGGTAAATTTGATGTTATGCATATTTTATCACAATAAAAAATTTCTCCCAAAAATTATGTTTATAAAACCTAAATACATATAATTTTTGTTTTCCAATCATACTTTAATAAAGCTGGGAAAAAATTCAAACTACTAGAAAAATATGACACAAATATGCACATACATTGAAGGAGTTCTGGTAGTGCCTTCAATAAAGAATACAATTGCAGCAAGCTCCATGTGATATGGTGAATCTGTATACCTCCCACTCCCGTTAACAAACCTGAACTGGCCAGTCAGTGTAGAAAAGAAATCAGGCTACTTGTCAGATTCCAGATTAATGAAGTATGATGATAGTCATTTAAAGAGCGAACTTAATACTTCCTAATTCTTAATTTCAAGAGTTGAGACATACCTATCATCCTAGGATCATAAAACTTTAAGAAAGGAAGGGACCATTTTACAAATAAAGAATACTTATCCCAGACGAGAAGAAAAGATTTTCCCCCAGATCACATAGGCTGCCCTAGACTGTGGGTCTCAATCACGGAGTCAACAAATTTATATTTAGTGCTTCTTATGTGCCAGGCATTGTAAGTTGTCGGGACTCTGAAAATGACTAGGATGCTTGGCCCCCACCCCCATGGGAGTGCCTGTCAAGCAATGTGGTCAGATGACCTGTAGTCCAGTGTGATGAGCACAATAACACAAGTATGCCCTCACTTCCACAGCCATGCAGAGAGTGATTATCTCTGTCTCAAGAATTCGTTATGAGAAAGAGTAGAAATGAATTCGTGGGGCGCCTGGGTGGCTCAGTAGGTTAAAGCCTCAGCCTTCGGCTCAGGTCATGATCTCAGGGTCCTGGGATCGAGCCCCGCATGGGGCTCTCTGCTCAGCAGGGAGCCTGCTTCCCCCTCTCTCTCTCTGCCTGCCTCTCTGCCTACTTGTGATCTCTCTCTCTCTCTCTCTCAAATAAATAAATAAAATCTTGAAAAAAAGAAAAAAGAAATGAATTTGTAAAAGAGGTCACCGTTTAAATAGATCTCCATTCAATAGGTAAACCAGGAAGGAAAAGGAAGTGCCAGATGGTAAGAAATTCAGGGTAGCCACTGCACTCAAGCACAGGAGCAGCTGGGAGCCTGTGGGAGGAATGGGAAACCACGAGTGGGAAACCACGAAGCTCACGGGCAGATAGGATTCCAGATGTCTGACGACCTTGTGCTAAATCACTCAGATTTGATTCTGGCCACAAGGTTAAGACATTCAAGTTGGGGATGGGACTTGTATTTAAACAGATAGTTGTCACTCACTGTGACCTGGAGGATGGATTATAAAAGGAGAAACTGGAGCCTGGGAGGCCCATCACAGAGCTATGTATGGCGGTGGCCAAGTTGCTCCTTTTATTTTCACTTTCTGGCTAAGGTCTTGGAGGTTACATTTTTTTCACCCTCTAGTACAAAGCCGAGATATCAGACTGTGACAACTAGTGTTGCTCTTCAACCTTGACCAGCCACCAGCTTACATCACCACTGCAACCCATGGAGGACAGAACATTCCTTTCACTTTCTCTCAGATACATCAATGTTTACTCCTGTCCCCAACCTGGGCCCTGCTAGTGTGTATACAAATGGCATCAGAGAACACATGGGTTTGCATCTGAAAGTATAGATCTGAAAGCTATCTCCCTGTGAAGCTGGGAGCCACAGATAGAATCGAATCACTCAGGGAAACATACAAAGCAAGAAAGAAAGAAGCTTACAGGGTAGACAGAGGAAATGAAAACAATAAAAGAAACTAAGCAAGAGCATGACAAGATAACCAAGGCCCTTGGCGCATCTGGGTGGCTCAGTCACTTGAGCATCCCACGCCTGATTTCAGCTCAGGTTGTGATCTCAGGATCTTAGGACAGCGAGACTGAGCACCACGTTAGGCTCCTCACTCAGTGGGAAGTCTGCTGGAGATTCTCTCTCACTCCCTTCCCCACCCTTCCCCTACTCTCACTCTCTCTCTAAACTATATAAAGTGTATAATGACCCTAGATGACCGAAGGACTTGAGGACAGCCAGGCAACTGAAGTTTGGGTTACATACAAATCACCTGTCTGTTTGGCATTGGTTTAGGAGCTTTCACACCTGTGGCTACTCTTGTGGTTCCTACCGGGTGGGCCTTTGTTATCTTCTTTTTAGTTTTTTTTGTTTTTGTTTTAAAGATTTAAGATTAGAATTAGCCTGTGGAAGGGATGCCTGGGTGGCTCAGTCAGTTGTGCATGTGTCTTCAGCTCAGGTCATGATCCCAGGGTCCTGGTATCAATTCCCACGTCGGGCTCCCTGCTCAACGGGGAGCCTGCTTCTCCCTCTGCCTAACACTTCCCCTGCTTGTGCTCTCTCTCTCTCTTCTCTCCCTCCAAAAAAAAAAAAAATTTTCTAAGAATTATCCTGTGGAAATGAAACTGTACAACCTGTCTAGAGGGTATTTTGACAATCGTGATACTTGAAAAGTTGCTAAAAGAGTAAACCTTTTTTTTTTTTTAAGATTTTCCTTATTTATTCATTAGATAAAGGGAGAGAGAGAGCAGGGGAAAGCCCAGAGGGAGAGAGAGAATCTCAAGCAGACTCTGTGCTGAGAGCAGAACTTGACACAGGGCTCTATCCCACAACTCAGAGATCATGACCCTGAGATCATGACCTGAGCCAAAACCAAGAGTTGGACGCTCAACCAACTGAGCCACCCAGGTGCCCCAAGAGAGTAAATCTTCAAAGTTCTCAGAGAGGAGCACCTGGGTGACTCAGTTGGTTGAGCGTCCGACTTTTGATTTCAGCTCAGGTCATGATCTCAAGGACATGAGACTGAGCCCCTCATCAGGCTCCATGCTCAGCATGGAATCTGCTTGAGATTCTCTCTCTCCCTCTTCCCTTTCTCCTGGTTCTCTCTCCCTCTCAAAAAAAAAAAAAAAATTCTCGTAGAGAACAAACTGGCGATTGCCAGAGGGGAGGTAGATGGGGGGATGGGTGAAAAAAGTGAAGGGGATTAAGAGCCCACTCATCACGATGAACACTGAATAGTGTGCAGAATTGTTGAATCATTATATTGTACACCTAAAACTAGTATAACACTGCATGTCCGTATGTTAATTATTATGGAATTTTTTTAAATGTTTTTAAAGTTCTTACAAGAAAAAAACAGTCTAAGGGCACCTGGTTGGCTCAGTGGGTTAAGCCTGTGCCTTCGGCTCAGGTCATGATCTCTGGGTCCTGGGATCAAGCCCTGCATTGGGCTCTCTGCTCAGCGGGGAGCCTGTTTCCCACCCCCCCAACTCTGCCTGCCTCTCTGCCTGCTTGTGATCTCTCTCTCTTTCTCTGTCAAATAAATAAAATCTTAAAAAAAAGAAAAGAAAAAAACAGTCTGTAACTATGAGTGGTGATAGATATTAACTATACTTACTGTAGTGATCATTTTGCAATATATAAACATCAAACCATTATGTCATACCTCGGAAACTAATATAATGGTGTATGTCAATTATAACTCAAAAAAAAAGGCTCACTGTCCCATCCTATATTCAGGGGGAAATCTAGTGTCTGTCCTCAGGACTCCAAGGATTCTTGTGAGGAAGCAAAGTTTAACAGCCCTCCTAGTCACCTCCTAGTCTAACACAGGCCTACTTCATTTCATCGTGCTTCATTTCATTGCATTTCACAGATATTGTATTTTTTACAAATTGAGGGTTTATGGAAACCTTGTGTCACACGACTCTATGGGTGCCTTTTTTTCCAACAGCATTTGCTTGCTTTGTGTTTCTCTGTCACATTTTGGTAATTCTCACAGTATTTCAAACTTATTCACTATTAGTTTGTTATGGTGATCTGTGACCAGTGATCTTCAATGTTACCGCTATAATTGTTTTGGGGTGCCACAAACCACTCCAATATAAGATGATGAACTTATTGGATAAATGTGTGTTTTCTGACTGCTCCATTGACCAGCCATTCCCCAGTCTCTCTCCCTTTCCTGTGGCCTCCCTATTCCCTGAGAAACAACAATATTGAAATTAGGCCTATAAATAACCCTACAGTGGCCTCTAAGTATTCAAGTGAAAAGAAGAGCCCCATGTCTCTCACTTTAAATCAAAAGCTAGAAACGATGAAGTTTAGTGAGGAAGACATGTCAGAAGCTGAGATAGGCCGAAAGTTAGGTCTCTTGAACCAGTCAGCTAAGTTGTGAAGGCAAAGGAAAAGTTCTTAAAGGAAATTAAATGTGCTTCCAGTGAACATACGAATGCTAAGAAAGTGAAACAGCTTTATTGTCAATGTGGAGAAAGTTTGAGTGTCCTGAAGAGAAGATCAAACCAGCCACAACATTCCCTTAAGCCAAAGCCTCATCCAGAGCAAGGTCCTGACTCTTCAATTCCATGAAGGCTGAGAGAGGTGAGGAAGCTACAGAAGAGTCTGAAGTTAGCAGAGGTTGATTTGTGAAGTTTAAGGGAAAAAAGTCATCTCCATAACATCAAAGTGTAAGATGAAGAAGCAAGTGGTGATGTAGAAGTTGCAGCAAGTTATCCAGAAGATCTAGCTAAGATCATTACTGAAAGTGACCACACTGAACAGCGGATTTTCAATGTAAAGAAAATAGCCTTATAGTGGAAGAAGATGCCATCTAGGACTTTCATAACAGAGAGGAGAAGTCAACGTACAGCTTCAAAGCGCCAAAGGACAGGCTGACTCTCTGGTCAGGGACTAACGCAGCTGGTGACTTGAAGTCAAAGCCAATGCACTTACCATCCTGAAAATCCTAGGGCCCTTGAGAATTATGCTAAATCTCCTCTGCCTGTGCTCTAAAAATAGAACTACAAAGCCCGGATGACAGCACATCTGTTTATAACATGGTTTACGAATATTTTAAGCTCACTGTTGAGATCTACTGCTCAGAAAAAAATATTCCAGAAAAAAAAAAGAAAAAACTATTCCTTTCAAAACATGACTGTTCATTGACAATGCACCTGGTTCCTCAAGGGCTCTGTTGTAGCTGTATGGTGAGATTAACATTGTCTTCATGCCTGCTAACACAACATTCATTTGCAGCCCATGGATCAATGTGTAATTCTGACTTTCAAGTCTTACTATTTCAGAAATACATTTCATAAGGCTATAGCTGCCATAGATACTGATTCCTCTGATGGATCTCGGCAAAGTACACTGAAAACCTTCTGGAAAGAATTCACCATTTTAGATGCCATTGAGAACATCTGTGATTCATGGGAAGAAATCAAAAGATCAACATTAACAGGAATTTGGAAGAAGCTGATTCCAACCCTCACGGATGACTTTGAGGGATTCAAGGCTTCAGGAGAGGAAGTAACTGCAGACAGGGTGGAAATAGCAGGAGAAACAGTGTGTTAGAAGAGGAGCTTGAGGGGCGCCTGGGTGGCTCAGTCAGTTAGGTGACTGCCTTCGGCTCAAGTCATGATCCCAGGGTCCTGGGATCGACCCCCGCATTGGGCTCCCTGCTCAGTAAGGAACCTTCTTCTCCCTATCCCTCTGCTGCTCCCCTTGCTTGTGCTCTTTCACTCTCTTTGTCAAATAAATAAAATTATTTAAAAAAAAACCTTTAGTGATTGAGGAGTTGCTTCTTATGGATGAGCAAAGAAAACGGTTCCTTGAGATGGAAACTACTCCTGGTGAAGATGCTGTGAAGACTGTTGGAATGACAACAAAGGATTTAGAATATTATGTAAACTTGGTCACTAAAGCAGTGACAGGGTTTGAGAGAAATGACTCCAATTTTGAAAGAAGTTCTACTGGGGCACATGGCTGGCTTGTTAGTAGAACGTACAATCCTTGATCTCAGAGTTGTAGGTCTGAACCCCACATTGGGTGTATTAGCAATTTAGAGATTGCTAAAAAATAAAATCTTTAGGAAAAAAAGGAAAGAAGTTCTACTGTGGGTAAAATGGTATGAAACAGCATTGCATATGACAGAGAAACCATTCACAAGAAGAGTCAATGCAGCAAGCTTCATTGTCGTCTTGTTTTATGAAATTGCCACTGCTGCCCCAGCCTTCACCCCTGCCACCACCTTGATCCACTCAGCAGCCATCAACATCAAAGCAAGACCCTTCACCAAAAAAAGGATTATGACTTGTTGAAAGCCTAGATGATGCTAGCATCTTTTAGCAATAAGGTATTTTTTAAAGATTTTATTTATTTGTATGTTTATTTATTTAGGGAAAGCAAGCACATGCATGCAAGCAGGGGAGAGGCAGAGGGAGAGAGAGAATCTCAAGTAGACTCCCCACTGAGTGTGGAGACCCATGTAGGTCTTGATCTCACAACCCTGGGATCATGACCTGAGCTGAAATCAAGAGTCAGATGCTTAACCAACTAAGCCACCCAGGCACCCCAGCAATAAAGTGTTTTTTAATTAACATTGGTTTTTTTTAGGTACAATGCTATTGCACACTTAATACACTATAGTATAATGTAAATATAAGTTTAATATGTACCAGGAAACAAAAAAATTCATTTGATTCACTTTATTATGATTTTTGCTGGAGCTGAACCTCACAATATCTCTCACATGTGCCTGTCTCTTGACTTTACTGGATTCTTAGGCTTAAACTCTGAGTCTTGCCTCCTATATAAGGTACATCCCATGACTGTGAACAGTAGTAGCAGTCATTGCCTCTAACTCAACCTATTTTTTTCCTTTGAATCTCTCCCGTCTAGGTCTTGAAGCTCTTTGCAAAACTCTGCACTACTAACACAAATGCATAGGGTTTTTCTCCTTCCAGCTCGTGCATCTTCAAAAACTTTGATGTGTGAGTCCTGGTTACTTCCACCAGAGGGAATAATCTTCCCAGCAGTCAGCCATTGCCATGGAGGCATCTAAAGTTTTGAGACTACTTGGAACTTCTATCAGTATATTGTCACTATCCTTCACTACTTTTTCCCAGAGATCTGTCACTATTAAACATCTCTAAGGTGTGATCAAGTCACAAATATAAGTCCTCAACTCTTGTCCTAATCCAATACCCACAATTTCTGGCAGTATATGTCCTCCTCCACGGACTCCACTGCTTATCTAGTTGCCTGCCCTATGGTAGAGTCCCATTCTGTAGAGGATACTCTTCTAGCAAATGCAAGAAGACAAGAACTTTGGCTCAATCCAAGCACACCTACCAAGGACCTCCTGTCCTCTTTCAGGAACTCTGGGGCCACAGATTTACACACTAATTTCCAGGACTCTCTCTCACATGTTATTTCTAGAATGTCTTGGTCTTGAAATTCACACTCTAGGAACTTCACAGTGTTGTATACACAATACTTCTTCTGCCTAAAACTTCCCTTCTTGAAGTATAGCTTCAAGGACCATCTCTGGGATCATGGCCTCAGCTGAAGGCCCAAACGCATGACCAACTGAGTCACCTAGGTGCCCGAAAAATAAAACACTTTTACTTAAAATCATTAATTATATCAAATCTCAACCCTAACCATGCATCTTGTTAATATTCCATGTAACAAAATGGTAATAAGACATTTCTGCTGCATACTGAAGTATGGTATTCCCATGGTTGCCCCACAGGAAAGCACTTGTGTGATTGCTGTGAGTTCAGAGCTGAACTAGCAGCTTTTTCACAGAACACCATTTTTACTTGAAAGAACTGACAGACATACTATGATTATTTTGACTTGGGTATTTGGCACATTTTCTCAAACATAAATGAAGGGAGCCTGTCACTTCAAGGAAAACAACTGACGGTGCTGGTTGCCAGTGATAAAATGTGAGCTTTTAAGGGAAAATTAGAATTTTGGAAAACATATCTGCCACTATGAGTTCAACAGCTTCTCCATACTTAAAGGTATTCTGATGAGATCAATGGTGAAAATAACAAATGTGATTCTTTTAATATTGTTTAATGGATTATGTCAACATTAAAAGATCTACCTACTTCGGTGGACCAGCATTTCCCACGTGACCAATGCAGAATGTGACAAAGTTATGTATGGGTAAGAGATCCATTCAAACTGCAAAATACATCAATAGATAGGATATGATTTCAGATTCTACATTGCAATAAATTTTAAGATATTACCACTGGTCAAGTTCTGGTGTGATATGAAAGAATAATATCTATGATTATCTAAAAAGGCTACTAAAATACTCCCCCATTTTCCAAGTACTTCAACCAAAACTACCTATGGCAACAGATCGAATGCAGGAGCAAATAGAAGAATCCAGTGTCTTCTGTAAAGCCAGATAGTAAAGATATTTACAAAAATGTGAAACAACATCACTCTTCTCACTAAAGCTTTTTATTTTGGAAAATTTAGCTATTTTCATAAAAATACATCTTATTTGCATTAATATATATGGGGTTTATTATTGTTATTTTTAAATGAATTAATGGATATATTTTTTAAGTTTCTCTATTTTAATTTATAATAATATAAATGTAGATAAATAGAAGCCCCAAAATAAAAAGTTCGATAATTTTTAAGAGGAAAATGGATCCTGAAACCAAAAAGTTTGAGAACTGCTGGTTTGGCTGAACACAGAAAGTCATTTAGAATATGTCTGCTCTTTGTTGGGGGTGGGGTGGTCCATGAGCGTCTTCAGTAGTTATGTAAATACATGATGAACAGGCCCCTGCTGCTCTGGGAGAAAGGACAAGAGGACCTTTTGTGGCCTGAAAAAGGTTGTCTCTTGAAGCTTGGTACACAGAGGTGGTCACTGTAAATTTGCATGGGGACCAAGAAACATCCTGGGAGGAAAGCTGTGAAATCCTGACCCATTCCCTGTGAGATTCGTTGTCCCAGCAACCACTCTGAAGACCTGAGAAGGGGCAGGAACAAAGAACATCAAAGGCTTCAAAGGGGAACACACCATGACGGGGAATTGTACACAGGTGATCCAGGTCGCATGTCAGGGCCTATAAGGCCACAGAGGAGGAACAGCAATGGGGGCTAGGCCTTGACTAGAGTGATATCACAGAGCAGTTATCCCAGGGGCAGCAGCCCTAAGCCAGAGCCCATGAGTGAACTGATTCAATTCTCTAGCTATTTCTCTGCCTGATGCTTGACAGCAGAACTCATCCCTTGGAACTGAATAAGCCCCTATTCTTGGATGAGTGGATAGGGGAGGGGACAACTCCAAGAGATTCTGCACTTGATCCAAATATGAGGCCTCTACTGATTAATAAAGGGGATAGGAAATGATCCGTGTAGGAGGCTAGCAAACCAGTTACGGTCATGCTGGAAGCTGTCCGAGGCAGCCGTGAGCAGACACAGTCCCTGGCCTCAGAGAGCTTCCAGCTGCCAGAAAGAAACAAAAAAACCGGCATTTCTGTTACATAAAAAGAAGGTCTATATGAGAAATCAAGAGCAGAGTGCTATGGACACAGATAGAGTACTTGACCAAGTCTCAAAGGGGATGTAAAACAGATTCCCAAACTGCATTAATCCGGACATCTATTGCTACTTGGTAAGACAACCCCCAAATGTCAATGATGGAACAATGAATATTTTTTCTTCAGCTTGGACAGATTTCTTGGCGCTCTCCTCCAAAGGTGTCTCAGGGACCCAGGCAGCTTCCGTGTTGTGACCTCACGAACCAAGAGCTTCAAGGCTGCCCCTGCATCATCCAGCTGGCGGAGATGGCAGGGGTGGCGTGGGGTAGGGATGATGGTGTGTAAGGGAGAGGCACATCAGATACTTAACAACTTGCATCTGGAAAACACATAGAACTTTCATTTACTTTCCATCAGCCAGGACTAGCCATGTGGCCCCACCTAGATGCAAGAGACATGGGTCATGCAGGTTTCCTAGGCCCAAGAAAGAAGATGAAGTGATTTGGTGAACACACAGCATTATCTCTGCCACACAGAAGAGGTGATTTCTAAGTTAAAAGATGAGGGGGGTGTGGGGAGCCTGGGTGGCTCAGTGGGTTAAAGCCTCTGCCTTCAGTTCAGGTCATGATCTCAGGGTCCTGGGATTGAGCCCCGCATCAGACTCTCTGCTCAGCAGGCAGCCTGCTTCCCCCTCTCTCTCCCCCTGCCTCTCTGCCTACTTGTGATCTCTCTCTCTCTCTCTGTCAAATAAATAAATAAATAAAGTCTTAAAAAAAAAAAAAAAAGATGAGGAGAGTGAACAGAGAAGGTGAGAGCAGAGCGGAGGAGTGGTCCAGATCCTGGGGTCCAAAACCCCAGAGGTGGGGTTTTTTTAATGTGATTCAGTCACATTAAGGTGACTCAGTCACATTAAGGTGACTTTTTAAGGTGACTCAGTCAGTTAAGCATCTAATTCATGTCTCAACTCAGGTCTTGATCTCAGAGTTGTGAGTTCAAGCCCTGAGTTGGACTGCATGCTGGGTATGGAGCCCACTCAAAAATAATAATAATAATTAATAAAAATAATATTAAATAATTATTATTTAATAATGGGGCCTACTGGGTAGGCCCTAGTAATAATTTAATTATTAAATTAATGATTTAATAATTAATTAATTAAATTAATGATTTAATTATTATACTTAATAATAATATAATAATTATAATTATAATGGGGCGCCTGGGTGGCTCAGTCGTTAAGCGTCTGCCTTTGGCTCGGGTCATGATCCCAGGGTCCTGGGATCGAGCCTGGCATCAGGCTCCTTGCTCGGCAGATAGCCTGCTTCTCCCGCTACCATTCCCTCTGCTTGTGTTCCCTCTCTCGCTGTGTTTCTCGCTGTCAAATAAATAAAATCTTTAAATAATAATAATAAAGAAGAGTAAAAATCCCTGAAGTAAAAATTCTTGGTGTGAAGTGGCTAGAATGAAAAATGTCTGGGGATGGGGCACCTGGGTGTCTGTCAGTTAAGCATCTGACTTTGGCCCAGGTCATGATCTCAGGGTCCTGGGATCCAGCCAGAGTCAGGCTCCATGCTCAGCGGAGAGTCTGCTTATCACTCTCCCTCTGCCCCTTCCCCTACACATGCTCTCCCACTCTCTCCCTCAAATAAACCAATGAAATTTTTATTAAAAAAGAAGAGGGGCACCTGGGTGGCTCAGTGTGTTAAAGCCTCTGCCTTCAGCTCAGATCATGATCTCAGGGTCCTGGGATCGAGCCCCGCATCAGACTCTCTGCTCAGCAGGCAGCCTGCTTCCCCCTCTCTCTCCCCCTGCCTCTCTGCCTACTTCTGATCTCTTTCCTCTCTGCCAAATAAATAAATAAAACCTTTAAAAGAAGAAGGAGAAGGAGGAGGAGGAGGAGGAGGGGGAGGAGGAGGAGGAAGAGGAGGAGAAGGAGGAGGAGAAGACGAAGAAGAAGAGGGGCACCCAGGTAGCTCAGTCAGACAGGCATCTGCCTTCAACTCAGGTCATGATTCCAGGGTCCTGGGATGGAGCCCCACAACAGGCTCTCTGCTCAGGGTGGAGCCTGCTTCTCCCTTTCTCTCTGCAGCATCCCCTGTTTGTGCTCTCTCACTCTCTCTCAAATAAATAAATAAATAAATGTGAGGTTTTTTTAAAGAATTAAAAAAAGAAAACTGTTGGGAAGTCGTAATAAGCCATGAGGTTGCAAAGGTAAGCAAGGTCTTATCATAAAGAATGTGTGCACCGTGTAAATTAAAATGGGCTTTTAACCTGACAGCAGCGGGAAGCCAGTGACGGGTTTTAAACAAGGGAGTCACGTGATCATATTTGCTCTTCCGAAAGATCATTCTGGCTGCAGCACAGAGGGCAGATTGGGAGGGGGTAAGACCAGAGGCAGGAATGTCAGTAATCTGGAAGTTAATCATTGCAGTAATCTGGAAGAGAAACCCTGATGCAGGGTTGTTGCAGTGGTTACCCAGAAAAGCAGCTGGATTTTAGAAAGACTTGGAGTAGTAATTGAGCATACTGGATGAATATTTGATGATTGCTTGAATAAGGGGTGGGGAGATGAGGAGTGAAAAACAGGGCAAGGATAATGCCATTCACTAAGACACACAATTGAAGAAAAAAAAAAGAGCTGTTTCAAGGGGAAATATGATATGCTTGTGGAACAGCCAGGGGAGGCCAGAAGGTATTTGATAAGCTGGGCCTAAAGACAGATCTTAACTGGAGATGAAAGATGGGAGAGGCATCAATACAGAGACAGTGCTTGAAACTGTAACTGTGGATTATCCAGAGAGAGTGTGAAGGGCCAGTCTAGAAGACTGACGTGCTGCTATTCAAGTGTTTCCCAGACAGCTCTCAAGCAAAAGAAGGTCTGACTGCAGCAGTCACTGATGTCTGTGGTGTAAATACTCCCACTGTGGTCAATTTTAAATGTCCAACTTGTCATCACTGAAGGTGGAACTATGAAGAGATGGCCCCCGTTGGTTCTTGAGAGCTATGGTGAGCCTGCTCCAGCCCACCACTGAGTAGGAGAGAGCCCTGCCTATACCCCTAACACAAGTATTTAAGGGATGGACAGAACAAAGGAATTCTCGAAAGAGTAATCCATCCTAAGAACCGAGAAAGAAAGAACATGAGGGAGGAAATGGTTGAAGATTCATACTCCCCTGACCCCACCCCAAATTAAATATGATAAAAACCAGAAAGTGTCCATTGGGTTTAGCACCAAGCAGGTCATTAGTAGTCTTCATAAGATCAGTTGTTTTTTTTTAAAGATTTTATTTATTTGACAGCGAGAAACACAGCGAGAGAGGGAACACAAGCAGAGGGAATGGTAGCAGGAGAAGCAGGCTTCCTGCCGAGCAAGCAGCCCGATGTGGGGCTTGATCCCAGGACTCTGGGATCATGACCTGGGCCGAAGGCAGACGCTTAACGACTGAGCCACCCAGGCGCCCCCATAAGATCAGTTTTAATGGAGACAGATGACGGTGGGCCTAGAGGTTCATGCGAACTGAGTATTGGAAACCACAGGCGTACGTAATTCTTAGACACCAGGAATAGTAGGCTGGCTTCTGTTTTCCAGCAGAAAATAGAGCCGGACCTATCACTCAAAGCCATGATGTCACTAGCCCTCACACCCCTCGTTCCACCTCCCACCCACACATAAATGCCTAGATCTCTGTACCTCTATACCTCTCACAACAGACCCCAATAAAGCGGTACCATTTCCCCATGAGGCATGGAGAAACGCATGCAGTGGGTGCTGTATTGGGCTAGTACTGACTTGTTCAATACAGTGCCCGGAACCCCCTTCTCTCTGCCTTCTGAGTTAGATCTGGCCAGAAGAGGCACTTGAACAAAATTTTCGAGGCAGACATGAGACAACAGCCATTATCTTCAGGAAGTCTGTAGTCAGAGGACGCAAAGGACAGACTCCAAGGTGTCTGGCAGGCCCCAGCTTCTCATCACTCTCCTTCCCTCTGCAGCTTCTCAGCCATTGGCCCTGAGACCAACAGCACCCACGCCTACTCCCAGACCGATGTGATGCACAGATGCAGACTCCCAGAGGCAACAGCTTCGAAACAACGGGTCTTTGAGCTCGCCCTTTGTGGTCCCATTTCAGGGCCTGAGCAGTGTGGTTGGCCTCTCAGATTTTTTTTTTTTTAAGATTTTATTTATTTATTTGTCAGAGAGAGAGAGCACAAACTCGGGGAGCGGCAGGCAGAGGGAGAGGGAGAAGCAGGCTCCCCGCAGAGCAGGAAGCCCAATTCAGGGCTCGATCCCAGGACCCCAAGATCATGACCTGAGCCAAAGGCAGACACTTAACCAACCGAGCAACCCATCTGGGCCTCTCAGATTTCTCTGAAGCTCAACCCAGGCATCTGGGCCTCTCAGATTTCTCTGTAGCTCCAACGTGTCCAACTGTAGGCAGACTGGGTAATGACTCTTCTTTTGATCCTTCAGCTCCCCTCCCAGACTTCCATGTCCCTGGTTTCTGTAACATTTGTGTAATGTCTCGAATTCCTAATGCCTTCTCTTCATAATGCTTTGGATGGCTCTGCTTCCCCAATTGAACTCTTCACTGATACCATTACTGGTACCGTGAGTGAAGGGAAGCCAGAACAAAACCTACCAGACGTGCATCTGGTTTGGGGGCGGGCAACGAGTAGAGGCTGGAAAAGCAGAAGGAAACTGTGAGCAAAGGCTGGAAAAACAGTGAAGGGATCATCGGCGTAGATTGGAAAAGTAGTGAAAAAGTGCAAGGATGATTTGTGTTATGCAGCAGTAAAACGGTTGGCAAGACTATCACCGGTGGAAACACGAAAGACAGAAAGTACAGCTAATAAACTTTTGGATCTAGCTACAGTGATTTCTAAGCCGAATGTTGGAAGTCCCAGTTGGTTAATCCTAGCGGCATGTGATAAAGTGGTTGTAGAGAGAGGGCAGCAAAAGAAGGAACTCGAGTTTGCAAGAGGAATTTAGAAGAAACAGAAAGTCCAGGACTTGCTTAAGTTGGAAAACAAAACTGTTTTACATCTCTAGCTGACCCACGCAGCAATGGATGCTCAGAGTAAGAAACAGCCTCTGGATAAAGATCAAATTGAGGGTTTGCCTATATGACCCTTGGCTAAAACTTCAGAAACATTCACACTGGTACCCAGTAGACACTCTTCACTAGACAAAAGGGTTTCCGGGAATCCTAAGGACATGGTCTCAAAGAGGCCTAATTTTAAAATAGCTATGAACAAGTCTAAAGGGTGGGCCTGTCTCGAAAAGAATTATGGATATGATTTTTTTTATGATTTTATTTATTTATTTGACAGACAGAAATCACAAGTAGGCAAAGAGGCAGGCAGAGAGAGAGGGGGAAGCAGGCTCCCCACTGAGCAGAGAGCCCCATGCGGGGCTCAATCCCAGGACCCTGAGATCATGACCTGGGTCAAAGGCAGAGGCTTTAACCCATTGAGCCACCCAGGCACCCCCATGGGTATGACTTTTATCTCATGGAGTAGACCATAAATCTGACATATAGAAAGCCTACAAAATTTTTAAGAGACTTCTATCAGCTCTGACTGAAAGAGATTGAGATTGTCCAAATTCCAAGTAGCCCTCTAGGCCCCCAGGTCTCCATGAATAGGAAAAAGGCTGCTAGAAAATACTCAGCTACAAACACAAGCCATTTTTTTAAGATTTTATTTATTTATTTGTCAGAGAGTGAAAGAGAGAGCATAAGCAGGGGGAGCAGCAGAGGGAGAAGCAGACTCCCCACTGAGCAGGGAGCCCAATGCAGGGCTCCATCCCGGGACTGTGGGATCATGACCTAAGCTGAAGACAGATTTTTAACTAACTGAACCACTCAGGTGCCCCAAACACAAGTCATTTTTATGAAAACAAGGATATTTCAGAAAGTAGAGCCAAGATCCCTGAGAATGGAATGAAAAGCCTCAAAGAACAGTGGACTAGCAAGCACTCCTCTGAGCAGGCCCTAATTAAGTAATAGTCCCTATCCCCAGAGGAAGGGGATCTGGCAACATGTGCCTAGTTGAGTTTCAGAAGTCCTATGAACCAGGGGTGCCTGGCTGGCTCAGTCAGTAAAGCATGCAAGTCATGACCTCAGGGTTATAAGTTCAAGCCCCACACTGAGTGTAGAGATTACTTTAAAAAAGAAAGAAATGTTATTAACCAATGATTGCTATGTACCTCCTGTATTTCCTCTTTGTTGTTGTTGGTACTTCCTATTTTTGAACAAAAGTATTCATTAGGTGGCTGAAGAGCCAGTAAGAGCCCTTTTTAACTCACTGAACTTTGGATTAAGAATAGCCATATGCAAAAAAAAAAAAAAAAAAAAAGAATAGCCATAGCCATATGTAGCACTTCTTTGAAAAATTAAAAATAGAATTGCCATATGATCCACCCATTCCACTTTCACAAATAAAAAGAATTAAAAGCAGTGATACAGATATTTGCCCTCCCATATTCAGAGCAGCATTATTGACAATAGCCAAAATATGGAAGCAACTTGGATGTTTATCAACAGAAGAATGGGGACACCTGGGTGGCTAAGTTGGTTAAGCATTTGACTTCGACTCAGATCATGATCCCAGGGTCCTGGGATTGAGTCCTGCATCAGGCTCCCTGCCCAGCGGGGAGTCTGCTTCTCCCTCTCCCTCTGCCCCTTCCCACCCCTGCTTGTGGTCTCTCTCCC
>CM053611.1:12283789-12297239 GCA_028646535.1 Procyon lotor
GTATTTGAGTTCTTTTCAACTTTCCCCTTGTGTTTGAGTTCTAGTGTCAAAGCATTGTGGTCTGAAAATATGCAGGGAATGATCCCAATCTTTTGGTACCAATTGAGATATGATTTGTGACCCAGGATGTGATCTATTCTGGAGAATGTTCCATGTGAACTAGAGAAGAATGTGTATTCTGTTGCTTTGGGATGAAATGTTCTAAATATATCTATGATGTCGATCTAGTCCATTGTGTCATTTAAAGCCTTTATTTCCTTGTTGATCTTTTGCTTAGATGATCTGTTCATTTCAGTGAGGGGGCTGTTAAAGTCCTCTACTATTATTTTATTATTGTTGATGTGTTTCTTTGATTTTGTTATTAATTGGTTTATATAATTGACTGCTCCCATGTTAGGGGCATAGATATTTAAAATTGTTAGATCTTCTTCTATTGGAGAGATCCTTTAAACATGATATAGTGTCTTTCCTTCTCTGTTATTATAGTCTTTGGCTTAAAACCTAATTTGTCTGGGAAAAAAAAAGAAATGAAAAATGCCAAAAAAGAAATTTCCAATTTGTTTCATATGGAATGTTACTCCTGCTTTCTTTTGATGTCCATTAGCATGCTAAATTGATTTCCACCCCCTTTAAATCTGGAGGTGTCTTTGGGTCTAAAATGAGTTTTTTGCAGATAGCATATTCATGGGTCTTGCTTATTTTTTTTAATCCATTCTGATACCCTGTGTCTTTTTATTGGGGCATTTAGCCGATTTACATTCAGGGTAACTATTGACACATATGAATTTAGTGCCATTGTATTGCCTGTAAAGTGACTGTTAACTGTATATTGTCTCTGTTCCTTTCTGGTCTATGTTCCTTTTAGGGTCTCTCTTTGCTTACAGGACCTCTTTCAGTATTTCTTGTAGGGCTGGTTTGGTGTTTGCAAATTCTTTTAGTTTTCGTTTGTTTTGGAAGTTTTTTATTTATCTCTCCTTGTATTTTCAATGACAGCTTAGCTGGATATAGTATTCCTGGATGCATAATTTTCTCATTTAGTGCTCTGAATATATCATGCCAGTCCTTTCTGGCTTGCCAGGTCTCTGTGGATAGGTCTGCTGCCAATCTAATATTTCTTTCTTTCTTCCTTTTTTTTTTTTTCCAATCTAATATTTCTACCATTGTATATTACAAATCTCTTGTCCTGAGCTGCTTTCAGGATTTTCTTTGTCACTGAGACTTGTAATTTTACTCTTAAGTGATGGGGTATGGACCTATTTTTATTAATTTTAAGGGGGGTTCTTTCTGGAACCAAAATCCTGGATTTTGATGCTTTTTCCCTTTGCCAAATTAGGGAAATTCTCTGCTATAATTTCTGCACCTATAATTAGGGACATTCTCTGCTGTAATCTTCTGCCCCCCTCTCTCTTCTTCTTCTTCTGGGATCCCAGTTATTCTAATAGTTTCATCTTATGGTATCACTTATCTCTTGAATTTTCCCCTTGTGGTCCAGTAGTTGTTTGTCTGTCTTTTTCTCAGCTTCTTTATTCTCCATCACTTAGTCTTCTATGTGACTAATTCTGTCTACTACCTCATTTATCCAAGCAGTAAGAGCCTTCATTTTTCATTGCACCTCATTAATAGCTTTTCTGATTTCAACTTGGTTAGATTTTAATTCTTTTATTTCTCTAGAAAGGGATTTTGTTTCTCCAGAAAGGGATTCTCTAGTATCTTCCATGCTTTTTTTGAGCCCAGCTAGCACCTTGATAATCATCATTCTGAAGTCTAGTTCTGACATCTTATTAATGTCTGTATTGATTAGATCCCCAGCAGTTGGTACTGCTTCTTGTCCTTTTTTATGAGGTGAGTTTTTATGCCTTGTCATTTTGTCTAGAGAAGAATATATGAATGAGAGAATAAAATGCTAAAAGAGTAACAATGATCCCAGAAAAATATACACTAATGAAATCAGAAGAGACTTGGAACTGTGGGGTGAAGAAGGGAAAAAAATTATGATTAAGCTGGTGAGTAGAACAGAACCACACACCTGATTTTGGATGTATTTTGGTCTGTTAGAAGAAACTGCCTCCCAAAATTATAAAGAAAGAAAAATTGTATGTATATATATATATATACACACATATATGATGAAGGAATGGATTATGACCGTAAAGATGAAAATTAAAAAAAATTTTAAAAACGGAATCAATAAGAAGTTGGTTGAAAAAAAAAAAAAGAATGCAATCAGGCTGGAGACTAGAACAAAGCCATACATTAGATTTAGGTTATATTTTGGTCTGTTAGAGGAAAGTGTATCCCAACGTTTTAGAGAAAGAAAAACTTATATGTATATGAAAAATAAGGTTAATTACAATGAAGGGATAGAATATGATTATAAAAATGAAAAATTAGGGGCACCTGAGTGGCTCAGTGGGTTAAAGCCTCTGCCTTCGGCTCACGTCATGGTCTCAGGGTCCTGGGATCAAGCCCCTCATCGGGCTCTCTGCTCAGCAGGGAGCCTGTTTCCCCCATCTCTCTGCCTGCCTCTCTGCCTACTTGTGATCTGTCTCCCTCTGTCAAATAAATAAATAAAATCTTTAAAAAAAATAGAAAAAAAGATTTTTAAAAAGTGTATTGGAGTGCCTGGGTGGCTCAGTCATTATGTGTCTGCCTTTGGCTCAGGTCATGATCCCAGGGTCCTGGGATCGAGCCCTGCATCGGGCTCCCTGCTCTGCAGGAAGCCTGCTTCTCCTGCTACCATTCCTTCTGCTTGTGTTACCTCTCTCGCTGTGTTTCTCTCTGTCAAATAAACAAAATCTTTAAAAAAAAATGTGTATTGATAAAATATTTAAAAATAGGTTAAAATAGGAAAGAGGAATTTTTTAAAAAGAAAAAGGAAAAAAATACAAAGATTTAAAAAATTTAACTTTGAAAGACTAACAGATCATGGGAAAAAAGCCATGAATTCTATAACTGTATTCCCCTAGCACTACTATTTTACAGTTCTCATTGCTCAGTAAACTTGGTCTTGGCTGGATGTTATTGCTGAACTTCTGGGGGATGTCCCTGGTGTAGTGATTCTCAAATGTCTTTGCCCGAGGTGGAATTGCACTACCCTTGCCAGGGGCCAGGCTATGTAATCCACTTGGTTTTACTCTGGGGAGCTTTTGTTTCCCCAATGCTTTCTGTACAGCTTTGGAGGAGGAGAATGATGGCAACCTCCCAATCTCCAGTGCTGTAGGAGCCGAGAGCTCAGGTCGCCACTCCTTGATGCACCCTCAGAGAAAAGCAGTCAGTCTCTCCCATTTCCCTGGTCTCTTGCCGTACTTTGACTTCATGCAGCCTGTGACTGAGCATTTCCATCTCTGGCATATGGCCCTGCTTGGAGTCTCCAAACCAAGTAGATTCCTGCAGCACTCTCCTGTGCTGCTCCTCCCAGAGGAGGAAGATGATTCTCCCTGGATTTGTCACTTGTGGGGTCCCTGCTTGAAGAGTAGTGGCCCAACTGTGCCTTGGATCACAGTTTAAGGTTACCCTGAGCTGAGAGCCCACCTCTTGGCTCCATCTCTACTGCTGGCTTCCGTGCTCCAATATCTGGGAGCTTTGCACACTGAGACACCCTTGGTCTTTTTGTGACCCCCATCGGTCCTGAGACCACACTGTCTCCGGAAGGTTCCACCACCTGTTTAGCCTCTGGAGCAATGTCCCTCAGTGGATCGTACTTCTAAAAGTTACGATTTTGTGCTCCACTGCTCTACCACTTTCCAGGAGCTGGCCTCTCCCCCTGCAGTCTATCTTCCCACGTATCACCTTGGATTCACTTCTCCACACATCCTACCTTCCAGAAAGTGGTGGGTTTTCTGTGCCTAGAATTGCTGCTCTTCTTTTCTTTGATCACTGGTTGAGTTTGTAGGTGTTCAGAATGGTTTGATAACTATCTAGCTGAACTCTTGGGGCCTGATGACATTCAGGTCTCCTACTTCTCAGCCATCTTTCTTCTCCTCCCCCTGAGTTTTCTTTTTAAACTTTCTTCTTCCTACATTCTTTCTGTTTCTTCCAACTTGCTATTTTCCATTTGTTGCTTTGGTGTTTGTGGTGTTTGTCAAGTTAGAGGAAACAGTGCATAAGACCACAGTCATTTCTGAAGCCAACTGCAATTTCAGGGGTTCCCAAGCCCACTTTAAGTTTGATAATTTCTGAAAAGGACTCACAGAACTTAGGAGAGCTCTGTTTGGGGAAGAGGAAGGATGAGAGGGTGTGGGATAATGAACCTTTGATTCTTGGATGACCACAGGGTTACCCATGGTATAGAACTGTGGTTCTGCTGTCATCAATTACTGAAGGTAAAAATTAACAATGGGATTGAGAAATGATGGATCCAGCTCCAAAAACCTGTCTCACTAGATTCATACAGAAATGCAAAATAACAAGAAACAAGCTAAATATACAATCCCTTGGTTATTACTATGTATAACAGACAAAGTGAAAGTAAAGTAGAACGTTAAGGCTGATCCTGACACTGGGCCAATCTTGGATTCTGGTTTATCATCTGAATCTGGTTTGTGAATGGGCCAAGCTTCAATTCTGAGCTACAGCCGCCAGTCTCTGCGCCCTTATCAAAGGGAAATGTTATGTTGAAACAAAGATACTGAAGAAGATTTGAGTGATTCATAAGAGAATGGGAAAGAGAAAGGGGAGAGTTAAGGAGCTCATCCCAGAAGGGGAAGACTCTGCATGGTAATTAAGAAATGGGATGAGGGCACCTCATGGGGTGGCTCAGTGGGTTAAAGCCTCTGCCTTCGGCTCACGTCATGATCTCAGGGTCCTGGGATCAAGCCTCTGCTTAGCAGTGAGCCTGCTTCCCTCTCTCTCTCTGCCTGCCTCTCTGGCTACTTGTCATCTCTCTCTCTCTGTCAAATAAATAAATAAAATCTTAAAAAATAAATAAAATAGGATGAATAAAGAAGACATTGATAGGGTCAAACAAAGGTCTTAATGCAGCACTCTTGGAACTTGGATGGACAAATAAGAGGTTCTGCTGGTCCCCTAAGCCTGAAGGGCTCTAAACAAGTCTGCTCTATTTATCCTAGTTTGGGAAATGTAAAAAATCAAAAGACAAAGGCAACAAACAGAAATCTGATCACCTATCCCTCAGAATGACAGTTCTACAGTCTAATTAAGATAAGGATTGACAAAAGGGCCTTGGTCCCTTGGCCCAACCTTTGTCTGAAGAGTCAAGGTCATATGCACTTGAGTGGGTAACATAGAAGATGGAGAAGAGACTTATTGGGATTCCTTGACATGGGAGCCCAATACACTGTGGTTCTAAATCTGTTGGTATAATCCCAACAGGGTTACACTCTGTTGGCAGGATATGGAAATGCAGTGTTTGGTAGGATCAAGATGAAAATTTGGATGAAAATTTGAATGACTGAACAAAGTTCATGTGAGGTATTTGTGTCTCCTTTACCTGAATGTATTAGGGGGATGGATATTGTGTCTGATAGGGGAACACTTCTATCTAGTATTGTAAAACAGAAGGCATATAAATTTGCCCTTCAGCCAGTATTGATTTGATACGCTCAATGGAAACCTGTGAGATTACCCTAGCCCACATAGGGTGTTACTTTGAAACAATATAGAATATCTAGCTGACAAAAACATTATTACTTTAATTAATTCCCTGTTAGAAGCTGGAGTGCTGGCACCAACAAATTCTCTATAACCCTGTGTGGAGTGCAGATTGAGGCTAAAGGTAAAAGCCAGCAAGCTGGTACCACCCAGCAGCAACCACTGGGATTTGGGACTACAAAATTCCCACTTGAGAGATTACTAACATTAATTGAAACTGCCTCTATGACTGAAGGACATAAAATAATCTTGAACCTGTAATATCCCAAAGGTCTTGGGTGATGTTGAATACTCCAATGGGTAGATAAGTTCCCAGAAGTATTTAATAATAAAATGGAAAGGGTTTGTGTGAAGACATGTTACTATGGGAATGCTAAGGACTCATTGTTGTGTTGTAAAAAAGCTTTGGCTGAAAACCAAGCAGTGGCCTATGTAGTAAAGAATTTAGTCTTGCCCAAAGAAAGTTCTGGCCTTTGCCTTAGGTTTCTGGGAGGCAATTTCTAAGCCCCTCGATGTCATGCCAATAGGAATGTTTTTGTTTCCTGGCACTTTGAGCCCTACCAATGACATGATTTAGCGTGAGTGCTTTGGATCATGCCACATTATCTTGACCTCCTCAGGGGCTGGATATAGATCAGCCATGTGGGCAGTTGGCTTTTCTTGTGAGATGGAGCCCTAGTAAAAACTCTGGACTCAGAGTGAGCTTCCTTGGTTGGCAAGACTCTGTGCCTGTTGCCACACATCGTCACTGGGAGGAGTTCATGCTGTCTATGACACCACAGGGAGAGGAGGACTGGAAAGCTCTGTGTTTCGATTCTGCCCTATGTATCTCCTCCCTTGCTGATTTTAATCTGTATCCTTCAGCTATAGTCAACCATAAATGTGAGTTTAACAACTTTTAGTAAGTTTTGTGAGTCCTTCTAGCAAATGATCAAACCTGAGGCTGGTCTTAGTGGTCCCTAATTTTACAATTGTTAGAAATGAGGGCAGTCTTGTGGGCTGTTACCTCGAACTTTGCAGTGTCTATCTTTCCTCTTAGAGCCTTTCTTTGGATATCTGTTGCTATCTGAGTATCAGCTTCCATTTAAGCATGGGTGGTTAAAAAGTTGGGCATGGTACCTATTTGCTGTACTTCACAGTAGGCTGACTATTTCATGGGGAACCTCCAAGTAGGTCTTTGCTCTTATAGGTTAAACTTTTGTAAAAGAAGACTCTTGTCAAATCCCACATAAGGGAGATAGCTGGTTGTCAATGTTCTGCAAGCTGAGGAAAGAAAAGAAGGCTAGCAGTCTAGGCATCCAGTATGTGTTCCTTGGTGCCCCCAGTCCCAAGTCCCTTGCTACTTTCCCTCCAGAAATAATATCTTTTGTGGGGGTGAGGTGGTCACTTGTCTGTTGGTAGCTGGAAAGGGAAATGAGGATCTGATTGCTTCTCGAGGAGACTTCCAACATTACCCTTCTTTTATTCTCTTTTCCACTCCACTCCTACCCCATTATACTTTTATTAAATTAAGAATGTTTTTAATTAATTTATTTATTTGAAAGAGAGAGAGAAATAATAAGCAGGGGGAGCAGCAGAGGGAGAGAGAGAAGCAGGCTCCCTGCTGAGCAAGGAGCCCAATGTGGGACTTGATCCCAGAATCCTGAGATCATCACCTGAGCCTAAGGTAGATGCTTAATTAATTAGCCACCCTGGTAGAACCCCATTGGTTCTAACCCATTTTAGCTCCACTTCCATTGGTATCTGGTGGCACTCCTTTCTGAGCCTTTTGGGGCTTCTCTGCTGTGAATCTAGTTGCTTCTTGGCTTTTTTCACTGTCAGCTTAGGATGTAGTTTTACCAGAATGTTAAATCATTTGTCACTCAACTATCTGCTTTCCAGCATTCACCAATTTTGGTGCGTTGTTTCCTCTCTTTTTCTGTCTATGGGTTTGGCTTTTCCCTGAAACCGTTTAGGTGAACTGGGTCACTTCTGTCGGGCTTAGCAAGAGCCGAGTTTAGGATTTCACTTGATTTTGCCTAACATTTTTAGCATTGGGACCAGAAGCAAACACTCTAAAAATGGGAAAGGGTGTGGGGGATCAAATATGGAGTCTGCCCTCTCTTTTCCCATGTGGTGAAATTGAGGTCTCAAGATGGGAAGAGACCAGTGTGCTGTCATGCAGCTAGCTAGGGGCAGGGGCTGGGACTGGAGCCCTGATCTGGTGGTTCCTGGGCTACCAGTCCTTGTTATGATCTCCACTGTCTTCCTAGAGATAAGAAGGAAGTCCCATCACAGATCTCAGCCCAAAGTTTTCAACTAGGGTCTATAGAGATGTCTTGGGGTTCTGTCTATGCTTGGCCCAGCTTTCTTCTTCTTCTTTTTTTAAAATTTATTTATTTGACAGAGAGAGGGATAGGGAGAGAGGGAACACAGATAGGGGAGTGGGAGAGGGAGAAGCAGGCTTCCTGCTGGGCAGGGAGCCCGATACCGGGCTCAATCCCGGGACCCTGGGATCACGACCTGAGCCGAAGGCAGACACTTAACAACTGAGCAACCCAAGTGCCTCTCAGATTTCATTTTTTAAAAAAGATTTATTTATTTATTTGAGAGAGAATGCATGCATGGCTGAGTGGGGGAGGAGCAAAGGGACACGGAGAAGAAGAGAATCTCAGACTTCCCACTGAGTGTGGAGCCCAGCTCAGGACTCGATCCCACCACTTGGGTTAAAGATTTTATTTATTTATTTGACAGAGAGAGATCACAAGTAGGCAGAGAGGCAGGCAGAGAGAGAGGGGGAAGCAGGCTCCCTGCTGAGCAGAGAGCCCAATGCAGGGCTCGATCCCAGGACCCTGAGATCATGACTTGAGCTGAAACCAAGAGCTGGATGTTTAACCTGCTGAGCCACCCAGGTGCCCCAGATTTCATTTTCAAGTAGATTTAAACCATGAATGTTTATATTCTGCCAATTTATACAATAAAGCACTACTTTTACTGGATTAAAAAAATCCCTTTACAGTTATTTTAGCATGATTTTAGGAGAGAGTAGAAATAAATGCACAGGTTCAATCTTCCATGTTCACCCAGAAGTGAGGACTTTTGTTTTCTCTATCTTTCCTGTCCTCCACTATGATCTAGGATGGTACTGAGGATCCTCATGGTAGATAATAATATTCTCCACTAACTTTTTAAAAAAATTTATATTCAATTAGCCAACATATAGTACATCATTAGTTTCTGGTGTACTGTGTAGTGATTCACTAGTAGCATATAACACCCAGTGCTGGGGTGCCTGGGTGGCTCAGTGGGTTAAAGCTTCTGCCTTTGGCTCAGGTCATGATCTCAGGGTCCTGGGATCGAGCCCTGCATTGGGCTCTCTGCTCAGCAGGGAGCCTGCTTCCCCCTCTCTCTCTGCCTGCCTCTCTGCCTACTTGTGATCTCTCTCTGTCAAATAAATAAATAAAATCTTAAAAAAAACAAAACAAAACACCCAGTGCTCCTCACAGAATGGGCCCTCCTCAATGCCCATCACCCAGTTACCCCATGGCTCCACGCACCTCCCCTTCCTAGACCCTTACTTTGTTTCCTAGAGTCAAGAGGCTCTCATGTTTTCCTCCCTCCAGTTTCTTCCCATTCATTTTTCCCTCCCTTCTGCTATAACCCTCTGCTCTATTTCTTACATTCCACATATGAGTCTCCACTAATTTCTCAGGAAGTAAGAAAAAGGTGGCCTATTAAAATGATTCCTTATTTTCTAGGTAAGTGGGTGATAAGGTTTAAAATTTTTTATTGGACTTTTTAAAATTTGAAGCATAGTTGACACACAATGTTTCATTAGTTCGCGGTGTACAACATAGTGATTCCACAACTCTGTATGTAATGCTGTGCCCACCACCAGTGTCACTGCTTGTCACCACACAATGCTATTACATTTCCAGTGACTTTATTCCCTATGCTGTACCTTTCATCCTCGCGATGTATTTATTCCATAACTGGAAGCCTGTACCTCCTACTCCCCTGTCACCTGTTTGCCCACCCACACCCCTCCTTCCCTCTGGCAACCATCAGTTGGTTCTTCATATTGTTAGGGCTTAAAATTTTATCCTTGGGGTGCCTGGGTGGCTCAGTCATTAAGCATCTGCCTTTGGCTCAAGTCATGATCCCAGGGTCCTGGGTTCGAGCCCTGCATTGGGCTTCCTGCTTTTGGCAGGGAACCTGCTTCTCCCTCTCCTACTCCCCCTACTTGTGTTCTCTCTCTCATTCTCTCTCTCTCTCTGTCAAATGAGTAAAAATTAAAAAAAAAATAAAATTTTATCGTTGATAATCTGGATTTGTGCTGTTTGATCACTCGTAACATGAGCATGGAAAGTGGGATAACAAAGTGTCCTGGGAAGAAAGAACAGAAGGTACCTATTGAAGAAGGAATAGCTACAAGCAGAAAACAATAAAGAGAAAACAGAAGAGAAAAACTGTCCTTCTTCTGGCTTTCTTTTTTCTCTCTTTCCCCCTCTCTTTTCTGCTTCTCTTTCTTCTTGTACTTGAGGAGCATAATCCAATTAAGAATTCATTCTTGGGATGCCTGGCTGGCTCAGCCAGTAGACCATGTAGTTCTTGATCATGGGTCATGAATTCAAGCCCTTCGTTAAAAAAATAAAAAAAAAGGAAAGAAAATTCATTCTTAATACTTAATAATAATAATAATAAACCTCCATTTAAATTTTATAATAGGTCTTTAAGGAGAAATAAAGTCTTGTAGTTTTTCTGTATTATTTTAAAAAGGCTTAAGAGAGAAACTTATGTCTCTTAAATATATTGTTACATATTAAGAAACATAGCAATTAAATAGAATGTGCGGACCTTTGTTTGGACCCTTGTTTGAGCAAACCAACTATAAAAATGTGATTTTCCTGCCAAATCAGGATATTTGATTTTGGAGTGGGTGTTAGATGACATTAATCTTATTAGTAAAGCTAATGATATTTTGGTTATATACAGAAATGTCTTCATTTTTTATAGATGTATAGAGGCAATGAAATGAAATTTGCTTGACAATATTAAAACATCACTGCACAAACATAAAGAAGAAGAATGCCAAAAAGGAGTAGAGGAAGCAATTATGGCAAAAATGGCCATACCTGAGTTTGGGGGAGGAACTGTACTATTCTGTTTGTAATCTTTCATAATAAACAGTTTAAAATGATATTTAGTTCTACCAGTTCCCTCTCTACTAGTTAACTCTCCTGTTACTGCTATTGAAAAGATTTTACTGTGCCTGCAATAAATGAAAATGCAAAAGCATAAAAAAGGGCAAATGTAAATCTTTAAGACAAAAAGAAGAAGTAAGTTATGGACGTTGACCCCACTTGGGAAAGGGAATTCTGGAACACACTGATAACTTGTAGAAACAAAACGAGAATGATATTGTTAGCAATAAGAATAATAGCTAACACTTACAATGACTAAGGCATAGCCATCTTGTGCTATGTATGAGATACTGTGTTTATCTCACTTCTATGACCCCACAGGCTTATGAGCTAGATACTGTTAATACCACTTTTTTACAAATGTGGAAACTGAGGTACTGAACTTTTTTTTTTTTTAAAGATTTTATTTATTTGACAGAGAGAAACACAGCGAGAGAGGGAACACGAGCAGAGGGAATGGTAGTGGGAGAAGCAGGCTTCCTGCTGCGCAGGGAGCCCGATGCGGGGCTCGATCCCAGGATTCTGGGACCTGAGCCGAAGGGAGACGCCCAATGACTGAGCCACCCAGGTGCCCCAGTACCGAACTTTTAAGTAACTTGCCCAAGTTCCCATGCCTGGAAAATTGGCAAACCAGGATTTTCATCCTGCCCAGAGACCTTATTTTTTACCTTCAAAAACCTGGTCCATAACAAAATAATTATTTTTGGAATACACAAAGCCATGGCTATTTTGACCAAGGAGCTTTTTGCTCAGTGCTTTATCGATACAATTTATTATACATTTGGGGGTATCTGGGTGCACAGTTGGTTGAGTGTCTGACTTTTGACTTCGGCTCAGGTCATGATCTCGAGGTCAAGGGACCGGCTGTGTTCAGGGCAGAGTTTGCTGGAGATTCTCTCTTTCCCTCTGCCCCTTCCCCACTGGCAATGCGCGCGCGCTCTCTCTCTAAATAAATAAATACACAAAATCCTAAAAGAAAATATTATTGTGCATTTAAAAAGTAGAAATGCACCTGCAACCCATCTCCTGTGCATGTGGTTTCTGGAAATTTGTAGAATAACTGTGTTCCAATTTTTCACCTCTAGCATTTGTGATTTGATTTCTCCCGGGTGGAAAATATGTCCTTCCTCGCACAGTAGTGAGTGCCAGGTAAAGTCAGTGTTCCTGGGCCGCCCAAAGAGGACTTCTGGGAGAAGGAGCGGTTGGCTAGAACTGGAGAGCGTTTGATACCAGCTGGTTCCCTACATGTGGGGCTTCAGTTACACACATTTTAACACTATTTTTCTCCCCATGGCAACAGAATGATTATAGAAATTAGCTGCTTTCAAGTAAGACAACAGTGGATGATACTGTTGGAAAGGGAAATCTGTTTGGGAAAGTAGAAGCGACCTCTAAATGAGCTCTTCTGTTTATTCTGATGTATTCTGTCCCCCATGGTTAAAAAAGCGCTTTTCACATTAAAAAAAAAAAAAGTGTCAGGCGCTCTTTTGAAAACAAGTAGAAATATGAGTGATTTTTAAAAATACCTGAATCATAGGCGTGGATGGCTAAGAAGGACTCAGGTGTCACTCCATGCTCGTGTTTTCAACCCTGGTACTTTTGCATGAGTAGGAAGAGGAAGAACCAATTCTGTTGATAAGAGATAAAAGACGTCCTCACCCATGGTTAATGTCATAGGCCTCTCCAGCAAGCATCTGAATTGTGAATATTGCAACGGCAGAAAGACAAGAATGAAAATAAAAACAAGGACAGACCAAGATGGAGTAAGATTATAGGGTATGGCGACACAGTTTGCGGCGGAAGGAAAGCAGTGGCGTGCAGCTCAGGACAGGGTGTGTGCAGGGTAGAGCTGCAGGTAGTAATTGAAATTTATATAGACTTTGGCTAAACTGAGACCACCACCCACATTATCCTTATAATTTCCCAGGCCAGACGTGCCATTAAGTGTGATACGATCACTCTCACAACAGGGGCTACTAGTTAGACAGAGCTACCAAGGTGGTTACTGAAATGCCAGATGAAAACAAAGGACAAAAAGAACACTTTGATAACAGAAAGAGCAATCAGAATTGGTTTGCTGCAGGGACTCTGGACGCACGGGGTAGCGACATGAGGGGCGTCAGGACCTGCAGGATGTAGGGCAGAGAGCGTTTTGAGACTCTTGTCAGTGACAGTGTGTCATTTATCATGAGGTTGGAGATTTTCTTTCGTTGGCAGTCACATAGGTATGCCCTATATGGCTACTAGTGCCATAATGATCAATAAAGATGATCATTTCCTGAGTGATCAGTGTAACAGACACAGGACTTTGGAAAGATGGGACTCCCCCAGGAATGGATGCTGCTCAGACCAAAATGCCAGAGGCACACGACAGCAGGCATTATCAGTCTCATTCAACAGAAAAAGAATCCAAGTCTCAGAGTGGTTAAGTAACTTGCCCAAGGTCACACAGCAGGTATATGAAGAAGCCCTCATCGGTCTGCTTTGGAAGCTCGGGCTCTCCATATGTCATACTTTGTGGATTCTGAGTGGACATATCCAGGAGGCATCTTTCTGGGAAATGTGTCTTTTGAACACTTTTGTATAGGATATTATCATCTTAACACATTTAAATAAAACAAAATGTACTTTTCCCCCTCTGTTTCTATCAGAGTGCT
>CM053611.1:12303048-12314303 GCA_028646535.1 Procyon lotor
AAAAACCCCAAATGGTCCACAAAACATTCTCCTTTCCTTCTGAAGGTTTTACGATGCATTATCATTAACCAGTTTTTTACTTTTAAACTTAAATGGCCAATTGACACAAACAGTTCTGAGACCGTTCTTCCACCACTGATTAAGACTGAGGTGGTAGGTATTGGGGATAATATTCATTTAGCCTTCTGAGCTTTCTGGGCAGACTTGGTGACCTTGAAGAAGCATCTATTTTAAAACTAGAATTTCTTGTGCTTTTTTGCCATTCTACGATGGAAAGATTAGCTGAATGAGATCTCATCATTAGCATGACTGTGTACAAAAAAGCTTCCTCAAGATAAGCTCTGGATACCCTTGTTTCAGACTGGGAGTAAAGGTATAAATCTTCAAATAAAAATATGAATTGTAATCTCTTACTTATTGCCACATTTGTAAATTTGCTACCAAAATGTTAGGGAATGACATAATTGCAGCTAATAATAAAAATTTTTTTTCATTTACCTTCGAGATGGCAATAAAAGATTATGAAGAACAGTTTGAAAATACAAATAATGAACAATTTCAAAAGGAAATAAAAGTCATTTAATCTCACTTCCAGTGAAAGGCATTGTTCATGTTTTTTAATATGTCCTTCTAGACTTTTTGAGTGCATGCACTCACTTAGGAGGAGTGTCCTCAAAAGTTGGAATGCATGCTTTTTTCCGCCTCCAACTTGTATTTTATTCCAATTATTAGGTTAAAAGTTCACCAAGCCAGGAACTGTCTATTTCTCTTTAGACAACGAGGTAATTTTTATGGTGGTTGACTTGTCATGCTTTGGAGACAAGGGTAAAATATGACCCAAAGACCAGTGAATTTAGCTGTCTGGCTCCATCATTCTGTTGATGATGTCTACACACCAACAAAACACTCGTCAATTCATTTAAGCCAAGGAGACATAAAAAACCAGACCTGTTGGTGGCCATCAAGTCAACAAAATAGCCTGTCAGTTGACTATCCTTTCCCTCTTCTAGCTCTAGACCATGTGGCAATGGGTTAATGTTCTCAGAGGGGTGACTATTACCCCCAAAGAATTACATTGACTCAGCCTGGCTCAAGTGTGCTTCAAGGCATTCACAATTTATTGGAATCTGAAATGAAATGAGGAAAGCATGCAAGCTGCTTTAACAAACAGATGGCTTTCATTAAATAAAACCATTAATCTTGTCCTGATTATTTACTGGAATGTGTTAGATTGCAATGTTTCCTTAATCTATTGATGAACTATCACCACAAAATATGTCACCGAAGTAAAATAATTGTTGATGTGCTAATGAAAACCACCGGAGAGACCAGAAGCCTTCCTTGCATAGAATTAGGGCTACAAAGAATCTCTTTAAGAAGAAAGCAAGGGTTGTTGTAATATCAGATTGAACTACTTCTTTGGAGCCGTTTTTGGGACTGTGGGACAAAAGCACCAAGCCTTGTAAATGAGCTACTGAATTGTAGGAGTACTTCTAATTAAATACTCTGTAATGAAAACCCGAGTTTTTTTTTTTTAAGAGATTTTATTTATTTATTTGAAAGAGAGAGCATGAGTGGGAGAGAGGGCAGAAGGAGAGGCAGACTCCCTGCTGAGCAGGGAGCCCGACGTGGGGCTCTACCTCAGGACCCCAGGACCACGGCCTGAGTTGAAGGCAGATGCTTAACTGACTAAGCCACCCAGGCGCCCCGAAAACCCGAGTTTTGCAACAGAAATTTAAAGAGATAACTCTTCATTTTATAGATGATTTACAATATAGCTAGTGACACTGTATTATATGCTTAAAAATTTGCTAAGAGGGTAGATAATATGTTTGTTCTTATCACTAGCAATAATAATAGGGTTTATTTATTATTTTTATATATAATATGTAATATTATATTATAAATATTATTATTTAAAAGAGAAACTTTTCGACATGATAGGTTTATGACATAGCCTGTGGTGATGCCCTCATGAGTGCATGCTTATTTCCAAACTCATCTAGTTGTGCACATTAAGTAGATACAGCTTTTTTATGCCAGTTACATCTCAATAAAGTGGTTTAAAAATAATAAAATAAAAATTGAAAACAACAGACACAAAAAGATTCACAGTAGATTTTTAAAAATATTTTATTTATTTACTTGACAGAGAGAGATCACAAGTAGACAGAGAGGCAGACAGAGAGAGACGGGGAAGCAGACTCCCCGCTGAGCAGAGAGCCTGATGCGGGGCTCGATCCCAGGACCCTGAGATCACAACCTGAGCCGAAGGCAGAAGCTTTAACCCACTGAGCCACCCAGGCACCCCTCACAGTAGAATTTTTTAAAGGATTTATCATCTTGTCAATTGAACATGGCATTTAGATTTTGAAAACCTGTCTTGTTAACATCCTGGGAACATATCTAAATCAAAGTAAAATGAACCAATATAATACAAAAAGCTTACATAAAGTTTACAGTGCAGGTGGAATTATGAAGCCCCTCTTTCATTGTTGGGTTTGGAGCAATTTTTACATCCTTAACGAAGGAGAAATTGTGCCTCTGCTATATGTCTGTATTTCTTCTCCAATTTATCTATCTGTCTATCTATCTATCTGGAATCGGAAGGGGCTTAGTGAAACCCTTTTTACTGAGTAGTTACTGAACCCAGAGAAAAGAAGAGATCACCTAAATTGGTCAACCACTGAATGGCAGGTTATTACAATAATCAGAAACAATCAGAAAAATAATCAGAAAAAAAATGCCAAGTTCTGGCATTTGACTGCCAAGTTGAAGTCCTAGCTTCTCACCCTATTAGCTACATATCTTTGGGCAATGGATTTTATTTCTCTGGGTCTAGGTATTCTTATGAGAAAGTAGACCCTAGTATTGTCTACTGCCTTGGGTGGTGGTGAGATCTGAAAGATTCTCCACGTGACTCGCTTAGCAAGATGCCTCATTCATAGTAAGCACTCAGGGAAGGTTAGTGGTGATTGCTGCGGCATCTGTGATAAGAACTTTTCTGAGACCTGTCAGGGTGTTTTCCTCTACACCTATCATCACGGAGGATGTTTATTGCGGCTGGGGCACCAGTGAGTCAGAATGAACTCACACAGCCCGGGCAGCCATACCGTCGCTCTCCTCCCCAGCAAGAATTGTCCCACTTAAAATCGCGCTCACACAGAAGACAATGGATGTCTCCGTGACTCTTGGAAGGCACATGCAGCTACTCTCTGTTATTTGGGGAGGCATTCGCGACTAGTGGAAGGAAAACAGGAATTACTTGAGTGCGGCTGAGTGTGGCACTTTGAGTAAGCCACACAGCCTCTCTGTAGCTGACTTTCCTCACACCTCATACTCACACCGTATGAAGTTGTGAGGGACATCAACAAGGATCAGCAGAGTGAAAGCCCTTCGAGAAAGGGTAAAACCATCACACAAATGCAGGAGATTTGCAAAACACTCACATCTTCCAGAAAACAGGTTCCACGGGGCGGGGTGGGGGGAAGCGGTGGTCAGGCCGAATCTACATACCTCTTTCACTTCACTGTGACATTTTATGCTAAAGTTGTCTGTGAGGTTTAAACGTCACGTTGTATTTCTTCACTTTCATATTGGCAGAGTCAATCAAAATGAAAGGTTTTCTGTACTTCTCTTCAGAAACTAGAATTAGCTTCTTCCTGTTAATAAGTAGTGATAAATTGGTAATCATTTCCCTAGGATTTTGCTTCTTTCTACAAGGTAATGCGCTATCTTATATACCTTAGGTTAATGAAAATATCACAAATTATGTCTATGCACTAGAAATTCGTCCCGTTCTTCAGGAAGTTTTTGTTGTGTGCAGCCTGCCCTAAACTTCTTTCACATGCGAACAATGAAGGTCTAAACCCACTCAGGGCTGGCAAACACTGTTTTAAGCCATGTTAGAGAGTCAGTGATTTTTAAACGTCATGGCAGCTTAGCGAATAGTTATAACTTGCGGCAAACACGTAGTTTCACTTTTTGGCCTTTGCACCACTTCAATAAGATGTTGGCCTTTTTCCTTTTCTGACTCAATTTCCTTTCTGTTTCTTGTTCTTTTTATAGATTGTTTCAATCTGTCTCACTTCTGAGCCGACATTTTGGAGATTCGGATAGCATTTGGGATCCTTACCCACGTCTTGCACACATGCCTCTACAGACGTTTGCGGAGACACACGCACACAGAGTAATTACGCAAGGACTCGCTCAAGCCTTTAACCACACCCATACTCACAAGAATCCAAAGTGCCACTAGGAAATAAGGAGAGTGTTTTCATCAGCTGCTCACCAAAGAGTCGGTTTCTTCACTTTATAGTGATATTGTTTCTGCATGTATGGGTAATCACAGAGTGGATTTAGAGACCCAGACCCTGCAGAGATGATGACATCTCATGTATGTAAAAACCAAGAAAAACAATCAAATAAGAATCATTTAATTTTCGGGGCACCTGGGTGGCTCAGTGGGTTAAAGCCTCTGCCTTCGGCTCAGGTCATGATCTCGGGGTCCTGGGATCGAGCCCCGCATCGGGCTCTCTCCTTAGGGGGGAGCCTGCTTCCTCTCTCTCTCTGCCTGCCTCTCTGCCTACTTGCGATCTCTCTCTCTGTCAAATAAATAAATAAAATCTTTAAAAAAAAAAAAGAATCATTTAATTTTCATAACGAACCCTCAAGTCTGAGATTCTCTCTCTTTGTCTCTTCTTAGTGCCACTGCTTAGCTGGTGCCAGAAGCCCATGGTTGGTCCTCCTCTGGAATCATCAGCCCTGTGAAAGCCTCTAGAGAACGGTAATCGGGGCTCACCTCAACCCTCCCCCAGGAGCCAGTCCCTCAGTCCTTCCGCTGGTCTTCCTTAGCCTCTGGGAGCTGTCTCCTCTGCTGTACCTTCTCCCCCTCCCTTTTTCTTCTTACCACATAAGACTTTTAGCTCAGATACTTCTTTATACCATAGTCCCCATCTCCTTGTTATTTGGGGTTAAGGCTGATGGGGTTCAGGGCAGGCTACCCCAAAATATGGTACCTTAGCATACTGAATATTTGGGTTGAAGGAATTTGGGAGAAGGAGGTGTAGGAAAGACTCAGTGGGCACCTTCTTCTTGAAGCAGGTGACGAGACCCTCATGTGACAAGTGCCATCCCTAAATTCCGAGGAAAGAGGCATCTTATCTCTGGACAGAGGGATGCCCGGAGGAATCCGAGTGAAGCCACCTTGCTAAGTTTCTCCAGTTTACTACCTTTAGCTCATGGTCTTTTTTCCTATCATTTTTTCCCCCCCACGACTTTCCATTCTTCATCAAACCTCATATAATAATGCTCAGGTTAACTGCTTCTTCAGGGCTTCATGTCCTTATGAAAGCTCCTAGGTCACATAAAATTATGGTAAATGAAGTTGTAGGTTTTTCTGTCGTTCATCTTTTGTCAGCACCCTGCCAGGGACCTTAAGGTGAGTAGAGGAAAATATTTTTTTCTCCTCCTCTCCTGCCCCTGCCATTTAAGCAGACAAAGATTATCATTTTGTGCTAGTGCACAGCAGGGGGAGGACATCCCACCCCATCATTTCATCCGTGTAGCTTACTGTGCCCTCTGATGGCAGGCCAGGCTGAAGGTTCACTTCTGCATTCGTTTGTCCATCCCTACACTTGTCTCCTCCACGATTCAACTAACACAGTTTTTGAGTGAAGACTCTCTTCCAGGTGCTGTGCTATTATCAAAGGAAACTGGGGCCAGATTGTGTGTACAGCTGTAAAAACACATTTTATTCAGGAACTATGGCAATGGTGGTGGGGGTGGGAGGAGGTACCTCAGGAAAGAACTGGCCTTGATTCTGAGTACAAGGAGAAAAAGTGGGGATTTATAGCCAAGGAACAGGGTGGGAGTCTGTGGATGGAAATCACCGCAAGGAAACATCAGGAGTAAAGAGGGATTATGGTTCAATAAAACTGAACAGGATCATTGCTGAAGGCTGGCCACAGTGAGCAGACATCATCTGGGGGGAGGCTCAGGGACAAGATGTGGGATCAGATACTGAGGGTGGGGGGCGGTGGTTCTCTCTCAATGGACTTAGCAAGAGTTATGCTACAATGGGGCCGTAGAGGCCCAGTGTGGAATGGTCCCTGATGTCCATGGTTGAGGCTTAGTTGAGAAAGAGTTTAGAGGATCCTGTCTGGAGCTTGGTCCAAGAAACAGTCTGTGTCATTGGGCGCTGGGGAATGCATGAGAAGAAAAGGAGTGGGGGACACCGTCCCTTCCTTCAAGAAGCAAACAGATGTGAGCAGATGTGGTCAGAGTGAGTGGGGGGTGCTTTGTAGCGGAGGCAAATCGTCTTGTGCCTGAGTGCCATCTTTTGCTTCTTCAGAGGAGGGTGGTTTGAAAGACTGATCCTTGGACCCCTGAGAAGTTCTTACTCCAGCGGAGGGGCTGCAGAAGGAGAGGAGGGGTCAGGAAACAATGACAGGGTTCCTTGGGTTGCTTTGAAGTAAGTATAAATTCAGATCTTTCTGGCCAGTTGAATTTCTGACTGTTTCAAGTTTTTAAAACAGGAAGATTTTCAGATGTGAAACACGGTTTGCTCATTCTTACCTCTCCCCTTTCATGGGCATTTTGCCTTTAAATGTTGTACAGATGCCTGAAGTATTCCCACTGTGAGAGTTGATTGGAAAGTGCACTTCGCAGTTCTAGATGTGTTGGATGTCAAGAGTCTTCCTTTGGGAGACTTGGCCTCGTGAGTTTGTCTATCTAGGGCCTCCTAAATCAGAGACCAGTTGTTAACATGGAAAAGGCTGGAAAATAACTTCCCAGGTTGAGAGGAAGAAATGGAAGAATTTCGCTTGGCTCTCTTTGTTGTTCTATGGGTGGCATGAAAATATTTTTTTATAAGAAAGATACCCGGGAACTAGAATAAGAATCCTGTTATCTCTGGTCAGGAAATAGCTTTTTTTTTTTTTTTTAATCCTTTTTTTTGGGATGTAGATTGGATTTGTTTTGTATGCTTTGGAGTGTCTCCTGTGGACCAAATCAGTGGTCTGTGAGGAACTAGGTGGAAACAGTCTCTGGGGCCTGTTGCTTTGTTATATACCTTTGGGGGGAGGGGAGAAGAGCTAGAAAATGAAGCTGCATTTTAAAAAAAAGTGAAATCCGGGGTTAGGGCTTATAGATGTTTGGTTGGGTGTTCGTTTGCATATGTACAGATCCCTCAGTGGGAGGCGGGGTGCTCAATCCGTTGTTAAGTAGTAAAGAACGTTTCTTTCTGATTATAATGAACCATTTGGCAGAGTATTTGGAAATGCTAATGGCCTTCGACTTACTCGGTCAAGATAAATCCTTTTGTCCAGTTGGAATTATCCCTTTCCCACCAGGTGCTGGGGGCCCAGTGGAACCGCTCTCTACCCTGGGAGGTCCTGACTGGGAAACAGTCTCTCTCTTTCCATTACACTAGGGGTCAATAACACGTAGTGTGTTGTTTTTACAGGGAAGACTTAGTCTCATATGGGGGAAAAATACTTAAAAGAATACCCTAAATACAATGCCTAATCGGAAGACTATCTTCTTTGAAGATACATGTAGAATCATGGCATCTTTATAGCAAGAGGAATACCATGTAGCATAGCTCACTTTTATTCTTTCTTCATCATGCCCTTGAGAAGCTAACCCTGCAAAGGCATTTGTCCCCTTTTCTTTTTATTCTGACCTCTGGGAAAACGAACCCTGAAAACAGGTGCAGGTAATTCTTATTTGTTATTTTGATTTTGGTAGGGGGGTAAAACTTGAGGAAAATACCTTACAATTAGAGCTAAGGAACATATACATTCTTTCCCTGCAGAAAACAGAGCGTCTCCCCACCCCCACCCCCAGATCAAACAAAGACAGTCTGGAAAAGATGACCTATTATATGAATTTTCTTTCAGGTTTACCATTTTCTCTTTTCTTTTCCCTTCTTTTTTGGTTTGTTTTAGAGCTAAATGACAGGTCTTTATCATATCGAGTCATCAAATGCTTATTTCCTCGGTGGCAGATCTATCACCCCTAATGGCCTTTGTATACATACATATTGCTCTTCCTTAATAGAAACCTGATGAACTTCAGAATTTGTTTGAAATATGTATTCAATATAAACCTCTGTACATTTTTTTTTTTTTCAAAAGTAGAGCAGCACAGCAGCCCCCATTCGATTTCAACATCTCTCCGGGGCTCTCATATCATTGCTCACAGCAGCCCTGCTCACAGGCTGCATGGAGTTATTGAGAAACAAGACGCCATGCTCTTCTCTAATAATCGAAGAAACGCATTTGAAAATGAGAGAGTACCTTTTCTCCTATCACTGTGACAGAAACGAAGGACGCTGATCAAGCCCATTGTTGGTGAGGGACTGGGGCAAAGAACACTGCCTCCTTGCCTCCCACAGCTTCCCAGCACCCCGCCCCTATCCTGAAGGTCCCCGACTCTACAAATCACATGCTCTCGCAATAAACCCCTTCTCTTTTTTTGGCTTTTGCTCCTACTTTTATTTATTTATTTGCAAGCAAAGAGTATTAATATAATGGATACCTCTGCCTTCCTTTCAACATTATTTTTCTCTTGCTGGTATTTATTGCTTTATCGAATCATCACCATGCGTCTTCTCGCCTTTGTTATATAAAGGATACCAAAACCGTTTTCTCATTTCTTTTCCAGAAGGGTAGGGTCATTTTCAGTGGTGGGCTTGAATTTTCAAGGAGCTTTCTGGGCATGTTTTTCCTTTTTCCTTTGTCTGTCTGTGATTTCACAGACCTCAAGTTCTGTCCCCATCTCCCTTTTCTGAATTTCAAACAGGATTGCCATCGGACCTTTAATTGCTATTAAATGCCTTTTAGGTCCTCCCCTCCTTAGCTTTAGGGCTTGGGGGCCAACTGCTACGCTCAGCTCTCTACTTGGGTCCCCAGAGAGACTGACCTAGTGAGGCCCTTGAGGTACTCAGGTATGAGGCCTTCCTAACCCCCCTTGTCTTGTCTTTGGATTCTTTGCACCACTGGAACATGGTCCCAAGGGTGGACTATACCTGCCAGGAGAGATAGCAATCCCCAGAGACTGCCACCAGGTCCTTCTCTGACTCAGCCCACGGAATTTTACCTGTGGGGTTATGCCTCCCAGGATGCAAAGCACCACCGCTATGAGCTCTTCCTTCTTGCCCTGACTTTTCTGGTAGAGACACAGGGGTGCCTACAGGGAGCTTGTGGTAGCCACAGACGGTCTCTGAGACGGGAAGTAAAGTAGACTCCGGGGGAGGTGTGAGAAGTCTTAGTGCTTGTTTCAGTCCGGTTCTGATCAGGGTTTTCTCAACCTGGCTCCACGGGCAGTGGCGGTGGGGGGAAATTTGAACAGGTTTTGGCATTACCTTGTCTGTCAGTGGGTTTTCGGTAGATAGGAATGAAGCTGATGAGGACTCCAGTGATCCTTTGCATGGGACCTGCCATGTCCTTCTATGCCCACCTCGTGAGGCCTGTCCTGCTCCCCGGGGACGTCAGTGTTCTGCACATCGGTTCAAATTCTGTAATCTATACCCTCTTTTCCAAGCAGCTGGCCTCCTTACCCTGTTTATTCAAGTCTCTTTTCTTCCTGGCAGGATCCTTTTCTCTGTTCAGCTAACTCCTTCTGCGTAATACTGCAAGAAAGTTCCATCTCTTTCATGAAGCCTTTTGGTGATTCCAGCCTACACAGAAGTCCTCCATTTTTTTTCATCCATCCATCCATCCATCCATCCATCCATCCATCTACTGCACAAGTGTTTGCTAGATGCTGTGCCATGCTGGTCACCATGCCTAAGTAGGAATCCCCAGCAAATAAGGCAGACTTGTTCCCTGCCTTATGGGGCTGAGAGTTTAGGCATTAGGCATATATAAAAATCACACAATCGCCGATTCTTTCGGTCCTCCTTATAATCCCTCTTTATTACTCAGGGTAGTTTGTTTGTTTTTTGTTTTTTGACAACCAACAAAACCCAGTTCTGGAATACAGGCCCAAACACGGATGTTTTGGGGAAGGCTCTGAGGTACATCACAGAATGGAAGGGAGAGTTGAAACCCTGGCTTCCAGCCGGCAGGCAGAGAGACCCTGTGGGGGCCGCAGCAGCAGAAATGTTTAAGCTTTGAGGCCCCTGCCTCGGCTTCGGTAACTGCTCCTTCCTGCATGTAAGCCAAGTTTCAAGTCCCGGAAAAAACCAGAATGTGTAAGTGTGAAGCCGGTGATGTAGATCCTCCAGTCAGGTGGATGTGGGTAAGGCAGCTAGGGCCTTCCCTTGTGAGGGGACTTCTTCTAGGGGCAGGGGAAGTTGTTGGGACCCGGAGCTACCTCCTGAGGACACCGTGCCACCCAGATTCCCCCCTTCCGGGTGGAAAACCTTATTCTCCAGCTTCTGGGAGTGCTGCAGGCCAGATAGGGGGCCACCTGCTGTCTGGGCGCCCCGGGAATTGCCTCTGCTCCAGGAGCTGCTTTGCTCTAGGTCTCTGTTCCCAACTGGGCATCCCCCACCTGGTGACTGGTGGGAATGTGTGTGGCTGCCTGAAGGCCCAGCGGGGGCAATTCTGAAAGGACATGATAGCTTCTGAACTATCTTAGCTTCCCACAGATAGCTTCCTACAGAGGGCCGGCTCCACAGCCCAGCTTCTCTGTTGGCCTAGGCCTGAATTTTTTCTTTCCTCCATGGGTGTGGACCTCGAGAACACTCCCTCAGATAGATCCTCCTGGACCCTAACTGCCACCTCAGAGCCTGCCTCCTGAGGAACCCGACCTGCAACACAGCTGCGGAATGCGGAAGGCCTGCGGTGGTCACACGCGGCCGCATCTTATTATCTGTCATCTGGCCCAAACTATTTCGCATTCCTTATCCCTTCCAAACCAGGCTACGGATTTCCTTTGAGTAGAGCCCTTCCCTGCCCTGGCATTCAGCCTCCAGTTCCAGTTGCAACACAAGCACATACACAGCCCTGGAAATGCCGTGTTCCCTGATTCACCCACGATCCCCAGCTGGGGGACAAAGTCAGGCCAAGTCTAACCTTTCAAATGTGGCTGTTTCAGATGGACCAGAGATCCAACACTTAAGAGGACCTCTTTTAAAAGGGTTTTCAGGGGCACCTGGGTGGCTCAGTCGTTAAGCGTCTGCCTTCGGCTCAGGTCATGATCCCAGGGTCCTGGGATCGAGCCCCGCAATGGGCTCCTTGCTCGGCAGGAAGCCTAGTTCTCCCGCTACCATTCCCTCTGCTTGTGCTCACTCTCTTGCTGTGTTT
>CM053611.1:12314403-12326766 GCA_028646535.1 Procyon lotor
ATACCCACCACCAGGCTCGCCCAACCCCCCATACCCCCTCCCCTCCAAAACCCTCAGTTTGTTTCTCAGAGTCCAGAGTCTCTCATGGTTCATCTTCCCCTCTGATTTCCCCCCATTCATCCTTCCCTTCCTTCTCACAATGCCCTCCATGTTTTTCTTTATGCTCCACACGTAAGTGGGACCATAAGATAATTGGCTCTCTCAGCTTGACTTATTTCACTCCGCATAATCTCTTCAACAGATGAATGGGTAAAGAAGATATGGTACATATATACAATGGAATATTATGCCTCCATTAGAAAGGATGGATATCCAACTTTTGTATCAACATGGTAGAGCAGAAAATTCTGATCAGGAGAATAAACCCCCTCTGTGAGAAGACCTTTTTTCTCTCTACAGTTTAGTTTTCTGTTTCTTTCTTCCCTGAGGGGATTCAGCCACATAATTTTGAGAGCTGTTTCCTTTTTTCATGACTGTATGCAGATATGTGAGCATGGGGGGCTGGCAGAAGAATGTGTGCTCTAGACTGTGACATCATATGTCTCAATGACGGCATTAGGGAGCTGGCTGGGTCCACAATAGCCATGTGTCAAGAAAAATGTTGGGGCACCTGGGTGGCTCCGTCAGTTAAACATCTGCATTCGGCTCAGGTCATGATCCCAGAGTCCTGGGATCAAGCCCCATGTCAGGTTCCCTGCTCAGCGGGGAGTCTGCTTCTCCCTCTAACCCCTCCCCCTCCCTTTCCCTCTGGGACCCCCCCCCCACCTCATGCTCAAGTGCCCTTTCTCTTGCTCTCAAATAAATAAAAGAAATCTTAAAAAAAAAAAAAAAGAAGAAGAAGAATGGAAAGATGGTGAGGGGCTCCCAGTCTTTGAGCTTTAAAATGAGTATTTTTTGTCCAAGAAGGGGGATTTAGGAATAAGCCCTCAACGAAAGTACTTTGGTGATCATCCCTACTCTAAGATAAAGTGAGGCTCCTTTTACTTAGAAAATGTTCAGTTTTAAAAATTGAACAAAGGCATGACTTTTCTAGTCCTTTCCCCAGTCTCTTAAATGCTCCCATGCTCACCCCTATTTGGAGCTGACACTTGCAAAGGGAAGTTGTTACCTCCTACCCATGAGTTTCTGTCTGATTCTGATAATAAAATAATATTTCATGTAGCTACCCCATGATGCAGGCACACTTTTAACACTCAGTACACATGTGCAGCTTCCTTTCATTCTAGAAAAATTGTGCTGTGAGCACAGTAAGGAGAATAACTCCAATGTTTTTCCTCTTACAAGGAATGTGCTTTTATGATATATTTTTTAATTGATTAAAAAGTGAAGGTAATAAATGAACATCTGATCCAAGTTTCAGCAAAAGACTCTTTATTGAAGTACAGACTCTAAAAAGTTATTTTAGGCAAGTTCCCAGAGGCAATTTCTTAAACCATAAGGCTGGATGAGGAGACTATGATTCTAATGAATTCTGCCACTCCTTAGAAATAAATTAAGAGTTTCCTTCCAAGTGGGGTAGCGAGTAGACTGAGAGATCATATTTTAAAATAGTTGAATCCAAACATAAGCTGGATTTACTTTTTTTTTTTTTTTTAAAGCCTGTAGTTTGCTTTTCACATTTTCTCTCTTCCCCAGTGACTCTGGCATTGTATGGTCCAAGTTGCTTTCTTGCAAAGGTACCTTGTACTCATTTTATGAGGTGTGGAATAGAGAGCCAGCCTGGTGCTTTGACTGGCTGAAATTTCCATCCTGCCTTAAACAACCTGGGAAAAGTCAGTGTGATTTATGACAGTAGTTACCACTACCCTTTGACTTAGCCAGGAATATTCTCATGCTACCAATTCCTCCCACCCAAAATAAAAAAAAAAAAAAAACCCAACTTGCACATTTTGAACCACTGTCATTTCTACGTCTTGATTACTCCTTGGAGCGATTCATTAATTAATTTATGCAACTCAGGTGACTTTCTTATAAGCAAAGAGCAGGTGAAAATAGGTGAAAAGATCACTTTTTTTTCTGGCTACATCTTAAAGACTGGGAGAGGCTATTGAAGAGCTACATGGTGTGAGACTGCCTGGTTATTTTCGTGAATTATTTCCACGTGTCAGGCATTAAAAGGCCAAGAGTGAGCAGCAGCTGCTGGTATCTAGAACATTCCTTGGGGTCTTTTCATGCCAGTGTTTTAGGTAGTGTGAATCCATGCAGTAGAGATGAAATTAGACACACACACACACACATGCACCCCTCTACCACTCAAAAAGATGCTCCCCCAAAATGTTTCTGGGAGAAGAGGTCGCTAGGCATGTGTTCATAAAAAGTCAGAGATGATTACCAGTACCAATAGCTTAAAAATTGTAGCTTAAAGAACTTCCTTTATATCTACTCTGTGTTTGGGAATTTTGCATAGAGGTGAAAGCCACATGGTTTAGAGGTCCCCAAGCATTTCATGGCAGGGACACATGAGAATGATACTCATTGTCAGAAAGGCTTCCTGTTACGGATAGAAGAGAGGCTGCCCATCATGTGTACTTCTTTGCCATGCTTGTAATTCCCTGCTTTCCTCAGACACCGCAGAAAGCTTGTAGGAGCACAAAGTAATGGTGTAAGAGTACACTTAGTTGGGCTAATGTTGACTCTCCTCTCATTTCCCCCCAGATTTTTAAAATAGCTCATTATTTTTCTTCCTCTGATTTTTTATTGTGCTAAAACACACATAACATAAAATTTACTAGCTTAACCATTTTTAAGTATATAATTCAGTGGTATTAAGTGCATTCCTATTGTTGTACAACCATCATGCCTTTCTATCTCCTTTACTCCTTTCATTTTGTGAACTAAACCTCTCTACCTGTTGAACACTAACTCCTCCCTCTCCCTGTTCCTAGCTGCTGGCCACCACCCTTCGACTTTGTGTCTCTATGATCTTAATTACTCTAAGTACTTTGTGTAAGTGGAATCAAACAGTAAATATAGGGCTTATTTCACTTTGCATAATGACCCGAAGTTTCATCTGTGTCATAGCATGTGCCAGAGTTTCCTTTACTCTTAAATCTGCTAATATTCTGTTGTATTTGTGAGAGACACATTTTGTGAGAGACAAAATGTGAGAGACACATTTTGCTTATCCATTCACCTGTTGATGGACATTTGGCTTGCTTCTAGATTGTAGCCATTGTGAATCATGTTGCAATGGACATGGGTGTACAAATATCTCTTCATTGAGACCCTGCTTTCAGTTCTTTGGGGGGTATATACCCAGAAGAGGGTTTGCCTGATGAGAAGATAGTTCTATTTTTTTTTTTTTTTTAAGATTTTATTTATTTGACAGAGAGAAGCACAGCGAGAGAGGGAACACAAGCAGAGGGAATGGTAGTGGGAGAAGCAGGCTTCCTGCCGAGCAAGGAGCCCGATGTGGGGCTCGATCCCAGGGTCCTGGGATCATGACCTGAGCCGAAGGCAGACGCTTAACCACTGAGCCACCCAGGTGCCCCGAAGATAGTTCTATTTTTAATTTTTTGAGGAACTGCAATCCTGTTTTCCAGAGCAGCTGTACCATCTTATGGTCCTTCCAACAGTGTGTGAGCATTACAATTTCTCCTCACCCTCATCAACACTACTAATTTATTTATTTATTTATTTATTTTTTTAAAGATTTTATTTATTTGACAGCGAGAACCACAGCGAGAGAGGGAACACAAGCAGAGGGAATGGTAGCGGGAGAAGCAGGCTCCCTGCCGAGTAAGGAGCCCTATGCGGGGCTCGATCCCAGGACCCTGGGATCATGACCTGAGCCGAAGGCAGACGCTTAACGACTGAGCCACCCAGGTGCCCCAACACTACTAATTTATATCTATCATCTATCTATCTATCTATCTATCTATCTATCTATCTATCATCTATCAATCATCTATCATCTCTCTCTTTTATTTTGATTGTAGCCATCCTAATGGGTATGAGGTGGTATCTCATTATAGTTTTGATTTGCATTGCCCGAATGATCAGGGATGTTAAGCATCTTTCATGTGCTTTTTGGCGATTTATATATTTTCTCTGGAGAAATGTCTATTCAAGTCCTTGCCCATTTTTGAATTGGTTTGTTTGTTTTTTGTTGTTGAGTGGTAGGAGTTCTTTATATAGTCAGAATGTTAATCCTTTACCAGATATATGATTTGCAAATATTTCCTCCCATTCTCTGAATTTCCCTTTTAGTTGTTGATATTATCTTCTGATGCACAAATTTAAAACACTTTTCGTGAAGTTCAATTTGTCTATTTTTGCTTTTGTTGCTTTTACTTTTAGTGTCAGAGCCAACAAATCAGTGCCAAATCCAGTGCTGTGAAGATTTTGCCTCATTTTTTTTTTTTTTTTGAATTTTGTAGTTTTAGGTCTTATATTTAGGTCTTTGATCCATTTTGAGATAAAATTTTTAATACATTTCATTTATTTATTTGACAAAGAGAGAGAGAGAGCACAAGCAGGGGGAGCAGCAGGCAGAGGGAAAGGGAGAAGCAGGCTCCCTGCTGAGCAAGGAGTCAGATGTGGGGCTCAATCCCTGGACCCTGGGCTTATGACCTTATGAAGGCAGTCACTTAACCAACTGAGCCACCCAGGTGCCCCTTGAGTTAATTTTTGAATATGGAGTTAGGTAAGAGTACAGCTTCATTCTTTTGTATGTGGATATCTCGATTCCCCCATACCATTTATTGAAGACTATTCTTTGCCCCATTGAATTGTCTTGGCACCCTTATAAAATATCATTTGACATACATTTTTGAAAGTTTATTTTTGGGCTCTTTATTCTATTCCATTGGTCTATATGTCTTTATGCCAGTACCACACTGTTTTGATTACTGTAGCTTTGTAATAAGTTTTGAAATTAGGAGATGTGAGTCTTCTAGCATTGTCATTTTCAAGATTGTTTTGACTTTCTGGGGTCCTTTCATATTACATACAAATTTTAAGATGGGTTTTTCTTTTTTTGAAAAAAAATTCTTTGGGATTTTGATAGGAATTGTATTGAATCTGCAGATTGCTTTGGGTATTATTGCCATCTTAACAGTATTAAGTCTCCTAATTCAATAAACCTGAGAAGTCTTCCAATCCATGAACATGGGATATATTACCATTTATTTATGTCTTCTTTAATTTCTTTTAGCAATGTTTTGTGGTTTTCATTGCATAAGTCTTTTACGTCCTTGGTTAAGAATTTCTATGCTGTGGTAATTGGGTAGAGTGTTCTGTGTAGTTTGTTAAATGTAGTTAGTTTGTTGTGTTCTGTTCTCTATTTCCTTATTTATGTCTTCTGTCTGGTTGTTCTATTCATTATTGAAATTGAGGTATTAAGGTCTCCAGCTATTATTGTAGAACTGTCTATTTTTCCCTTCAATTCTGTCAGGTTTTGGTTCATATATTTTGGTGGTCTCTCATTAGGTACATAAATATTTATAAACTTTTTAAATTTATTTTTATTTTTTTTAAAGATTTTGTTTATTTATTTGATAGAGAGAGAGAGAGATCACAAGCAGGCAGAGAGGCAGGCAGAGAGAGAGAGAGGGGAAAGCAGGCTCCCCGCTGAGCAGAGAGCCCGATGCGGGGCTTGATCCCAGGACCCTGAGATCATGACCTGAGCTGAAGGCAGAGGCTTTAACCCACGGAGCCACCCAGGCGTCCCTATAAACTTTTTTTTAAAGATTTTAAAAGTTTACTTGTCAGAGAGAGAGCACTCGAATGAACACAAGCAGGAAGAGCAGCAGGCTCCCTGTTGAGCAGGGAGCCTGATGTGGGACTCAATCCCAGGACCCTGAGACCGTGACCTGAGCCAAATATAGATGCTTAACTAACTGAGCCACCAAAGTATCCCTAGGTGCATAAATATTTATGCCACTCCTGCTTTCTACTGGTTACTATTGGCACAGAATATCTTTTTCCATCCTTTTACTTTCAATCTCTTTTTCTCTTTAAATCTAAAGTGAATCTCTTGTAGAGGAAGTATAGTCAGACCATGTGCTTTTTATCAATTCTGCTAATCTCTGCCTTTTGATTGGAGAGCTTAATCCTTTTACACTTAAAGTAATTTTCAATAAAGAGGGACTTACCTCTGCCATTTTGCTATTTGTTTTCTCTATGACTAATAGCTTTTTCTGTCTCTCATTTTCTACTTTTATTTATTCAATGTTTTGTAGTGAAATGTTTAAATTCTTTTCTCATTTCCTTTTGTGTGTATTCTCTAGCTATTTTCTTTATGGTTGCCACAGGGATTACACTTAACATTCTAAATTTGTAATACTTGAATTTGAACTTATGCCAGGTTAACTTCAATAACATACAAATTTTTGCTCTTTTACAGTTTTGTCCCCACCCCATTTGGTTGCTAATGTCACAAAATTACATCTTTATTCATTGTGTGTCCCTGAATATAAACTATTAATTCCTTTATATGTGTTAGTTCTTTAAATTATGTAGAAAATGCATATGATTGCATTTGATGCATATGATGCATTCAGTTACAAACCAAGGTTTAGATAGTAACAAAGTTTAATAGTAATAAAACTAGACAAATAATTGTTTTTTACGGAGCACCTGGGTGGTTCAGTCAGTTAAGCATCTGCCCTTGGCTTAAGTCATGATCCTGGGGTCCTGAGATCAAGCCCCACATTGGGCTTCTTGCTCAGTGGGGAGTCTGCTTCTCACTCTCCTCCCTGCTTGTGCACTCTCACTATCTCTGTCTCTGTCTCTCTCTCAAATAAATAAATAAAATATTAAAAAAAAACCCATATATTAGACTTTTAAGTCATTTTCAAAACAAAACTTGGAGCAATAAACCATTGATTCAATAATACTAGCTTTTATTATTGCTCATGTATTTACCTTTACTGAGATCTCTATCTCTTCAGAGGGCTTCAAGTTAGTGTCTAGTATCATTTCATTTCACCCTGCAAAACTCCCTTGATCATTTCTTAAAGGGCGGGTCTAGTGGTAACGAACTCCCTCAGAGTTGTTTACTGGGAATATCTTAATTTCTCCTTCACTTTTGAAGGGCAGTTCTCCTGGATATAATATTCTTAGTTAACGTTTTTTTTTCTTTTATCATTTTGAATATATGGGCCTACTGCTTTATGGCCTCCAAAGTTTATGATGAGAAATCTGCTGATAATTTGTTGAAGATCCCTTGTCTGTGATCAGTCCCTTCTCTTATTGATTTCAAGATTCTCACTTTGTCTTTAGAAAGTTTGATTTTGGGGTGCCTGAGTGGCTCAGTGGGTTAAAGCCTCTGCCTTTGGCTCAGGTCATGATCTCAGGGTCCTGGGATCAGGCCCCACATCGGGCTCTCTGCTCAGTGGGGAGCCTGCTCCCCCCACCCCCCGCCTGCCTCTCTATCTGCTTGTGATCTCTCTCTCTCTCTGTCAAATAATCAAATAAAAAATCTTAAAAAATAAATGAAAAGTTTGATTTTAATATGTCTTGGTGTGAACCTGTCTGAGTTCGTTTTAGTTGGAATTTGCGGGGCTTCTTTGATGTTTATATTCATGGTTTCCATCAAATTTGGAATTTTTCAGTCATTTCTTCCAATATTCTCTCTGTCCCATTCTCTCTCTCTTCTCCTTTGGGGATTACCGCAATGTATATGTTGATCCATTTAATTATATCCCACAAATCTGAGGCTTATTAACTTTTCTTCAATCTTTTTTCTTTCTGTTCCTTAGATTAAATTATTTCCATTTTCCAACCTCCAATTCACTGATTCCTCTGCTTGCTTAAATCTACCTTTGTATCTCTCTAGCGAAATTGTCATTTCAACTCTTGTATTTTTCAACTCCAGAATTTCTTTTTGGTTTCTTTTTAGGTTTTGTCTTTATTAATACTTCCATTTTGTCCATACATCATTTTGTTGACTGTTTTGCATCTTTCTTATTTCTCTGAGCATCTTTAATATATTTATTTTAAAGTATTTGTCTAGTATGTCTGCCATACTTTTTTAGGGATAGATTCTGTTGGTTTATTTTTTTCCTTTAAATGGGCCATCCTCTCCTGTTACTTTGGGTGCCTTGTGATGTTTTGGGTTAAAAAATGGACATGGGAGTCTAATAATGTGTTAACTCTGGAGATCAGATCCTTCTCCTTCCCCAGGGTTTGCTGTTTTTGTTATTATTTTTGTTTATTTGATTGTCCTAGGCTGTCTCTGTGCTGAGGATCAGCTTGAGGTATAAAGTTAAGGTCTCCTCAGGTCTTTTCTGAGACTTTCCCTAGATAGTCTTGATTACTTTCTAATTTTATGCATATATACAATTTAAAAAAAAAAATCATTTATTTATTTATTTATTTGAGAGAGAGAGAGAAAGAGTGAGAGTGGGAGGGAAGGGCAAAGGGAGAGGGAGAGAGAGAATCTCAAGCAGACTCCCCACTGAGGGAGTCTGATGCAGGGCTTGATCTCACTACCTGGAGATCATGACCTGAGCCAAAAATCAAAAGTCGGCTGCTCCACTGACTGAGCCACCCAGATGCCCCAAAATGCAGTTGTGTTTGAATGCCCTAGTCTTTATATATTTGGATCTTAAAGGGGGAAAAGGAGAAATAGAAAGTGAGGGGAGAGCATTGGCTCTTTATACTTTTCTTAGAAGTCACTTCAGCTAGGGAGGGAGGGACTTCCGACAATGGAGAGAGGTGCAACAACGATGCCTCTTTGCACCTCTGAGATTTGAAGCAGCAATCAGTGATTGGAGCACAGATCCTTGCTATTTGGATGATAGGGTCATTTTTGTCTACCTTGGCACCCCCAAACTGTGTGCAGGTTGCTCCCAAAGCATAGGTACCCAGCTCCCTGCCATGTGGTTGGGGATGAGAGATGGACAGCTACTAAGATAAAATTAACTGAAATTAACAGTCTACCATCCAAACTTCCCCTGGGATTTGAAGCCTTTGATAGACTCCAGAGTTCCAAAATGGTTACATCAGGCAGATTCTGGCAGTGCAATTGTTGTCTAGATGGGGAGAGAGACCCTGTGCTTCCTCCTCCACCATCTTCTCAGAATTTTCCCCTTGTCTCATTAATTTTTGTAAAAAAGAAATATTTGGGGGGCGCCTGAGTGGCTCAGTGGGTTAAAGCCTCTGCCTTTGGCTCAGGTCATGATCTCAGGGTCCTGGGATCGAGCCCCACATTGGGCTCTCTGCTCAGCAGGGAGCCTGCTTCCCCCTCTCTCTCTGCCTGCCTCTCTGCCTCCTTGTGATCTCTCTCTCTCTGTCAAATAAATAAAATCTTTAAAAAAAAATATTTGGGAAAAGATGCTAGAGACTACCTCCTTGTGATGCATCTCACAATAGATGCCAACACCCCATATGTCAGGACCTTCTCATTAAGGATTTCTGCTCCCAGAGAGTCCAGTGCAATCAGATCAATCAATTATGATTGAATGGAATTTTGTACCATTTAACAGGAAATCATTTGCTGTCCTTTGTTTCTAAAGGTAAAAACAGTTCTAGTCCTAGTGAAAACTCATTCTTGATTTCACAATAATAATCTGTCTGTTGATCAGCCTTTATATCACAGTTTCAAATAGAGGAGTTGAAAGGATTACATGCAAATTTTTGAAATATTCTATACTTTTCAGCCAGATTAGATTACATAATTAATGTACTCTTGATAGATTCCATACCCTTACCATTATGCTTATTGGAAAAATGTTGTTTCAGTCTACTAGAACACAATTCTTATCTCTGCTTGAAATCCAAAATTCATCTCATTTGCTTGTGCTTCGGTATGGTCTTTCTTGATCTAATCAGTGTAATGCGCACACTTTTTCTCTCTTCTCTGAGACATCACTGATCACTGCATTTTAATCATTCTTTTATGGTGTTTAACATGTCCTCTTTTGTACTATTAGTATTTCTGTTTGAGTTCCAAAGGATTATAATTTACAGGGACCACTGAATGCTATCCAAAAGCATGCCATTTTGGCATAAGAATTATTCTGAGCTGAAGATCAAGGTCCTGAAATCCCTTATCTGCCCCAAAACAGAACCTCCTAAAATGACTCAATAGTCTTAATCTCCTAGGACAACTCTAGTCTTCTCTTTTTGGAGAGGGAAGTCTAGAAGTTGACATCATACCCAAATTATCATATTTTCCATCTGTTCTCTTAGGGTCTCATTTATCTTTCAAAAAAGTCTTTTATGCTTTCATAAGTACCTTTTCTGCCCACCCCCCACCTTCTAGGAAGTTATTTATTCTCTCTCTTCTAGTCTTTCCCATCCCCATCCTAATCACCTCCTTGAATATTTTTTTTAAAGATTTTATTTACTTATTTGAGAGAGAGAGAGACAGATAGTGACAGAGATAGTGAGAGAGAGCACAAGCAGGAAGGAGAGGGAGAAGCAGGCTCCTGCTGAGGAGAGAGCCTGACATGGGGCTCGATCCCAGGACCCTGAGATCATTACCTGGGCTGAAGGCAGATGCTTAACTGATTGAACTAGCCAAGCGCCCCTCTCCTTGAGTCTTTTTTTGTGTATGTGAATTCCTGTGTACATACATAAATAGAGATCTCACGTTTTTTCCTTAATTTGCCTCTTGTCAGCTTAATTTGCAGGCCCCCACCTACAAACATAAAAGATAGAAAAGATATTTTTTTCTTTTTGACATTCTTACTGGTAAAATAAAGGGCAGTATAGGTAGTGGTAAAGATTTAGAGAGACAAGGTTGAGTAATTTTTTTTTAACTTTTATTTTTTTTAGGATTTTGTTTATTGGGGTGCCTGGGTGGCTCAGTAGGTTAAAGCCTCTGCCTTTGGCTCAGGTCATGATCTCAGGGTCCTGGGATTGAGCCCCGCATCGGGCTCTCTGCTTGGCGGGGAGCCTGCTTCCCCATCTCGCTCTTTGCCTACTTGTGATCTCTCTCTCTCTCTGTCAAATAAATGAACAAAATCTTTAAAAAAAAAATATTTTGTTCATTTATTTGACAGAGAGAGAGAGAAAGAGAGAGCACAAGCAGGGGAAGCAACAGGCAGAGGGAGAGGGAGAAGCAGGCTCCCCGCTGAGCAGGGAGCCCGATTCTGGGCTGGATCCCAGGACCCTGAGATCATGACTTGAGCTGAAGGCAGACACTTAAGTGACTGAGCCACCCACGTGCCCCAGGGTTGAGTATTTTTAAATTCTTAGATTGCCATCTCTCTAAATTAAATTATTCATCCTGTCTGAACCTCCTTTCACTTTCATCTGTAAAATAGGGATAGCAACTTTACCTACCTACTCCTTAGGGTTTTGGGTAGGATTAAAACAGATTAATATATATAAAATGTTTGGTGTAATATTAGGCACATAGCAAGTGCTCATTAAACGTTAGTGTTGGCTACCGTTGTTCATCATGATGCTTGTTGCCTTCACAGCAAACTCTTTGTATTTCATGACTTTGATGACTATTGAATTAGTTTCGATTGAATTTGGCACGTTTGGGCCTTAGGGGAGGAAAAATAATTTTCCCTTTACCCTTCTGAGTTCTTGGCAGAGACCCCTGTAATAAAAGACAGATTAACAAGGGAAAAAGAAACAGAAGTTTATTAACATGTATACCTCATGTATACATGAGAGACACCCAGGGAAAGATGAGTAATCTCCCGAGTGGCTTAGAAGTCAAACTTAAGTACAATCTTAATAGGGAAAGAAGAGAGGAGATGCAGGTCTCTTAGGGGAAAGTAAATAATTTTAGGAAAGATGAATGAGGCCGTAGAAGAATACATGGGCGGTATGATAGTTTGTGACAAATTTTGTCTAGGCTTGTCTCCTGTGATAAGAATTAATCTTCCTAGGTTGGTAAAACGGCCCGGCAGGGGATCTTTAACAACTGAGGTCCTTTTGGAGGATCTGTCCTTAAGCAGATAAAGAGAATTTAGGGAAAGCCTCTCCTGCTTTTGCTGTTTTTCACGTGCTTGCAGTTCAAAATAATCAATATACCAAAGTAGCACATCTTGAGATTTTGCATCCTGAGCTCCTATTTCAGAGTGACCTATACTGTTCCAGGCCAGTATGTAGCTGACCAAAAAGAATTAGAAAAGCAACTACAAGAAAGGTTTTTTTTTTTTTAAGATTTTATGTCTTTAAATTTTATTTATTTCTTTCTTTAGTCTGCTTCTGTATTTATTTTTTAAAATTTTTATTTAAAGATTTTATTTTTAAATAATCTCTACACCCAACACAGGGCTCGAACTCACAATCTCGAGTTCAAGAGTCACATGCTCTACCCCCTAAGCCAGCTAAGTGCTCTTCCAAAAAAGTTTTAATTCTTTCCCTCCTCTGAACTTCTTTGGCCCTGTAAGTACTCATACTTTTGAAAATGGTTTTATTTTACCTCCTCTACTAGATCTTAAGTTTCTTGAG
>CM053611.1:12327266-12358463 GCA_028646535.1 Procyon lotor
AGCTTATTAAGGGAGCATTATGTAGGGTAAGGGACTGTGCTTACCTAGTCCACTTCTTTAGGGCCCCGGAATCTGGGCCATCATTGTCAGGCTTTCTCCCTGAATATGCCTGTAACAGTCCCTGGAGGGTTCATTAGTTTGGAATTTTATAGTTAATAAAGGCATTAATTAAGAACACCAAAACCCGCCCGTGGAAGGAGACCTCGATCTATCTTACTCTGCACTGAATGTAAGCACCATTTTATATAAAACAACTACAGATACCTTACAGTGTGGTTCTGCTATTAATTTATAATCCTTCACTGCTGGGGACTTGGTGAAACCTTTAGCTGTGTGCCTAAGAGAAGGGTTTCTGCTGTGTGTCTATTCTCCTCTTTTGTTAGCCAGGTTCTGTGTTTTGTCTGCTGACCTTTTCAGAATGTCCCATGCCACTCTTATCCTGCACCAGTTTGCACTGGAATGGTTGCTTCAATCTATCAGGGGCCTTTTCTTTTTCTACTACTAATTGAACATCTCCTACTGCAAAAATGCTCAGAGAGCTCATAGAGCTCAAATAACACAGTCCTTATTAACTGAGTAAAGGCTGTTGGGCATCCGTCACTGTGTGTGGCTAAGTGCCTGTTGTCTAGGCCTGGAAAGGTTTTTCTCTCTCTCTTTTTGCTTTCAGAAATAATGCTGGAGCTCTAAGTTCTAGGCAGATGTAGTCTCCCAGCTCCTGGTACTGTTTTTCCTGTTCTCACGAGCTCTGATCCATCCTACAAAATGCTCTCCTAGTTCAGTTTGTAGTGTAATTAAATAATTTATTGTGTGGCTGGTGTGTCTGGAATGTGTCCTCCATACTAAGGTCCCAGGAGGGCAGAGGCAAGTCTTTCCTGTTCATTCTTGTATCTGCAGTATCTGGACCAGCGTCTTGCCCACAGAGGGCATTTGGTCAATAGTTGTTGAATGAGTGTCTCTTCCACACTGGGGTGTAGGGAGAAGGCCCTGTATTTGCTTATTTTGGTGGGAAGAGAAACTTCTGGCCTGAGTTGGACTTGAAACCATTTCTCATTTGGCAGGTTCTGTGCTATGATAAATTGGACACTAGGATAAATCCATGCAGATTTAACTGCAGTCACTTAAGAGTTTTCCTGTTCAATCATTTCATGCCCATTATCTTTAGTCTTTATGATATTAATTTTTCAAGGGGGAAGTGTGTTTTACCAGACCAGGTGAAATAAAGAATATGGAAATTTATCCAGTTAATTCAGGTAAAAATTCATGTGTTCAAATATATGGCAACGTTGAATGTAATGTTTCCATTTTTTACAATGAGAAGTTTTGTTTTCATCAACTTGAATATATGAAGATGTAGGAATATAAAGGAAATTGTCCAATGGCTACTCATACTTTATTATTAATTTAATTACATATTTCAAATGTAATATTTAAAGTGTTAAAAAAGAGACAACAGGCCCCAAATGGAGTCACTTGTGGTAAGCTCCATGTCAGCAAACCAAGACTTCCTACCTAACCTAATTGCACTTTCAGCCTTTCCAAGGAATGTAACCTTCAACTAGTCAATCTGGAATTACCTGGTCAATACTAACAAGATTATCTGCCCAATAGAATCCTTCTATCTCCCATAGGTGATCTTGCCTAAAAAAAATCAGCTTTTTCCTTGTTTCCATTGGAATTCCATTCCTTCCATTGGAAGGAATGAAAACCTTCCATTTCGTACAGTTCCTCAGAGCTCCTTTCTGTTTGCTGCCCCATTCATTATCATTGAATAAAGCCAAGTAGATCTTCAATTTATTTAACTGAATTTAGTTTTAGTTTTTTAACAGATTTGGTGGCAACAGCGGACTCTAAAGTGAACTTCTGATGCCTCAGGAACAGCAAGAGACACAGAGGTGGTACCTGTGAACTCTGAGTTCTCTGTCTTTCTCACCATATCTGAGGGCCATGGCTAAGTTCCTCTCAGTTCTGAGCTCTGCTCTCTTTACCTCAAGCTTCTGATTTAATTGGCTTTCTAGCCAGTTCTCCATTTGATTGGAGTGCCTAGTTCCATGGTAGAAATTGTTGGTGGCAGTTCAAGTTCCCCATTTGTTTGGAAACAGTCCACAATCCCCATTCTGTTGGTTCAATCCTTTCCCCCATTCCCAGTTCCATGGTGAGAATCACTGGTGGTACGTGTGGGGCCTTGAGGGTCAGCCTTCAGTAGCATCTCTCTGGTTACTGCTGGTGTGTTAATGTGCACCTACTTGTTTGTTCTGTTTTGTGTAGGTAAGGCTATTGTCAATGGGAATCTTAGAAACCTCCCAAAAGGGGAGGAAAAGGTGCAGAATTGGTAGCCATGGATCAAGCATTTAAAAGCTGTATAATGTAGCTTTCCATCTAATTTTAAGGCTCTTATGTTAGGATAAGTTGGTCACAGAATGAATTAGATTGACGGTAGGTTACCTGCCAACCTTAGGAAACTTTCCATGCTATAAGGTACACTGTAAAACATCACAGAACTTCCAACCCAGAGGCCTTTTAGGTATTAGTTTGGCTCGAGAGACCTAAAGACCTAGTTAAAATAACAACAACAACAACAACAACAACAACAATTATAATAATAAATGGGATCCTTATACTCCAAAGAGTTGAGCATTTTGCCTTCTGGCATACCTGCTTAATTTTTTTGTCTAAAAACTATAGTCCCAGAAGTTATAAACATTTACAAAAAATGGTAAAATCTCACTAAAAACAACCAAATTACAATGGCCATTATGGGGAGTGTTCCAATTAGATAGGACCATTTAAGAAGTGTACTTGAGAGGTGCCTGGTAGCTCAGTCATTAAGTGTCTGCCTTTGGCTCAGGTCGTGATCCTGGGGTCCTGGGATCGAGTCCCGCATTGGGCTCCCTGCTTAGTGGGAAGCCTGCTTCTCCTTCACCCCTTCTGCCCCCCACTTGTATTTTCTCTGTTGCTGTCTCTCTCTCTGTCAAGTAAATAACTAAAAATCTTAAAAAAAAAAAAAACCCTTTACTTGAAAGCAAGGGCTCCCAAATCAAACAAACAGAATCAGATACCTATTTTAGTTGCCATGCAGAAGCCTCCAAAACTCTTCAAAATTCTAAAATAGCTTAATTGAAAGATTTGTTATAAAAAGTAATGAAAAATTAAAGACACAAGAGATGCCCAAAACAAAGGACTGTAAGACTAACGTAACTCCCACTGCTCCCTTCTGTCCTCCTTTTTGTGAATACTCATCTTAGTAATCCTCTGTCTAAATTGTTTTTCTACTCTGAAGAGACTATATGACCGTTACGACGAGTCTGCTAAGTTAATGGCCTGACAGACACTCTCATTTCTACCCTTGAAAGAGGGCTCCCACAGGGCCCTTCCCTGACTTGATTGGGCTCCCAGAGTTTCTCTGGTAAATGGCTACCAGTAATTCCCTTTCACAGCCAAAGGGAAACTAAAATTAAAATTAATGAAAAACTTTGCCCTAGTCTGGTAGATACTGGAGCTACACTCTCTACTTTAGATCCCACTTGGAGCCTGGAGATAGGATCCTTGAAGAACCTGCAGATGTTGGCAAAGGATGAGAATTTTTATCAGACTCAGCTCTCTGAGATCTCTGTAGTACCTGGTAAAGAGAAGAAAATCAAATATCATTTGCCTCCTTTGTGAGGCCTCCTCTTGGGTCCACAGGGTTGTTTAATACTGCCAGAAACCTTTACTGAATGTCCCAGATGAAACCTGGCAAGATATCTGAAAGGATTTAAAGACTCTGTGATTAGAAATTTGACCAAATTAGAAGCTGATATTCAGAGCCTGATAGGATTTTTTTTAGGACTTTCCCTTAATCTAAATGTACCCAGAGGGGAAGAAATGTTTTGCTTCCCAACATAGGTGGATGGGTGTGTCAGTCCTTTGATATTATTTAGGCCGCCACCCAAGTCTTCCAAGAATTAGAAGCAACTATCCTTACCTGACAAATCTTTGTAAGACTGGAAATGCAGCTCTCAAAGCAATCGAAGGTCCACCTATCCTTTCTAACAATTAACCTTGTCTATTTGTCTCTAGTATCTATTTGTAGGTATTATAAAAATTCTAGCCTTAGGGAATAGAAGTCCTCCTTGGAGGAACTCACATTCTTTCCTTGTACCTTTGAGAGGTAAATGTTCTATCTGGTCTACAAACTTCAGTGAGGTCATTCTTGTCAGAAGGAAAACAAAAGGAGAAAATAGTTTTTTGGAACTTGGGCAAATGAAAAATCTCAAATGTCTTCTCCACAAATATTAATAAAAAGCTTTATCCATCTGAGCAGAGAAACTTCACCGATTTCAACTGTTCTTTTGTAAGCTAGTGAGTTTTTACCTTTTCATACTCATCTCATGGCAGTAATTTTAGAATGAAAGCTGTAAGGTTCCTGTTTGCATCTGTCTGTATGTTTATGTGTATCTATCTCTCTATCATCTATTACAAATGTGTGGTGTTTTCTACTTCTAGGTAATAGTACCAAAATTAATTTGTAAAAGAGCTCTATTTAATTAGCCTAAATTAAGCTCTTCTATGTGTTAAGGATTCATAAAATGCCTAGAAATATAATAAAAATGAACCCAAATGCTTTTCAGGTTCATGTGATCTGAGATAATCTTTAGTAAATAAGCTAGTTTAAGTTTGTTGGCCTAATTGAAATAGACATTTCTTTAGAATCATCATTAAAAATAATGTAGGCATACAACTTTTTTTCCACCTGAGTTTACTAGTCAAACAAATTCATATTATCTCTGTTATAAAACTTGTTACTGAGGGAAATAACTTGCTATGAAATTTTTTTTGCTATGAATTTTTATAAGTAATTTTATAAGATTTTATAACAATCTTTATAAGTTATTTAAACATAATTGTTGAGAATGAGTGAATTGAATAGATGTAAGTGGGATAAAATTCTTAAGTGAATTTTTAAAGTAGTTTCTTCAAATCTTTTGGGTAACCTGAAACCTTGAAGTTTTGCTAAGTTAAATGATGGATAGTCATTAAATATATAGATCATTTCTAAATAAGTAAAATACTGAAACATTAATTACTGAATATAGGTTTATGTACTTTTGGCTTCTTTATACAGAGAAACTATAAATACTTGGGTATATTAGTACAACATGTTTTGTGGCACACATTAAAAGTGGAAAATTTGCTATGAGAAAGCATATGTATCTAGATATTATAAAATGTATTTATAAATTTGCCAAGCTACAGAATGCTGATGTAAAAGACAGTTTACAGTTGATTACTTCTCAGTTTTCACTGGACCTTAAAGCTTTCTAAGGATTAAAAATTCTAATATATGTAATTAAAACTTCTAGGAATAATAAGGGAAATACCTCTGTATGCAAGGAAAGTAGGATATGTGTTTTTGTTAAAAGAAGGTATGAGAAAAAGAAATGCATTTCTTTCTTTTTTTTTTTTTAAAGATTTTATTTATTTGACAGAGAGAAACACAGCGAGAGAGGGAATACAAGCAGAGGGAATGGTAGCGGGAAAAGCAGGCTTCCTGCCGAGCAGGGAGCCTGATGCAGGGCTTGATCCCAGGACTCTGGGATCATGACCTGAGCCGAAGACAGACGCTTAACGACTGAGCCACCCAGGCGCTCCAAGAAATGCATTTCTGTTGAGGGAAAACAAAGTAATTTTGTCCTACAGTGATATTGGTTATTTTCAGATGGGAAAAGAGGAATACATAAGACAAAATCGAATGTAAAAAAGAAAGCTGTAGGGTTATGGAAAAGGATATGTGGAAAGAAATTTGATGTGTGGTCAAGCTAACTAACAGAGTGAATTTAATTAAGTTAAGTGAATTTTAACATCAAAAGTAAGCTGGTGCAAAATTAGAATTTGGCTTTCTCTCTGTTGAAAGGATAAAGTTTTCTTCAACTGTTGATCTGCTCTTGATAAGAGATTGTAAAAATTTTTCCCTTTATGTTTTAAGTAATCTGCCTAGAAAAAAAAGATTTTGTGTCCTGCCAAAATAATTTTCTGTATCTTCATTGGGTCATTGATTACTTAAGAAAACAGTCTTCTCTGTTTTAGAAGACTTAGAAGAGCTAAGGTCAGAGAGAGGCAGAGAATTACAGTACTTTGTAGTTCAAAATAAAGTAATGTGAAAGACTTCATAAGGATGCAAATACAGATTTTTTTTTTCATCTTTTTGAGGGTTAATCCTATAAACACCTAGGTTGGCATTTGAATATATGAAGCATTTTCTACTGGGTATTTTGGACCATTTCCTGTGGTCTAGACTTGTTTCTCTATTGATTAATTCATTGGACCATTCTTCAGTTTTCAACCTCAATTTAAGCAATCATTAACTAGCAAATATTTAATGTGTAATATTTAGTGAGCCATTTTGGGAAAAAAATACTTTGTAAACTTACTTGCTAAAGATGAGTTTGAAACTTGAGAATATTTGCATTTTCTAATCATCGTCTCCCTGACCCAATCATTGTTCCTTGCCCCATCCCTACAGCCCTCCTCCATCCATCCCTAGCACAAATTTACAAATGATTCAATCAATGAAATATGGGACTTAGCCCTTGAATCTTGCTTTTGGGCTAAGTCTCATATTTCATTGATTCCAACACTTACTACCTGTGCCCTCCTATTTTAACATCTCTGAAATCAACATGCATCTTACAATTGATAGTATCCAAGTTGCAGTTGTGATGTGGTTGCAGGAATCTGGTCATAGCTGTTCATATTGCTGTTATTTTAATTGAATTATATGCATTTAATTGCCATTTACAATGTCTTCAAAATAATCTCAGTATGATTTGGCATTGAAACAAAAAGTTATTGTAATTGCCAAAATGCACAGAAAGAGCATTGTGATATATAATGAAAATCTATGACTAAATAAGTCTAAAAGACCTTTTTCCATATGTAAAAAATAATTCTAAGTGATAAGAAAGCTTTGTATCAGAGTTTAACTGCTACCATTTTCTCCCTTTTAGTGGTACACAGTGGGATATCTAAAGATCAATGACATCTTAACCGTAATGAAATATGGTAGTATTTGCTTCAGATTGAAAATATGAATCTCATGTCTTTTTCTTGGTAAATTTCTTGTTCTGATGTGCTTAATGTATTCCTAGCTTCCAAGAGCACATTTAAAGGAAATTGTCTGCAATCTGTTTACTACGAACTTTGTTCAAGTTCAAACTGCAGATTTTCAATCATCCTGTACTTCAAAGCATTGCAAAGGGGGACTGAAAAATCTGGTGCACATGTTGCAATGACAGGAAGTATTAAAACCTATAAAGGTGCAAGAGGACTTGAGATTATAGGAACATCATAGTTAAATAAAGTATGTACTGCACAGCATTTTCTCTTAAAAAAATTCTCTGTGGTTTCATAAGGAACTGTTTAAATCTCTCTAAATAAGATTGGGGCCATTCAGTTAATCATCAGACACACATTTGTTGTGAAACTACTATAAGTAGGACTCAGTGTTTATTAGTACCTAATATTTAGTGAGCCTACTATGTGCCAGACATTGCACTGGGCTTTAAGAATAAATAATCAAAGAGAGGGTCACAGCCCCCTTGGAGCTTCTATTGAGGAAGCAGGTCAATGTTAGCAGGACATTTCTGAGTTTTGTAGATATGTCACTCTGATGAGCCTGAAAGCCTTGTCTGACATTGCCCTGCAGGGTAGACCGTGAAAGAGGAGAATCAGTCAAGATTCTGGCAGGAAACAGATGGTGCACTCAAAGCGAGGACTTTGCAGATAGTTTGTTAGAAGGACTATTTCCAAAGGTGTGAGCAGGGGATAGGAAAACCAGAGGATAATTTTGTACTTGGGGAGCTAGTGATAGTCATGGGGGAGGGGAGATAGAATTGAGGGTGAGGGACTGGGATCCTCCCCTTCAAACCTAAAGGGACCCTAAAGCCTCAGCAAGAACAGTCAGAGGTAAATTACAGATGCCAAGGAAAGAAAGTTTTTTCAGGTGTTTAGAGAGGCACTTCTATGTGATTAAAAAAGAAGGCTCTGGATCCCAAAGGACCAGGGTTTCAGGTATAATTCTTTGCGTATTAATTGGTCTTCTGAGGGTGCCTGGGTGGCTCATTCGTTAAGCATCTGCCTTCAGCTCAGGTCATGATCCCGGGGTCCTGGGATCGAGCCCCGCATCAGGCTCCCTGCTCGGCAGGAAGCCTGCTTCTCCCGCTACCATTCCCTCTGCTTGTGTTCCCTCTCTTGCTTAAGAGTGAATTAAGCAAGAGATGTGTTTCTTTCTGTCAAATTAAAAAAAAAAAATAATTGGTCTTCTGAGACTCTTAACTCTCCCCAGTATCCACTTCCTCCTCTTCCTTTCAGTAAAAGCATGTTCTGGAGGTTTTGCTGGTCACCTAGTTTCTCAGCTACAGGGCTATAGCTAGCTATGGACCTGTGATAAATTTGGATTAGTGGGATGTGGGCAGAAGTGATGTGTGCAACTTCTGGATTATCTTCTTAGTGACACTTGATTCTAACTCTCATCCTTTTCGCTGGCTGGGCAGTGGCAATAATTGGAGCCCGTTGGTAAGCTATGTGAGATAAAGAAAGCAGACCTACCTCTCACTTCCAGATTGTTGGGTGACAGAGAAATAAATTTCTTTCTTATCAAAAGAATAGTTAGGTCTTTTTGTTATAGCAGCTTAGCCGATCCCTTGACTGATCCGTTATGTATAGTATGGCATTCAGATAGCATCTGGGTTGATGAACACATCTATATGCTGGGACGGTGGCCCACTTCAACTCCAGAAGAAGCTCCTATGCTTGGGACTCTTCTGGATCTCGCGTCATGTACCTCTTCATCTGGTTGTTCCTCTGTATCCCTTATCATATCCCTTATTATATAATAAACCAATAATTATCAGTAAGCATTTCCCTGGGTTCTGTGAGCCATCCTAGTGAATTATTGAACCTGAGGAGAGGGTCACAGGAGTCCCATTTTAAAACTGGTTGGTCAGAAGTGTTGGTAACAGTTCTGGTACTTAAGATTGGCATCTAAAGTGAGGGCAGTCTTGTGGGAAGCTTAATTTGTGGGATATGACTCTAATTCCAGCTAGAGTGTTAGAACTGAGTTGAGTTGGAGGCCACCTAGCTGGTGTCAGAAAATTGGTTGGTGTGGGGGAAAAAAACCCACACATCTGGTGTCAGAAGTATCATAAATGTGAGAGTGGAGGAAAATGTAGTGTGTTTTTCCTAGACAGAGTGACTTAAGAACAAGAACGAATAAAATGTGAGCTAAGCTGTTTGCTATAAGTGTTGTGGTCCTTGTCTATGACCCACAAACCTTCAGTAAAAATTTGCAAATTTTACCAGTTGTTGCTTTGGAGGGAATCTCAGTATAAGGGGTTGTGGCTCACATTATATCATCTGATATCTTGGAGACACAAAGAGCCACTCTCCTTGCTTAATATTCTTAGACACATATGCACAAGTAACTCTGTGATAAATTCTGAAAGTGGGGGCCAAAGGGTATTTGATTTTAATGTTTTTGATTGCTCTTGGGTTGGTTGGTTTTAAGTTGATTGACAGAATCTGATAGCTTTGCCTGTACATTTCCTGCTTCTCCACACTCTGTCAGGGTTCTGCCTTTTGTCAGCCTTGGAAACTTCTGGCTGCCAGGGGCTGTGAAGGGCCATAGTCCCAAGTGGATAAGCAGATATCAATCATGTGGGTCCTGGGTTGTCACTGGACCAGCCTGTGAGTGTGTGGAACACCTGAGTTGGGGATGGAAGATATAAATATTCATGTGCTTTAGATACTGGGTTTGGAAAACTTTAGGGGTACAATTCGCTAAATGGCTGTGGTTTCATGACCGAGCCATGGAGGTGGTAGTGTTGGTGCTTCCCATACATGTTGTTAGACTGGTGTGAAACGATGATGTGTAGGTAGATATGTGTCAATAGTAATTTCAAGGATTGTCAGAGATTCTGGCTGGCACCTGGATTTAATGGGAAAAAGATATTATCTCCTGTTGAATGCTCACTGTAATCAGAGTCTTTATGGTGTTATGGAGTCTTCCGACGTTTCTCTGTTTGCCTCAGTTAGAGGCAAATTTTATTTTGAGGCTTCTAACCTTGTGGCTATGTAATCTACACCCCAGGGACCACTGTTGCAGATTTCTAGCAGGCACTAGAAAATCTGTTTCATCTTGGGATCATGGTTAAACAACCACCTTGCTAGGGTAATTTAAACTGGATTTGCTCATTCCTCACCCACTGTACCTAGCAGACTTTATCTGCCCACATCTATCAGTGCTTGCTCACTTGTCCCTGAACTTGTACCCCAACACTCCTCACTCCCCACCCTCCTCAACATGCTCCTTGCCTTCCTAGGACTTGAAAAGCTGTTGCAAGTCCTTGCATTTGGCTGAATTCCTGGCTTCAACTTATCCCAGTCATTTTTATCATATTAACAACCAGGCCCTGGTGGGACCAGCTGTTTTCTGGAGGTTCTCTTAGGTCAGGTTTCTGAGAAACAGACTCTAGATAGAGATGTGTTTGCAGAGGTTCTACTAAGGAGTGCTCTTGGTATGGACAGCTCTGAGTGAAGGAAGCAGGTTGAGCAGAGGGAGCAGCTGAGCTACAACGCAGTAACAACAAAAGCCTCAGCCAATCCCAAGAGAGCTCAGAAGCAGGGATGGATCTTTGGAGTTGTTCCAAATTGAGGCATGGCAGCTGGGACTTTGTACCGGGTTGCTGACCAGTCAATGGGTGTGGTCCACCTCTGGGGAGGGAGGACAGATAGAGACCCTCCTCTCTTGTGATGTGTACAGTCACATCTTGTTTTCTAAGAAATTCTTTCCTCTGATCATAACACCTTGGCTTTCAAGTTTTTATTTGTTAAATTATACGGGAGTTATGTTGTATGTGAAGCACTAATCTAGGCTTGAAGAGGAATAGAAAGGTGAATTACATCAGTTGGTTTTCCTCAAAGGGATTCCTTAGCTGAGGAAGGCATGGAATGGGGGACGTTGGAGAGGGCCACAGAAAGAGGGAAGGCCTTTGTGCAGGCAAACTGGATGAGTCTTCAGCTTTGAGAACTGCATTCGAACATTGTCTCAGTGTAAATTCTGAGGTGACAAGCCAACTCTCCCAGGTGTGAGCTTGGAGGGCAGACTTGGGGAAAGGCAAACTCCTTTCTAAGGTCAAAAGACAAGGCATAAGAAAGGACTAGAAGGGGGATTAGAATGAATGTCTGTGGTAGATGTCTGTATTATTAAAAAACTAGATGACGCAGAAAGTAAAAAAGGAGAAAACCATGACCTCCTTATCTAGAGAAAGCTATTGTTAATCTGCTGTTGTATTTTTCCGCTCTGTATCCTTCTCCCCTTTTGAAGGTGTAGGAGAGATTATCTTTTTTCAACAATTTTGCATCCTGTATTTTCTACTTAATAGGGTGGTTAAATGCAGACTCCAGAGTCACACAGCCTGGGTTCAAATGCCAGCTTCCTCTTAGTATCTGTGTGACTTTGGTCAAGTTAGTAACCTTTCTACCCCTTATTTTCTCATTTCTTTCCTTCTCCCTCCTTTTTTAAAAAAAGATTTATTTATTTATTTTAGAAAGAGCATGAGTGGGAGGGGCAGAGGGAGAGGGAGAGAGAATCTCAAGCAAATGCCCCACTCAGCGTGGAGCCTGATATGAAGCTCATTCCCACCACCATGAGATCACGACCATGAGATCACCATCTGAGCCAAAACCCAGAGTCAGAGGCCCAGCTGACTGCACCACCCACGTGCCCCAACTCTCCCATTTCTAAGAACAGGACAATGAAAGGACTTTCCTAATAGGAAGATGGAATGAGCCAATGTATGTGACATTGCTCTCATTTTACATGGAATTTCTCAAAATTGATATCTATAAATATATTTGTTCATTCACTTGCATGTTAGTCAAATCTATACAGATGATTGGGTAAAAACATGATCTGGGATAAAAATACTTATATGATTCCTTGGCTTGTACTTCAGAATAGAATTTCCCGATGAAAATACCTGACAAGTTCAAATTTATCCCTGCAGGAACCTTCCCAACACTTCAAACTCCACTTACTTAAAGCCATGGAACACTGAACTGAGAGAATTCAAATTTTATAGTTTCTTCACAACTTCTATATTAATAATTATTTTGCCTATGAATGCAGATCTTCCCTTTCCAATCTGCATTTGTTTCATTTATTTTTCTTGTTTTATTTCAGTAACTAGGAACTTGAATAAAATGTAGAATGAAACTAGTGAGGGTGGACAGAATATTCAGCATTTCCCCCATTAAATATGATCTTAACTGAAAGTTCTTTTCTTCAGAGAGAGAGAGAGAACTAGGGTGGTGGGGGAGGGGTAGAGGGAGAGGAAGAAAGAGAATCTTGACAGATGCTTCACTGACTGTGCCACCCAGGCACCCCTGAGATTTTATTCTTAAGTAATCTCTACCCCCATCATGGGGCTTGAATTTACACCCCTGAGATCAAGAATCATATGCTCTACTGACTGAGCCAGCCAGGCTCCCTTTGATTGAATTTTACACTTGATTTTAGCCAAAAGGCCGAGAAGCGATTGATTGAATTTTAAATACGGAAATAACCCTACATTGTTAAGATAAACTACACTTGGTTTTATCACTCTTTTATCATATACCTTAATATTTGATATTCAACATACCAGTCTTTGAAAATTTTTGTATCTATGATCTCTATGTCTATGAAGGATATTAATCTGTAGTTTCTTTTTTCTTACAATGTCCTTTTTTTTTTTTTTTAAAGATTTTATTTATTTGACAGAGAGAAACACAGCGAGAGAGGGAACACAAGCAGAGGGAATGGTAGCAGGAGAAGCGGGCTTCCTGCGGAGCAAGCAGCCTGATGTGGGGCTCGATCCAAGGACCCTGGGATCATGACCTGGGCCGAAGGCAGACGCTTAACGACTGAGCCACCCAGGTGCCCCTACAATGTCCTTTTTTTAAAGAAAGATCCTATTTATTTATTTATTTGCCAGAGATAGAGAGAGAGTGCACAAGCAGGGGGAGCAGCAGATAGAGGAAGAAGCAGGCAGGCTCACTGCTGAGCAAGGAGCCTGATGCGGGACTCCATTGCAATACCCTAGGATCATGACCTGAGTGGAAGGCAGACGCTTAACTGAGTGAGCCACCCAGGCATCCCCTTGCAATGTCTTCACCTAGTTTTGATTTTAGTGTAATACTGGTCTCATAAAATGAGTTGGGATGTGTTCCGTCCTTCTCTAGTTTCTGAAAGAGTTTGTTTAAAAGTAGGTAGTGGGGCGCCTGGGTGGCTCAGTCGTTAAGCATCTGCCTTTGGCTCAGGTCATGATCCCGGAGTCCTGGGATCGAGCCCCACATCGGGCTCTCTGCTCAGAGGGAAGCCTGCTTCTCCCGCTTCCATTCCCTCTGCTTGTGTTCCCTCTCTCACTGTGTTTCTCTCTGTCAAATAAATAAAATCTTTAAAAAAAAAATAAAAGTGGGTAGTATTTCTTCTTTAAATGTTTGATAGAATTCACCAGTAAAGTCTTGGAATTTTCTCGTGAGAAAATTTTTAATTACAAATTCAACTGCTTTAATAGATACAAAATGATTTGGATTATTTATTTTGTGTTAGTTTTGGTAATTTATGTCTTTCAGGAAAAGTTTCCTTTTTAATTAAGTTCCTCATGTTCATTGGCATAAATGTTTTCATAATATTCCCTTATTTCCCTTTTTATATCTGTAGAATTCAAAGTGTTATTTATTCTTTTTTTCCTGATATTGACGATTTGTATTTTATCTTCTTTTATCTGTAGTCAGTCTATCTAGAGGTTTATCAATTTTATTTATCTTGTCAAGAACCCAAATTTTTTTTTTTTTTTTTAAAGATTTTTTATTTATTTGACAGAGAGAAACACAGCGAGAGAGGGAACACAAGCAGAGGGAATGGTAGCGGGAGAAGCAGGCTTCCCGCAGAGCAGAGAGCCCGATGCGGGGATCGATCCCAGGCCCCTGGGATCTGACCTGGGCCGAAGGCAGACGCTTAACGGCTGAGCCACCCAGGCGCCCCAAGAACCCAAATTTTGATTTTACTTCATTCTTTGCCGATTTCAAGTTCACTGATTTCTGTTCTTGTATTAATTTTTTCCTCTTATTACTTTTGTGTGGCTCTTCTTTTACTAGTTTCTTAAGGTGGAAGCATAGATCACTGATTTTAAACTTCTTTTCTAATATAAACATTTAAACTTATTCATTTCCTAAACATTGCTTTAGTTTATATCTTACAACTTGGGTTTTTTTTTTTTTCTTTTTGTAACTTTAATGCTATATACTTGGCAAATGATCCAAAACAAATAAAGGCAGATAGGCATTATCCCCCCAAAACTGATGCTGACTTAAAAGTTAATATAAAACATCTGTTGCTATTTTAAGCCCATATAATAGCAAGAGAATTTGGTTTTCCTATTAACTTTAAAAAATTTTACGGTTCTATTTTTAAATTATTTGCAATCTTTAAAAATTCTAGTACAATTAATATACAGTGTTATGTTGGTTTCAGGTGTAAATCGCATCCCACAACTTTTGATATGCTATGCTTTCAATATCACTCTGTTCAAAATATTTAAAAATCTTTCTTTTAGTTTCTTCTTTGAGCCATACTTTATTGTATAGTATGTTTCATGTTTCTTAGTATTAAAATAATTGGATATTTCACATATTTCTTTTTGCAATCAATTTCTAATTGAATTCCATTATAGTTAGAACATGTACTCTTTGTGATTTCAATTCTTCTGAATTTATTGAGATGTACTTTATATCCTAGCATATGATCTTTACTGATGAATGTTCTATGTCAATTTAAAAAACTGTATTCTACAGTTGTTAGATGCAGCTTCTATAAATGTTGGCTGAGCAATTTTGATTGATTTTGTTAGTCATGTTTTATATATTCTTCTGATTTTCTGACCCTTGTTCTATCAGTTACTGAATAAGGAGTGTTGCGATCTTGTATAGCAAATGTGGGTTCTTCTATCTCTTTGGTTCTGTCAGTTTTTGCTTCACATATTTAAAAGTCCTATTTATAAATGCATATACATTTAAAATCACTATGTCATCGTGATGAATTGACCTTTTGTCAATTTGAAATGTCTGTCTTTATTTCTGGTGATATATTTTAACCTAAAGTCTTTGGTTGATATTAATATGGTCATTCCTCCTTTTTTTGTGACTACTGCTAGCATTCTGTATCTTTTTCTTTTTTTTTAAATTTTATTTATTTATTTGACAGAGAGATTGAGATCACAAGTAGGCAGAGAGGCAGGCAGAGAGAGAGGGGGAAACAGGCTCCCTGCTGAACAGATAGCCTGATGCAGGGCTTGATCCCAGGATCCTGAGATCATGATCTGAGCTGAAGGCAGAGGCTTTAACCCACTGAGCCACTCAGGCACCCCTCTGTATCTTTTTCTGATTGTTTTATTTTTAACAAATATATGTCTTAATATTAAAGTGAGTTTCTTGTGGATTACATATAGTAGGGCTTTGCTTTTTTAAAAATATCTTGTTTGACAGTCTCTATCTTATAATTGGAGTGTGTGGTCCATTTATATTTAATGTAACTATTGATATGCTTAAGTTTAAATCTGCCATCTTGCCATTTTTTTTTTAGCTCCTCCCTTTTCTGCTTTCTCTAGTTTATGGGATTTTTTTTTTTTTTTTTTTTGTATTCTATCTTATGTTCTCTCAATTGGCTTATTGACAAAGTAGCTCATTTCCAAAGATGACTCCCCAGTGAACCATAACTTCTGTGTGGGCCCATTCCATTAGGGACAGCCCTGTGACTCATTTTAATCAATAAAATGTGGTGGAATCAATGTTCTGCCAGTTCTAGGCCTACATCTTAAGAAGGCTAAACGTCTTCAGTTTTTGTGCCTTTGGGATCCTGAGCTGCCATGTAATAAACCTGACACCTGTATTGAAGAGTCAGTGCGCTTCACTATTTTTCATTTGCTTATGCCTTTCATTTCCCTCCTTCTACTATTACAGTGGTTGAAAATGCAGGCTCTGGGTTCACATCAGCAGGATTCTAATCTTGGTCCACTCACTCTTAAGTTACATATCTTGGGCAAGTTTCTTATCCTACCCCATACTTCAGTTTTCTTGTCTGTACAATGGGAATAGTAACATTAGCTTCTTAACTGTTATTTTGATAGATAAATGAGATAATTTAAGTAAAGCTCTTAACCCAATGCCTGGCATACAGTAGGTGCTTAATAATTGTTAGCTATATTATTATTATTGCTATAAAATTTATAGTATATAGGAGAGCAGAGATCTGTTTCCTACAGAAAGCCCATTTTATTTGGAATTTGAATAATATAATATTATTTATCCCATGTAAATGATACACGGGATGTACCTTGGTTGTATGATCACGTCACTTAATATCAAAGAGGGAGCTTTTTTTTTTTAAGATTTTATTTATTTATTTGCCAGAGAGAGAGAGATCACAAGTAGGCAGAGAGGCAGGCAGAGAGAGAGGGGGAAGCAGGCTCTCTGCCGATCAGAGAGCCCAATGCGTGGCTTGATCCCAGGACCCTGAGATCATGACCTGAGCCAAAGGCAGAGGCCTTAACCCACTGAGCCACCCAGGTGCCCCAAAGAAGGAGCTTTTTGCAAGGGACAGGGCTGCTGTGAGCTGTTCTTCAGAGGCAGGGCTTGCCTCACATCTCAAGGAGATAGAAAAGTGCATGAAGGAATAGTGGGATCATAAAATGTCAGAAATGGAAAGCTCTTATTTTGTATATGAGAAAACTGAGCCTGAGAAATCAGGTCAGTGAAATTTCCACTTCTTGCTGAACCACCTCCCCCAACTCCACTCTCAGCTGAGGAAGTCTGTTTTCTTCTCTGACAGAGAAACTTCCAAGGTCAGAGTAGAAATAGTTAAGTTATGAAACAATCTGCAAGTGGGAATTAATGGTGTGAATGTTCCACTGGAAAGTGTTAAAAAGAGGTGAGTTGGCCAGAAATAGAGGAAAGTCTCCTGCTCTGAGTGGGAGTTTAGATGAGATTCTGCTCAAATGATCTCTGGCAAAGAATTCGTTTTTTTCACTTCCAATGCATTTTGGACTGATACTTGGTAAAACACAGTAAACATAAATGATTAGAAAGATAAAAAGCAAAGGCATACAAACTGTAAGTCTAACTTTTTCTTTATTATTAATCTAACACATAAATATAATCTGCCAAATTGCTACAAAAGTCACTAAATGCTGCACTCAGTTTCTTGACCCAGTTTGCTATGGATCAATAACAAATAGTTTGCAAACTGAGCCTCGATTTCAGTGACCTCTTACGGTCCCAACATTCTGTGCTTTTATTTGAAGTCCAAATAGCTGTACCTTGAATTTACAGGGGAACTCCTTACCAACACATTAATTTATTAAGCAAATGTACTAATTGATTAAAACATGTTTATTTAAAACCTGTTATACAGGCTAAACATGTGCTATATATATAATTGAATCAGTACTGGTCCCCTTTCTCAATAGCTTATGGTTTAGTGGGGGAGCTATCATCCATGTCTATGATAAGAAAGAGCAGGTGGTAGGTGCCCCGAGAGCACTGTGTGTATGGTGCCAGGGAATCCAGAGCACGGAGATAGCGCTGGTATCATCGGAAGGGTCAGGAGGGCCCCGGGAGGACATAGCCTTGAAGTCATGGAAGGCCAAGCCTGCTGGGATGAATGAATAAGTCTCAAAACCTCGCCAGAGTTCTTATTCCTTCATGTATAAAACATCTCTGTGAGGTTGAGAGATACCAGGAATCCCCACAGAGAAATAAATTGAAGCACAAAGAGATACAGTTGTGGTAAAAAGCATAGGTGGCCTCGAACAGATTGTTAGGAACTGAATGTACCTCCCCAAAATTCATATAACTGAAACCCTACCTCCCCGTGGGATGGTGTTAGGAGGTGAGGGCTTTGGGAGGTGATTACGAGGTCATTAAGGTAGAGCCTTCAGAATGGGATTAGGGCCTTGATAAGAGTCAGGAGAGAATTTGCTTCCTCTCTCTCTTCTGCCATGTGAAGTTACAATAGGAAATTGTCAGTGTGCAAGCCAGAAGAGGGCTCTTGCCAGAACTCAATCATGCTGTCACCTTGATCTTGGACTTCTGGCCTTCAGAACTGTGAGAAATACATTTCTATTGTTTCTAAGCTACTCAGTCTCTGGTACTTTGTTATAGAGGTCCAAACTAAGACACAGATCCACTGGACTACTTAAGTCTTAGTTTTTTCATCTGTAAAATGGGTCTAATAATACTTACCTTATTGGGTTGTCCAAGGAACTAGAGATAATGTATATACATTATATTATTTTATAAATGTAATTATAATTACATTACAAAGCACTGGTGCATTATCTGATTGCATAGTAAGAGTGCAACAAAGTGGGACAATTATTATGTTGTTAAGTAGCTGGCTCAGGACCATTTGGGGAGAAATAGGGCTGTGGTGAAGGTCTTTTTTAGGCAGGTGGAAATGGGTTCTTCCCAGCATTCCTTTCTCCATTCTTTTGGTAACTGTACTTTCCTTCCTCTCAGGGAGCTGTCACTCCCCCCAGCCTTCATGCAGATCTCACTGGCTGTCTAACCACTGGCCACAGAGATCATGTGTGAGCCGGCCAACTACAACTGTAGTGCCCTATTCCCTTAACCATAGTCATTGGCTGAAGGATGGACACTGAGTTCCAATCTGAACCAATCAGAATTTTTCACTGAGGTTTGTATGCGTGTGTGTTGGGAGAAAAAAAATTACATTGTCTTTCTTTCAGTGTTTTTATTTTTTTTTTATTTTTTAGGATTTACCTAGTTATTTTAGAGAGAGAGAGAAAATGAATGGGAGGGACAGGGGGAGAGGGAGAGAGAATCTCAAGCAGACTTCGAGCTGAGTGGAGAGCCTTAGGTGGGACTCCATCCCAGGATTCTGAGATCGTGATCTTAGCAGAAACCAAGAGTCAGAGGCTTAACCCACTGAGCCACCCAGGCGCTCCTCTTTCAGTATTTTTAAGCGAGGCTAATAACAGCTGGGTCCCACAAATAGCATAGCTTAGAAATGAAGAAGAGGGAAAAGGGAGACATGTCCGAAAAAATCATTAGGTCTCTGAATCTATACCTCAACTTTCCAGTTATTTGAATTAATACATTCTAATTTTCTGTCACTTGCAATCCTGACTAATGCAAGGACTAACTCAGGTTTCCAGATTCTATTTCAATGTGTTATTCTTTTCTTCTTCTTCTTCTCAGTGTGTCATTCTTTAGGTCAGTGTTTTTCAAGAGACATCTCCATGATTTCCTAATTAGTTGAGATTATTTAGGACAGATTCTGGGGTAAATTTGTTGAGCCAAGAGAGTAACGAAGGAACATACACACTGCCCTACGAGAGCCTCGCACCCAATCAGGTATGCAAAATACCAAAACATAACCAAGAAACAAAAACAAACTGTGACAGAGACCAACTGACTTGAAGTGCTGAGAGTTCAGAGAAGGGAGAGAATGCCCATGATATTTGGGGTACTCAGGGGAGGGGCCTTTGGGGAGGAGGCAGGGATTTGAGCTGGGTATTGAAGGACAGTTCAGAAAAGTGCTGGAGAGAATTTCAAGAGAGTGCGGTAGGGACGTAGTGGTGTGGTAGGGGTGTGGGTGAGGCTGCATATCTACAAAGTTATCTAGCCCAAGATATCTAAGATGAAGGATAATCCTTATGCAGCAAGGATATGGAGGGTGGAGGGTTTCTGCTGCGGGGTAGTGGGAGGTAAGAGTAGAAAGGTAAAATGTCTCTTCATGCACTTCTTGAAAATTCTGCTATGGAGACTTCAAACTTATCCATACACAGAGAATAGTATTATGAGTCACCTGCAGACATTAGCCAGCTGCAACAATAATCATTATTTTCTTATTCTTGTTTTCTCTACCCACCTTACTCTTCATCATCTTCCTCCCTCTCTCCCCGGAATATTTTAAAGCAAATCCCAGACATATCACCTTGCCCTTAAGTATTTCATTATTGTATTTAAGAAGTAAGGACTTCTTTCCCCAATGTAAGCACAGTAATATTATCATAACTTAGAAGAAGAATAATTTCTTAATGTATTATATGTTAAATTCTCAGTCACGTTCAGTTTTCTCCAATTGTCTCCTTTGTACAGATGATTTGTTTGAATCAGTAACTAAAGAAGGTCCACTTGGTTGTGTCTTTGAAGTCTCTTGCTACCTGTAATAAATCCCACTACTCCTTTTAATAAGCGTGTATTTAAGGAAGCTGGTCCTTCATTCCATGGGATTATTCACATTCTGTATTTGGCTGATTATGTCATCATCGTATGGTTCATCATGCCTCTCTGTTACCTGTGTTTCCTGGAAATTGGTAGCAATGAGGTCTAGAGGCTCAATGGGATTCTGTTTCAGTTATTGTTATGCTTTGTGGGGGAGGGGAAAAGAATACTTTGTAGGTGGTGCAGAGTACTTCCTAACACAGCTCATTAAGAGACCCATAATGGCTGGTGGCCCCCTTTTAGTGATGTTACCACTGATCAGCAAATTTTAGTAAAAAATGCTTTTGTAGTTTTTTTATGTCTCTCTCTAGGATTCTGACCTGAGTCTGTGGGGGCTGGGCTGGTGGACAAATCTAATTCGCAGACCAGGCTGCACTCAGAATCACCCTTCCTCTGGGACCAGGGAGGCATTGTTACTGGGCCGGGCTCATGCGTGACCTTTCCGGGCTTCCCTTGGGTGGTAGAATTTCCCAGGAAGCTATTCAGGCAAATCAGGTTCCTGCTGGCCTGCCCACCAGTCTGTCAGACACTTCTGAATCTTTGAATGAAGTGAGGAGAGTCCAAAGAGATTTGTCAGGATGTGTGATATTAGATTTCTTTAGCAAGAATGCTCGTCACTTCGCCATTCTCCAGTGAAAAAATTCCCACTGATTTGTCTAAAAATGCAAAATTAAATGAAGAATCAAGGCAATTTCGCACAAAAATATTAAGCCACGGAAACTTACTGGGCAATACAGGAGGACTTTTCTTTCCTTTTATGGTCTTGAATTATCCAACTTGCCCTTCAAACTGGATAATTTGATTATGTAGTCAGCTCCCTTGGGCAATTCGGCTTTGCCCCCTAGATGATTATGACCTCCCTCCCCTCTGTATGTGAAGATAATTGTGTCAGCTTCAGACATTATAAGCCTATGGTAGAATTTGGACTACGGTAGGCTTTAAATAGAGGAAAATTGTGTTATCAACATTGATGAAAATGTAAATTCAGTTTTTAATTCATTTGGCTCAGCTGCCGACTAGAGTTTGATTTTAGAAATTAAGAAACTCTCTACATATTTTGATCTTTTATATGATTTTGAGATCCTTTGCAAAGCACAGGGTAGTAGGAAACCAATGCATCAGCTCTGCCTTCATTTTCTCTCATAATGTCTTGTGTTTTGGGAAGTTTCGGGTCCGTGTGTGCCCTGGGGGCTTGTTCTGGGTCAGGTGATACGCCGACCTTGATTTCCCCTCTCAGGAAGGTTTCCTTTCCTCACAAGACATTTGTTTTGTTCCTAGACAGTATTAAAATGTATGGAGAGTACAAAGTATTTCACCTTTTCTTTCCCCCCTGCATCTTTTTATAAAGTGGGCTTCTCAAATGTATTTACTCCATCTTAGGTCTTCTTTTCTTTTTCTCTGTCACTGAAAGCTGAGCTAGGCAAGCTCCCCGGGGGGAACTTTATCTTATACATCATCGTTTCCCCAATTCCGAGCTCAGTGCCTGGCCCATGGCAGGTGTCCAGTGAATATTTACTGAATGAGTTAATGAGTGAAAATGAAACGTGGCCCTCTTTCCAACCCCAAATTCCCCAAATAAGGCACCCTTGTTTATATTGTTATCATGAAACTCTGAATACTGATTAGAGCCCAGTCCTTTGCCTAGAGAGACTCAGAGATTCATTTTTCTTAGGTAAATGCTCAGCTAAATTCAAATCGCTAACTCCAATTTATAGGCAATATTAGGATCGGAACACTTTGGCCGAGGGCTACGGTTGGGAAAAACTTCTGAGACGAAAGTCAAAGGCATTGACGTTGTGTTCATTTCCTGTGGCTGCTATAAAAATTACCACAACTGGGGGGCTTAAAACAACAGAAATTTATTCTTTCCCAGTTCTGGAGGCCAGAAGTCAGAAATCAGTCTCCCTGGGCTGAAACCAAGGCATTGGCAGGACTTAGCTCCCTCCGGAGGCTCTGGGGAGAATCTGTTCCTGGCTCCTTCCGGCTTCTGGTGGCTCCCAGCACTGCTTACCTGCTGCCCTAAAATCTTTATTAATCCAATTTTGCAAGCTGATGGACAGAAAAGAATGCAAAGTTCTAAGACAGAAATATGCCATCCAGGGCGCCAGGATGGCTTAGTCGGTGAAGTGTCTGACTCTTGCTTTTTTGGCTCAGGTCATGATCTCAGGGTTGTGAGATCAAGCCCCGAATTGGGCTCCATGCTCAGTGAGGAGTCTGCTTGGGGTTCTCTCCCTCTCCCCCACCTCCCTGCATTCACGCACACTCTTCTTCTCTCTCTAAGATAAATAAATAAAATCTTAAAACAAAAAACCCACCACCACCAAAAACCTGTTCTTTGTGGCAGAAACTGCAACTGTTCCCTAGCAGCCAAGTGCCCCCATCTTTTCTTGTGTACACCCCCCTCCCTGAGCTTTAATAGGTAGTCACTACCGCTCCCAGGCAGAGATGATGGTGCCCAGGTAGAAGCCATGGTGTTCAGTCTCTCTTTGTGAAGGTTTGGTGCTGAGCTCTCACTACTGAGTCGTGAGTAAAGTGATGTGGGCAATTCCCCCCATTTTCTTTGCTTCTTCTCCTTCTTCTCCTTCTTCTCCTTCTCCTCCTCCTTCTCCTTCTTCTTTTTTGAAGATTTTATTTATTTCAGACGGAGAGAGAGAGTGAGAGGGAGCACTCGTGGTGGGGAGGGACAGAGGCAGAGGGAGAGAGAGAATCTTAAGCAGGCTCCATGCCCAGGGCAGAGCCCAACATGGGGCTTGATCCCAGGACTCAGGGATCATGACTTGAGCTGAAGGCAACTGCTTAACCAACTGAGCCACCCAGGTGCCCCAACTTCTATTATTTTCTTAATGAGACACTGCTTGCCTTCTACTTCCTTTCTTTTTCCTTCCTTTGGGAAAGGAAGCAGATGAGATGGTGAGCCAGTCTAACCACAGAGATGAGGGTGCCCCCCCCCCCCCCAGCTGGCAGAGCAATGAGACAGATGGCTGCCTTACCGCCCTGAACCACCAACACTTACCTCGGGAATCATAGGAGAGGGGAATTAGCTGTATCGTCTGAGTCCTTATTCTGGGTTCCTGTTGGTACAGCGGGAACTGATACACACACAAGATTAGGGAAGAAGTTAATTTCTTTTTTTCAACTATTGCTCTCTGGTAAGACATGTTGGAAGGCAGATTCATATTGCTTCTCATTGCTGAGCAATTTTTAAAAAACAATTCTCCTGTGTGCTCCAAAGGAAAATAGTTTTCTCAAGTTGTGTCTGTGTAAGCTGATTATTTCATCTCTTCTACACTGGGCTCACTTAATGCCTGCTTAGAAAGTTCTATTTCACTCTGAGTTGCTAGAGGGAACTTTTCATTACTGAGTATGAATGTTCCATTGCTCTGTGTCTGTCCTGAAATAGCCCGCAGGGGACTACTTACTAGAAACACAGAATTAATGTCTCCTAAGTGTATTTAAATTCATAAAAATAACCTCTGGGACACGGGCTGAAGAGAGACTCTCCTAAACTGTTGAAAACAAGCCGCTTTTTCTTCTTTTATACAATGAAAGGATTAACTTTTTTAAAAAGCAATTCATTTCAGTTATTGACAAATTAGGAAAAATCTGAGTGAAAAGGAGAAAATAAAAAAGTCTCACAATCCTACCATCCAGTTAGCAACTTGGCATATATCCTTTGAGTTCCTTTTCTATGAATTTATGCATATATACTAAAATCAGGCTATATTGTATATAGTTTTATAATTTCTTCCTTAAAAGAAAAACCAAAATAAATAAATAAATAAATAATAAAAAATTAAAAAAAAAAAAACTAAGAAGAAAAAAGAAAAAGAAAAACAAAACCCAACTAACCAACCGAACAAAGACCCCAAGTATTTTGGTAAACACCTCACCTCAATTCAACTGAGTAAGGTGACCACTTTAGTTGAGAAGCCAGACTGGACTCTCACAGCGGGAAGGTGGACCTCCCATGGGGCAAATCCGGGCCTATAGCCCAACTATGTATGTTTGTGAGCGGCATGAGGAAGAGAGGAAGGAGCTGACCCACCTATCACCTGTAGAAACGTTGCTCTTGATCTACAAGCATGAGAATTCCCTCAGCCTGGCGTAGGACTCTGTTCAACTCTGGATTGCAAGCTATTTCTTTATTCTTTCTCTTTGATTATGGTGATGAAAGACTTGTTTGCCTACTTCTTTCAAAGTAAGAATCCAGTATTGTTCCTCTGCTTCTTACGGCTTTTCCTTTTGAAGAAGCAAGAGGATGAGGAATGTTTATTGCACGTGAGACATGGTGTGAGCACATTGCACAATAACACTTAAATCCCATGAAAACTTATGGGGTAGATAGTGGTAGTCCCTTAACCCAGTTTTTCACATTAGAAACTGGAGGCTCAGAGAGGCTAAGGAACTTTCTCAGGTTATCGGAGCTAGCAAGTGTCAGCCCTGACATTTCAACCCAGTCCCTTGTTGTCTCCCAGACTGAGACAAATTTACTTTTGCATATTATTCTCGAAATACCCAAACTCCGTTAAATCTGGGATACCACAAATTGTAAGACATACCATTATTTCATGTTTCAATAACAGAGAAACGTGCTACTCAGTTTCTGAGAAAATGCATCTCAGTTTCTGAGAAGTGACAACCTGAAAAGTAAGTCTTAGAATCGATGAAATATGATAAAGTTGTAGAACCATCTCTTGTCGAAATAAGTGGCTAATGATGTGTAACCCACCGCATGGGTCGTGCTGACCACGTGACTTCTCGGCAGATCGAGCATATTCTTGGGGTGAGCTCTAGCAGGCAGGGCTGTACACAATTTTCAGCTCTTGCACAGAAATAGTGGTTATGTCTTTGGATTTGCTGCTGCAGTTGGATAAGTCATTATTATTCCTGCCAATGGTCCCAGAAGCTTGGGAGTAGCAAGCTGCCTACAGCTACTTGAAAATAATAGAAAAAGGAGAATAGGAGAATAACGGATGAGGTGTGGGCAGCATTTTGTATCTGTGATGCTGAATGTGGGACATACACATCCAGTGGTTCTTTCCCTGCGATGATGTATTGAACAACTACAATAGCAACATTCTGTAATTTCTAGGAAACATCAGCCGAAAAATTATAACTGAAGGAGGAAATTAAATCAGTCTGGCAGAATTATTCCAGGAGCGGAGAACTAGACTGCAGAGGAGTGAGCCCTGAGCCTGGAGAAGAGATGGCAGTGAGGAGGGAGAGAAAGAAGAAAAGGAGGAGAGTGGGGGAGGGGAGGAGAGGCCAAGAGCCGGGGGTGGGGGGGTGGGGGGATGGGGGGGGGTAGGGAACCAGCCACAAAAGGGCTAAATCACAGAAGTCCAAAAAGGGCAGAATTTCTTAAAAGCAGAAGTGGTCACTGGGGGTCAGGTGCTAGAGAAAGGCTCCTTGACACACGACTGTGCGCTGGTCAGGGAGTTACTACAGCTCTGGCCTCTGGGGAGAATTGGAAGGCAGAGAAAACTCCTGCCCTTCATTATTTTATCAGAAATGTTACAGAGGTAAGGATGGGATGCTCTCCCCACACCGGGCTGGGCAGATCTGTGCGCTATCTGTTCTCATCCTCCCTTGGACATCTGAACTTACTTTCTTCCACCTTCGGAAAGCCTACCCTGGCTGAGACCAGGACCCTTCAATGTCCCGATTCCCTCCTACGCCTCCTACTACCTGCTCTCGACCTGATTCTTTTTCTGTTCCTTCCACTTTCACTGTTGACTTTCCTCCTGATTTTATCCTTAGCCCTATTCTCTTCCCCTACCTGGTACATGCCGTCTTTGGAAAATCTCAGTTATACACTATTTATTCTTGATGCTCCAAACACCTTCTAACCCAAGCCTCTCACTCGGTTTCTGACTCAGCTTCTCTCCCCTCCCCTCCCTTGCCCCCTCCCTCCCTCTTTTCCTCCCTCAGTTCTTCTTTTTGATAAATTCCACAGCCTACCACGGGCAGGTATGCATGACTCGGGAGAATGTACTTTAGGTATTCATTTTGCCTTCAGTATGATCTTATTTTTTTCTGCCCTCATTTTCCCTCTCACTCTCTAAAACCTCTTAGTTGAACTTCAGTGGTTTTCCTGTCTTTCGTCGTGGTTCACTTTGGTTTTTTCCCAGTGTGAGCTCCTTGACGGCACATCAGATCAAGTCGATGAAAATTCTTCAATGTCTTACCAATGCCAACAGGTTAAAACAGAAATGCTTTTCCCCAGGATACAAGTCCCTTTGTGATCTGGCCTCTGTGTACTTATCTGACCTCTTTTGTACCCATGTCTGTTCATTCATTTAGGTTATAAAAAAAAATCAACTTCTTTCTTTTGAGGTGAATTTTGAAATATTATGACTCTTTTTATGAGTCTAGCAAATCTCAACCTTTTAAATGGAGGCTTTGATTAATATTTTGTCTCATTTACAGCTCTAAACTTTTATATATTTGGAACTGCAATTATGACCAATAAATATGTTGATTCCCTTCTAGAATACTTCAGATATACAGATATACATATACACATACATATACATATACATATCTGTATATCTGAAGTATTAGGAGTATAAACTCCCTAAATGTTTAGTTCCTATAAACCCGATAAATAAATATAGCCAGCCTTAATTCTAAGTGCTGATGTGATATACAAACTTTATAAAATTTCAATTTAAAATTGTAAGTCTAGGGGCACCTGGCAGGCTTAATTGGAAAAACATGAGATTCTTAATCTCAGGGTTGTGAGTTCAAGCCCCACATTGGGTGTAGAGATTACTTAAATAAATAAACTTTAAAAAAGCTCCAAGAAATAGAACTCTCTTAAAAAAAATTGTTAAGTCTAAATTAATCCAGTTCTATGTGTTAAATAGGAATTACAAGGTTGACAAATAACTAAAAGACCAAATTCTTTGAAGTATTTTGAGTACTGCACTATCAAAAGATACATATTCTTTAATATCAAGATATTAGTAGTAGAAGTTTCATTCTCTCAAACATTGCTGTACTTATTTCTAAATCCTCCTGAGGTTAAATATGCTTAACCACTAAATGTAATGGCCATGGTTAGGGATTGCCTTCCCAAGATAATTTAATGTAACATAATTCATGTCTGTAACATGGTAGGACACTGACCCTAGCCTAGTTCCTTTGTCAGGGACTCCAAAACTTAAAGAAGGTGGCCACACAATGCCATATCCTTTAGATTCAAGTTATTACTAAATCTTCTGTTAACAGTGTACATAAGCCTACGTTTGTTGATTGGTTTTTGCATGGTAATCTTTTCTCCTAGCTCTGCAGCCCCTCGAACTTGACAGAATTCTGCCTTTCCTACCCATGGGCTTCTTGTCTGGGAGAAGCAGCCAATTCATGCAGTTATAAAAATCATTTCCAACTTAATTCTGCAGCTCTCCCAATGGAAGAGTCACAACTTCCAAGCCATTCCACTGTTGCCTGGGTCATGTAGTATGTGCACAGTAAATGTTGGGTCGATTAACACCATGACTGAGTGTGTGAATGGATATCTGGTAACATAAGAATTTTCATAGCTGCTACTTATCTTCTCTCCCTTCGAAGGATGACACAAGAGGCCTGAGCTGTGCAAGCAGGCGGTCCCGGGTGCACAGTTCTGACACGACTGTGTGACATGAGCTTGGTTCCTCATCTGTCAAACAGAATAGCAGCATCAGTCCAGGGTTGTTGAAGATTAAATTATATGTAGAAATATGTACATACTTATATGTGTGTTATAAACAAAATTGTGTTTCTGCAGATTTCACATGCTCAGGTCCTAGCCCTCTTTCTTTCAGAATGTGACCGTATTTGGAGATAGGGCCTTTAAAGAGGTAATTAAGTTCAAATGAGGCCGTTAGAGTGGCCCTAATCCATTGTGACTGGCGTCCTCAGAAGAGATTAAGACACAGAGACCTCAGGGGCATAGTTGCACAGAGGGACAGCCAGGGAAGGGGCAACGAGGAGGCAGCCAAGGAAGAGGCCTCAGAGGAACCCACCCCTGCTGGCACTTTGGCCTTGGACTTCTAGCCTTCAGAACTGGGAGAACAAAACTTCCCTTGTTTAAGCCCCACCCAGTCTGTGGTACCTTGTGATGGCCGCCCAAGCAGATGAAGATATGTCTATATACATACACATTGTCTAGCATAGGGTTTGGCTTAATAAATGGCAGCCATGCTTGATAACCCCTCAGCTTTCTCAGTGAAGACCTAACACGCCGACTGTTCGTTGTTTGCTGGGCTCCATGTGCGCTGGAGGCATTCCCTTGTTCCCTGTCTGCCTCGGCTCCAGCGCCGGTGGCTGTGAGCCTTTCCTGGCCTTTGGGCAGGTATCTTCAGGAGGTTCAGGCTCCTCCTCTGAAATCTGGCCTAGACCCTGGCACTGCCGTCATCCGGCTGGGTAAGCCGCTCACCGAACGGGGCCTTGTTCACGATGGGATCCCAGGCACCTGGCGCGGTGTGTCGGGGAATTTAATTCAGTGAACTGTGCAGTAGGTTCGTGGAGAGTGTGGGTGTAGAGTATTTACTGCGTCTTGTTAACCACTGCAACGATAACGTTGTGGGTTAAGGGTTAAGGCCCCTCTTCCACATCGGTTCTTAAACCTTCTCCCGGGGGTCCCCTCTGTAGCCTCCCAGCATGGCAGCAAACTCTGGCCATTCTTATCTGCTCCAAAGGATAAGACACAGCCCGTTTCACTTGCCACAGAGGCCTGGTCACATCTGGGCCTGCACAGGGCTTGCTTCCTTGACCTGTAAATGACAGATACCACTTCTCATCATAGAGATTCTAGAACATCCCTTGTTTTCCAGCAGCTCAATCAATTAGCCAGGTTGGAGCAACATTTCCTGTGCTATTGTTTCTGTTGAGGATAGGGACAGCTCATTTGACTCAGGAAGAGCGATTCCAACTGTTATTGTACACTTTATTCCCTTGTGTGGGACAGGGCAGGATGCTTACACTTTGCTCTCTTAGAAGGTCATCTTGAACTTTCATATGTGCCCTGAACTTTCCCTCTGACTAAGCAACAACAACACAGCCTCTTGGCTGTATCTTATTTGCTTTTAGCAACAGCAAGGGACGAGCCATTGCAGCACAGAAATAACCGAGATGTCTTTTGTTTCTTTGGCAACTGTTAACATCACTCTTGGCTTTTCTTTATTTGATGAGAAGGTAGTAAAGAAAAAAAAGATAACGTTATCTTCACCCAGGATGTAGGTATTTTTACAAAGCAATCTTACGCTCGAAAATAATTTGAGAATACATTAGAAAAATATAAAGGAAAAATATAAGGAAAAGGGAAGAACAGAATTACTGTAATAAATTGTAAAACATCATAATTGCTGTAAGGGAAAAATCTACAGTGTAATTAAATGAGCCATTATCAGAGTGTTTTTTCATAATTAAAAAAATTGTTTTATGTGTGCTACCACTATGAAAATAGTTGGCAGGACTAGAATGGATGAAATATAATCCTCTTTCTTACATGGCGTTGTACTGGCTTACTATTATTTTGCTTCTCACACTCACATACACACTTCAAGAATTAAGTATTACCTGAAAGCAGAAGAAAGACAAAGGCATATCAAGTATGTGCATTGTCTCTTGATGTCAGTTTATTTCCATATTAACGTGATATCAATGAATTCAGCAAACAGATTATATGCTAACCGATAATGGTCATTTTCATCAGCTAGGGTAAGTAATCAATTCTTTTTTTTTTAAGATTTTATTTATTTGACAGAAAGAGATCACAAGTAGGCAGAGAGGCAGGCAGAGAGAGAGGGGGAAGCCGGCCCCCTGCTGAGCAGAGAGCCTGATGTGGGACTCTATCCCAGGACCCTGAGATCATGACCTGAGCTGAAGGCAGAGACTTAACCCACTGAGGCACCCAGGCGCCCCAAGTCTTAATTCCAATTTGGAATAAATACTAATCTGGTTTGGTAATAAACTGGGCACTTGGTTTTACAAAAAGGGGGAGTCAGACGTCGCCCAGAAAGGTATCACTAGGTGAAGAAAAACTACTGGCCAAACTCCACCCTCTCCTTCTTCATCATGGCTAGCGTGGTAGTGGGACCTTGGCTGATCTTGGCTGCGTTTCCAGGGACTGCACGTCTCTGCTCTCTTCCCAACGTTGCAGCGAAGTGTGACCATGTGCCTCAGCATTCAGCAATGGGCTATAAACAGAAATGTTGGGAACAATTTCCAATTCACTTGCCTAGGAGGAGATCTTTGGCCTTGAACTTGGCTTGTTCGCTCTTTCTTATAGTCTGGCTTGGCTACACCTCAGACAGCCTTGCAAGCCAGGTGTTGAAGAACACCGTCAACCACCTTGGAATTCCCCGGATGGACTTTTAGATGAGCAAGACCTAAAGACAGTCATTGAGTGCTTTTTTTTTTTTTTTTTTAAATATGTTGTCTTTTAGTATCTTCCTCTAACCCTGCTGCTTGAGGCTGGGCCTGTCCCACTTTTTATCCAGATATGTGTTTTGGGTTCCTATTGGGGACCACTTCTTTGGCATTTTTCTCTTTGACAAACACCCCCCGCCCTTCTCAGCTGAGTGAGCTCCCATAAATGACAACCTGATGTGGTCACTTCCCAGCTAAGGACAGTGGTATTTGCTCAGCCTGGAGGCATGCCTCTTCCCTCCAGTCTGGAAAGCGCTCCTCCACTGAAGCTTTTCTATGCAAGAAATAAATTTTAAAGAAAAGCCCTGGCATCATATAATTTTATTCTCAACATTAAATACATTTTCTTAAAGAACCACAATACCATTGTCACATCTATTAAAATTAATAAGAATTCCTTAATATTATCTGGTAGCCAGTCCGTATTATTTTTTCTGGTCTTTCCTAAAATGTATTTTTTTT
>CM053611.1:12358963-12381979 GCA_028646535.1 Procyon lotor
TGAGCTGCAAGGAGTTTGGTGGTGTGTCATCAAAACTTACTATCCAAGGGCTGCAGGTACATGGCCCACGGCCAATGTCCTTATTATTTCACACAAATCTGAGTTTAAAACCAATCTGTCTATACTAAGCAGAATAAGCCCTGCCCTTTTCTCATTTTGCTTCTAGTTCTGCTTATTCACTGATTAATTCAACTGGGCATGTGTTCACGGGCATCATGGAGGACCTCAGCACTGGACGCCCAGTGCTGTTTCTGGATCCTTCTTTGTATCTCAGGAGCTGTCTGCAAGCACCTCGAAGTCTGTGGGAGGGAGGAGGAGGAGGAGTGGAAGCCACTGTGATCAATTCAGATGTCTTACGAACCATTACAACATCAGGCCCTGTCAGTCTCCCCCTCCTTGCCTAGCTCTGCAACCCTGATGAACAAATCAGCCTCAGATACTTATTTGGGTGCTGACGAATCCTTCCGGGATCTCTTCAGTGCAAGATTCTCAACTACTCTCATTCTCTCCCTACTTGGCCTTGTCCCTGAGATCATCTTTTCCTGCTGGCAGGTGGAAAGGCATTCTGGTTGTCACCAAATGTCTCATTCTCCGTGGCTTCTCTCAAAGGCAGCCTTGCTGGATTGGTGCCTTTCTTCTGGGAAACTGAGGCCCTCTTTTGAACTCTACGGTATCCGGTTATTGCCTCTGACCCTCATTTGGCAATTGAACCCCCTCCTCCCTCAGACTGTTACTGCATGTGGTTTTTCATGGTCCTACCAGGATGTGAACACCTATAGAGCAAGAATCAGACAGCACCATATCTTTGCTCTGAACTTCCAGAGCCCTGGCCTGAGGTCCCACACACAAGGGGTCTCTTGTCTTCCAGTAGATGTTCAGTGCATGGAGGGCAGGACCTGCCTCTATATTTATAGACCTCATGGAGGCTTAGCGATTAAAACTCCTCGAGAAAAATCACAGGCTGATCTCAACTATCCAGGGATAGATTTGCGCTATTTGGTTGGGAGACTGGAGACATACTCAAACTGGACTTGCTTCTTACACCATGAGCTCCCAGTTGTTGAACTGGTTTTCAGAGCAAAACTAGAGAGCACAAAACCCCATCATCGTAGGTGCAAAAAAGAGGGAAGCCATTATAGGCAGGCTGGGCACAAGCAAGTTTTCAGATACCATCTCATTTAATGGCGCAGGAGCTTGTAACGGCAGAATTACTGCTCCCACTTTACACAGGAGGTAAGAACACAGTTAGTCAAGGGCAGGTGCAGAATTTAAGCCCTGATCTTTCAGATGAAAAAGCTGATGCTTTTTCTGTGGCCCCGTGTAGCCAATATCTGTCCCAGCACGGTGGGGCTGGTAGTGGAGATGAAAAGGTAAGACACACACACACAGAGAACAATCAGGGAACAGGAGGGTATTATTGATAGAGGTTCAATAAAACCAGATGCTACCTTGGCTATTAGGGCAAGTGAAAAGAGTTAGACCCCCTAAAGAAAGCAACCTTGAACTGGGTCTTTCAAAAATGACCTCCATAAAATCAGTGGACATGACCTTAAGGATGGTCCAGGCAGACTGCATTACCATGGAAAGGCTCTGAGCCCCATGTTCAGAGGGACAGTTTGCTGGGACTCAAAGAGAAGGCAAGAGGCAGTGGATGACAGTCGGTGATAATAAAAGAAGTAATGGTTGTTGAGCACTGGGTAACGCGCCAGGCACTACCTCGGTGTTTTATCCCACTGATCCACACGATATTATTGAGCCTGTCATTATCCCCATTTGACCAATCAGGAAACTGAAGCTTAGCAAGGTTAAGTCTGTGCCCAAAGCCCCACAGCAAGTGAGTTATAAATAAATCCTCATAGCTGTTGATTGAAAAGTAGCCGGAGAGTGAGGCACCTGGCTGGCTCAATGAGCAAGCGGGCAATGCTTGATCTTGGGGTGGTGAGTTCAAGTCCCACCTTGGGTGTAGAGATTACTTAAATAAAACTTTTTTAAAAATTAGCCCGAGAGGAATGAGGCCTCCTCTAAAGGGATGGGCTTTGACATCAGACTGCCTGGGTGTATTCCCAGTCTCTGTACCCTTAGTAGCATGTCCTTGGGCAAGACACTTCTCCAGGGTTGCCTTCTCATTTGCAACAGGGGAGTAATCTGAGTACCTGCTCATTGGGTCGTCATCTGCATTAAATGACAAAAGGCGCAACATTGAGGGCTTAGCCATGCTGGATAAGTAGTAAGAGCTCTGTAGATTTTAGCTGTCGTGATTATTAAGAGCATCTGGGTGATGATGGAGTCCGCGAGGGGAAGGAGCAGCACCGCGGAAACTTCTGGTTGGTTGACCAGAACACGTGGTCCGGAGTAGGCGGGACTGCTCAGCGGGTCCCAACAAGCTCTCTGCAAACAACTAGTCTGATGGAGCTGTGGGCTTGGGCTGCTGTCAGGGAGAGAGCTTTAACTGGGAGGGCCGGGAGGAGTTCTCGAGTTTCTTCTGGGCAGTGCTCCACGGGGAGACTCAGGCTGGTATCCTCCTCTAGCGGAAATGTTCCGCTCTTGGCTGTTTCATGCGTTAGGCGTCTATGCGAGGATGCATTTGAGTAAAAGATTCTGCTAAGAAGGCATAGACAGAGGTCAGGAGGGAGAGAGAAAGGAAGTTTGAGAACCACCGAGAGTACAACACCCCTCCACCTTTTTACACATTTGGGGATCTGAGGCCCAGAGCAATTAGGTGATGGGCCTCGAGTTCCACAGCCATGGATCCTTAGCTGGCCGGGATCAGACACTGTGGCCTCTCCCCCACTCGCGGAGGCTTCCGATCCGGCCTCCTCCAGGGGGCGCTATTCCCATCGTAGTTTATTTGAATGGCCCCTCCCTGGTGTCAGGCCACTGCAGGACCCCACAGAAAGCGCAAAGCCCCAGCTGTATTCGGGAAGATCACGACAGTGGTTAAGAAGGTCCTCCTTGTGTACTGTGCCTGAGTGTTCATGTCAGAAGATGGCAGGCGTCCTTGTCAAGGCCGGAGACTTAATATTCCGGCTCTACAGGCCATTCAGTCTCACACCTTTAGGCTGGGGTAGCAAAAAGCCTCCACAGGCAAAAAGGAAAAGGATCAGCACGGCTGTGTCCCAATAAAACTTTATTTATGGACACTGAAGTCTGACTTTCATTTAAGGTTCACATGTCACAACAACATGTTCTTTTTAACATTTTTTTTTTTCAACAGTTTAAAAATGTAAAAACCATTTTTGGCTTGTAGGCTGTATGACATCAGGCAACAGGCCGAATTTGGCCAGTGGACTATAAATCGCGGACCCCTGGTTCATAGCATTTGTTCACAATCTTGTCTCTCCTGAGCTTTTTAAGAGTTATGAAGAGACTGAGGGCAAATATAAAACGCACTTCCTACAAACATATACGGACCAAAAACTCAGAGAGATTAATCTTATACCATAATGCCCAACCTCTAAAACACCCTTGCCTCTCTGGAAAAGTCAGAAAGCTCCTAAAGTCCTAAAGACTCCAGAAGAAGCCAGTTTTGATATAACCTTTTGAAATAAGCTGCTTAAGGCTGCCTAGTACTCAAGCAGACCGCAAGTTCTGATGGGCCGGGTTTGTTCCCGACCAAGCGTAAATCCCTGCCACGCTCCTTCAGCAAGCTGGCACCAGCCTGAGCTCCAGAACACATGGGCAGGAGGCCCACGACTGTCCCTTCCAGATGTGCAGTTCTTGCTGCTACATACAAAATTGATCCCCTACACACTCCCATAAACACCACACCAAAAAGATCAAGAGTTCAGTGCTCAGCTTACAGCATAGCACTAGAAAAAAAAACAAACGTAAACCCATACAAAAGTTGGATTTGAAATGGAGGACAATGACTGGGGAAGAAGATTCTAGAATTTCCAGCCTGGAGAGGTGCCCAAGACAGATAGGATTTGGGGGGTGAGAGTGGTATTGGAACAAGTGAAAAAGGCAGTTGGCAAGAAGGTATGGATGGTGAACTGGGGTCTTCCAGAATCACGAAAAAAGCCCAAATTTGAAGAGGAAAGAAATGATATGAAGAAAGCAGGCAAATGCATTTCAATCAAGCAAGAGTGTATAGAATGGCAGAGAAAGAGGCTGAAACATCCAAGAGAAATGTCTAGTTCTGGAAACTGTTAGAGTATCCTGAAGGGAACCTGACCCACAGGGCGACCAAAGTCAGAGAGAAGGCCGAGCACAAAGGCTCTTCCAAAGGAAGGTTGGAGAGGCCTGAAATTCCCCAGACCTGGAAGACTGAGCAAGAGTCCACAGGGACTCCCAAGGATCCAGCCTGGGTGAGTACACAGAGCTGAACAGAAACAGACTATTTCTTCCTCGTATGAATAATCAATCTGTCCACACAAACTGTAATAAGTATTAATGTAGTAAGCCTCCAAAACAAAGTCCCAGGCACTCAAGCTTGGTGCATGCCCTTTTGCTTTTTTTAATGAATTTAGTTTTTTAGAGCAGCCTTAGGTCCACAGCAAAATTGAGCAGAAAATACAAACTTCCCTACAGACCTCACCCCACACACATACACTGCACCCCACTATCAACATCCCCCACCAGAGCGGTGCATTTGTTACCATCTCTTCATTTCCATCAATGTGTCATTATCACCCGATGTCCACAGTTGACATTAGGGTTCACTCTTGGTGTTGCACTTTTTATGGGTTTGACAAATGTCTAATGATACGTACCCTCCCATCCATGGTACCAGCCATTACCATTTCACTGCCCTAAAAACCCTCTGTGCTCCTCCTGTGCCTTCCCCTGGCCCCCGCAATTGGTACTAACTACAGATTGTTTTACCATCTTCCTAGTTTTGCTGGTCCCAAAATGTTTCTCTTTTTGACAAAGAAATGATCTTATTTTCAAGGACTACTTGTGGAGGTACAACAATCCGAAGGCACAGTAAAAATAACAAAAAAATAAATTAATTAAAAAGAAAGTCTCCCTCCCTCTAACAAAGTCTATTCCTACCCGTTCGCAAGTATGCAAGGGTGTGTGTGACCTTTGAGGGGTGACCTGAAAAGGAGGTGCTAGCAAGACAATTAAGTGGGTGAAGAGGTCAATAAGAATTCCAGTGACAGGTCAGACCAGAATGTGGAGATTCAGGAGCCTCCGCTCAGGTGACCGTGGTGAGTACAAGACCAGAGATCCAAGTCTTTGGGCATTTCCTTCGCTACAATTATTTCTCAGATCCTACTTTGAGGGTGACCCTGTGGGGAGCACCACTGGCCTAAGGGAAGGTGTAGACAAAATAGTTCTGGTCAAGAGGCTGCAGGGAAATGTAAGTACTTGGGCCCCGTGGAACAAGGTCAAGGCAAGAGCCCGAGCTAAGGGGAATGCTCGGCCTTTGCCGCCAGATCTAGGAGAAGGACGACAAAGACAAAAACCAGGGAATCTGGCAACAAGAGGACTTGGTGAGAGCAATTTCAGCTGGGGCCTGGGGAGCAGAACCAGATATTGAATTGATAGGGAATACATAGTGAAGAAGTGGAGGCTGGGGTGGAAACACACACACACATTTTATGACAGTTTGTAACCCTTCATCTAAGACCTTTGAAGTCTGATGATTTCAGAATGCAGACCATTCAGGATCTGAGAAAGGTAATACGGCACACATACTATATTAGATTAGAGGTAACGCACCCAGCAGAGTCTGGGATAAGACCCCGTAATCAAACATATTAATACTTCTGCAGTGAATCATACAAATATTCACACCACATGACAAAGTTCAAGATTGTACCATCTCAGTTCCATCTTACAATCTTCCTGGTTTTCGGGGGCAGTTGGCTTTGGGGGGCAGTTGGGGCACAACGGGCTTATTTTTGCCCCGGAATAAAATCATATCCTGCCACAAACAGTGACGGTCCCCCAATGTGTTTCACACAGGCGTTCTTTCTTTCCGCTGGACTACGTAAGTGGCTTAATGACGGAATTCCCATCCGATGATCTCTGGGTCCTCGGCGTAGGGCACAGTACCTGGCCTGGGGTCCATTCCCCGGGGATTTTAGCTGAGCTGACGTTTCACTGCTTCTAAGAATTCCCCTCTGCAGGCCTGATCATGGTCCCAACTTGGCTCTTCCGAGCCCAACCTCCAGCCTCCTTCACCCAAACTCCAGACTTGCTCCTCTATTGATATGCGACTGGCACATCCCATTTCTCTTCTTAAATCCAAACTCAATAGCCATCTGTTTGTTCTGGTATTCTAGCACTAATTGCCATTCCTGATTTTGTTTGATATGTTTGACCTGGTATTTTAGAACTAACTCTTAATTGTGTTTTTATTTAATATGGATAGCACATATAAAGTAGAGCATAAGGAGTGCTATATAAATGCAAATTTTATTGTATTTCACAAAGACCTCAGAGACTTGCCAAACTTGGTTCTGCTCGGAAGAAGTTTCCCTCTCAAGGGCTTAAGGAGGTTTCCTGTCTTTCTCTCTCCCTCTTTCTCACTCTCTCTTCCTCTCTCTTTCTCTCTCTCGCTCACCTTCCTCAAAGCTGGGTAAATAAAGAGATTGAACACCAATCACATACAAGCCAACATCTCACCAACTGGTTCACCAACACTAAGTAAGAGCTTTAAGATTCTACTGAGTGTGGCATAAAATTAACAAATCTCACACTGGGTTATGACATTTTCTACCTCACTTTTGTGAACTGACTTTAAGAAGTCCATCCTAAGTGGGTCACTATGACCTTATCTAAAGTCTAAGTTTGCCATGCGAAAAGGGGTATTTTAATTTTCTGCTTCTTGAAGAGTAGATTCATCGTTACAAAAATGTGCCATTAGCCAGTAGATGATTGATACAGTTCGTATGGGGTTCCACTGAAATTCTTCAAGATAAGCTATTCCACTTCTAAGTTGTCTAAAGTTATTATCTTAATGAGTTTTCAGATCCTGTAAGAATTGAGGAGGGCATCAGCTGACATAGCAGAGGGTAACTCTTGCCACTTGTGAGTCATCCCATTCAAGGGCCACTGAGTCACCATGTTTGCTCCCCATGCTCTTAGCACCCAAGCCACATAAGGGTTTAGTGCTTAGTCCAGGGTGTTAATTTTGAACTTCTCACCCTGACCCATTCCTCAGGCCACATTCCATAGAGCGCTTGTGCCTTCTGGCTTTTTACATCGTGGCCATCTTTGATTTCCCCCTCTCTTTAGACTTGGCCCTCAGATTCTCTTCCTAGCAGTGACCTTGGCTCTCTCAGCCTATCTATGACTGGGTGAATGAATGGGTTTTATTTTCTGTTCTCTCTTAGTCACTGATTCCATCCCACTCTGTTCTTGAAAGAGTGGGTTATACATGTCTGCAATGTGAACAGCATATTTGGTTTTCATCACTGACAACAGAAAAGACTTGCCATTTCAGGAATCTCCATATCTTCAATGGTTTATTTAATAACATTCTTTGTAACCCAGAGCTGGTCATGGAAAATTACTAACATTCTCCATTTGTGGGGCATGGCCAAGCCAATGAAATGCTACTGATATTATTATGAAGTTTCCATTAATATTATAACTGAAGAGAACTGCCATACTAAGAAAACTATCCTATTATTTTGTATGATCTTGCAGGTGTCACCATGAGGTTGAATATACCCTTACTACAACTGGCCTTTAAAAAACCAGATGCAGACCTCAGCTATAAAGATTGTAGGAACATATGGGAACCGAAAATTCTCTCTTTGTTCACACTGGGGTGGAGGTAGGCAGTAATGACAAGTATGACCAAGAAAGGGTGGTGGGGGTGCAGAAGGTAAGGACTGGAGGTAGAAACCAGTAAAGGGTCAAGATTGAGCCATTAAGGTGAAAATCTGAACAGGATTCTACAATGAGACATCAAGGCCTGGTAAGGGTTCTAGAAGCTGCAGAGCCACGACCATAACAGACAAGCAAGTCCGGCATCCAGAAAATCAGGAAGAACACCAGAAAGTCTTGTCAAAGTGTGTCAAGGTTAGTAATCCAGGAAGTCAAGAGATCTCTGTGGAGAGAGATGGTAGCTAAGGGTCTTGGTTAAGAGGCAGATAGAGCCTATCTTCATACCCATATATTCCACGATGATTAGCCAAGCTGCTAATCTCTCCGAGCTCAGTTTTCTCACCTGGAAACGAGGAATTCTCACAGTAGCATGTGTCCCCAGAGGATGTGTGAATAAAATGGGCTTGTGCATAAGGAGTGCCCAGCCCAGTACCCAGAACCTAGAAACCACTGAATATGGGGTGACCGATATGACACCAGTCCTCTAGGGGGTGAAGCAGTATCAAGTCATGAAAATCGTTGCCATCTGACTTCCTTTTATGTTTTATGTTAGAACAGGAATCGGACCTAAGGCTGATTGACCCCAAACCTAAAAGAATGAACAGGAAAGGAACTGTCCCTTGGTTGAATGAGGGCCTTGTAGCTGCAGGGGAATCCTGACACCTGACCAAAGCTGGGCATGAAAAGAACAAGTCAGTATTCATGGATGACTGTCTGGAAGACAAGCATGCAGCTCACTCCTTCAGCTGATGGTCTTTATTTTATATTGACTCAAGCCCAGACCACCGGCAATCCAAATGAAATGCCTTTTGCCCTCAAATTCATTTTTCTGAACTGCACTCTGGAATCGTCATGCCCTTCCTTACTTAAAGGGATGCTTAGCAGCGGCTCTAGGAAGCTAGCTGCTGAAAATATGGTACTCGGTACTCTTTCTATCCCTTATACCACATAATGCCTCTTTCTCAGGACCTTTAGGAAATAATCAAAGCCTCAACGCCAGAACTTCTTCAGAGCGATCGGTGAGCATTTACCTCTCAGAAAGCATCATTTTTAAACATCAACCCAGTTTCCTTTTTTGCTTTGACCTTTAGAAAACTCCTACCTAAATGGAGACCCCTCTGACCAATCATAGGGGCCCTTCAGTGATAGAGTTCCCTGTAATATACTTATGTCAGCTTAATTTTAATATTCTGGGTCTAGACCAGGGGTCAGAAATGACAGCCCAAATGGCAGAACCAGCCTGCTTCCTCTTTTTTTGTTCAGTGAACACACTGGTCCACTGGACTATTTTCTGTGGCTGCTTTTGTGACACGCAGCAAGAACTGATGGTTGAGACAGAAACTGTGTGGCCAGAAAAGCCAAAAGTCTGTCTTATCTGGCCCTTCACAGAAAGTCCATCCCCGCTTGCACTAAACGTACTTTCTTCCAACCTTGCTCTCTTGATTTTTACCCCACGGTGTGTTTTGTAAGTTGCCTCAAATCCATTTTGGAAGAAAGCAACTTAGAAACAATCTGACATTAAAGGCCATCCAATTCAATGTAGTTCTCAACACACACACACACACGAGAGAGAGAGATTGAGAGAGAGAGAGAGAGAGAGACTGTCCGTAGGATATTGAAACAACTGTCCCGGGTGTTTGCAGGGATATTCTACCCTAATGCACACAGTTAACAGTCAGAGCAAAAGGAATTATCACATTTCCCTATCCTAGATCTCTGTCCAGAGTCCTAAGGATTTCTCTCTCCTAGACCTCGGGAAAGTTGTTCTTCTCCTTAAGAGCTTTACTGAGTTCCTCCAAACAATCAGTTTTCAGCAGGTCCCACTGGAAGCTGAGAGGAGAAATGCCTGGGAAAGAGGAAGAAGGCGTGCCACGGAGGTGAAGAAGGGCTGGGAGAACTAGGAGCCGCTCTGATCCTTCCCGCTCAGTGCCAGGCTTGACCTGGAAATTGGATCATGATGATGACAATTATGAAAAATAAAAACCTTAATTTTTTTCGTAATTAAATCCACATGCAGATGATAATTGCTGCTCTGAGCTTAATGCCCAGACTTGTTTCTCTTCCAAAAAAGTGAAAAATCAGTCAGGCTAGAACTTAGTAACGCTCTTGAGTCTCACGTAATAAGAAGCAAAACATCTGATTTTCAAGGTATTTGATGTTCGGTTCCCTCTAGCTGAAAGTGGTTTTATTTTCCTCTCCACGCAGGGTATTTCTGGGGAGTCTTTCGTCAAAAACAACCAATTCAAGAGTGTGTGTTTATTTTGTAGAAGATTTGCATGTTTTCCCAAATCAAGTTTTAATGAACAAAGCACGGTATGGTCATATCTGACAAAATCCTGAAAATGCACATTGGCCATTAAAGTGTAAACCAGCATCTTACTGAAATCCCACAATGATCTTCTTATCCATGGTCTTTCACACTGCCTGCTGTCCGTGCAAAAGACTGCACTGAGGAAGAAAATTTATGGGTCGGGGCAAAATAAACATCAGACCCTTGAGAAAATTTACTGAGGAAGTAACTTTAGGGACATCTTTTCAGGAGAACTGTTCAAGCCTGAAGTGACTGCAACGCTATTTTTAATCTTTCAGTAAATACCATCTTTATCATTTCCTTTTAAAATCCCACGTGCCGGGGTGCCTGGGTGGCTCAGTGGGTTGAGCCTCTGCCTTCGGCTCAGGTCATGATCTCAGGGTCCTGGGATCAAGCCCCGCATCGGGCTCTCTGCTCAGCGGGGAGCCTGCTTCCCCCTCTCTCTCTGTCTGCCTCTCTGCCTACTTGTGATCTCCCTCTCTCTGTCAAATAAATAAATAAAATCTTTTAAAAAAATAAATAAATAAAATAAAATAAAATCCCACGTGCCTATTCTTTTAAAAAGGGACCTCCCCGCCAGTATTTACCTAAAAAGGGAATCAACGCTTTACATTTTTCTGGCGAAATCCTAAGAAAAACTACGAGGGCATCTATGCTGTAAAAGAAACGCACATTGGCATCAAACGTACAATTGTACATTGACAGCATCGGAAAGATATATGGCCTCATTTTTTTTCTTCAGAACATAAGAGAATTTGAATCACTTACATTCCTGGCTGTTTTTCCGCCCACACGGGGAAACCAGGAGGAATGCAGGAATCAAAGAGCTGCATTCCCCGTTGCCACAAAGTACTCACACTTGGCAATTGGGAAAGAGTTGGGTCATCATTTTTTAAATGATTACCAAGCAGCAAGGTGCTCAGGCCAAGGGCACACCAGTCTCCATGGTCCCTTCCAGCCCTGGGTCCGTGGCGTCAACAACAGAACATGCTGCGGGGAAAAAAAATCCACATTTCTGTGTCCCGAGGGGAGGCATTCATTCATTACTCAGCAGCACCCGTTTTGACATCCTGAGTAAGACTAGAGCCATTCACTCAGGAAGGACTTTGACATACCTTTAAATGGTGTCTGCATCTAGTCCAACAGAGTTGGGTGTGGAAGTGTATTTATTACAACCACAAGGATGTGCAAATTTATTTATAGTATAAGCGGTCTTTTCCACAAGTCCTAGCTGTCAACAACTTCTTATTTTCCTGGAGTGCCTTAGGAGCCAAGCATGTTTTGTTTCTTGAGCTTGGTACCTGGAGAGCTAAAATAAAAATCTTGTTAACGAGAAGACAATGGGACTAACTGCTGTTTTGCAGCGTTTCCACGGGCCATACCTTTTAATTGCTGAGTGCTGGCAACTTAACAGACTCTAATGAGTACATTGTTCCTCTTTTTTTTGCACGCAGCCCCTTAAGCCCGTTAGGAACCGAGTGTGTTTGTGTGTACAGTGCAGAGAAGACTCATATTAAAAGCTGACGGAAGCATTTGGAGTGAGGAGTTTATTTTGACTGGTGAGGTATGTCTTGATAGTTTGCATTCAGAGGCAAGAGGAAAAAGAGATAAAGTGGATTAGCCTCAATCATCTGGGAGATGACATTTCTCGCTGTGTTTGAAGTATTTTATGAATTAGAGAATGGGACTGATTTTGAAGCCTAAATTAATTTAATCTGTTTGCTTTTGTTTGATGCAGCAGCTGCAGCGACACACCCTACTTCTTTGAAAATCTTCGGCTTCAAGGGTCTGGGCTTGGAAGAGCGAGTGCAGCAGGCTAGAGGGGTTGGTGGTGCCTTCCCTGGGTGGGGAAGGGAATCGGTTTTCAATTTCCCCCGGTGGATGTCTGGCATTCTCCAATGGGGTTTTGTCTCAGACTTCAAGCTAGACGCTCTCACACTTGCCCATCATGCTTTTTATTAAAGGAGAAGTTGCCTGCCGAAGCCAACATAAGGGAAAGAAAGGAAATCATTATCCCAACCCCATTCCTCCTAGCACATTTTCATTAGGGAAAAAACCTTCAGGGTGCAGATGAAAGAGGCAGAAAGGTCCCATTGGTCATGGCCCATTAACGGTGACTGACACCTACTTTGCCACAAATTCGGCACTTCCCATAGCGACTCCATTTGTGTTTAGAATCGGGCCTTCTTTGGGGTTGTAGATGGGCAGGACGTTCAAGAGCTCTGTTAATAGCCATGCACGCATGTCCCCTAATCCTCATTAACTCCATTTGGGAAGACAGAGACTGTGCATTCCCCAGCACGGCAGGGAGAACCGGATCTTTACAACAACACTGGCTGACCGTCCACAGGTCAGTTCTTCGAAAACTCTTGGTTACTTGAGAGGAGAGTATGTCAACCTGGTTCATTTCAGTATCAGTCAATTACCAGATCGTGTTGGCTTTTCACAGATGGACCCACCCATGAGCATCAGGGCTACTTCAAAGTTAAGAGAGAGAAAGGGACGTTTGCCTTTATTCAGGGCATCAGACAACAGAATGCAGCCCCCACTAGTCTGGAAGGAAAACAGGCTCACCGACTTCAGAAAAGGAAGTACTTGCAACAATCAAGAAGAGGCAAGCGGTATCCACGGACTGTCACAGCACCCCGGGTGGCAGGATGTTGTTATAGGTGCACATGGCATTTATGGATTCACTGCTATGAGGACCTTCAAGGTTGTAAGGTGGAAAAAAAGAAAACCTGACAAATTTTCTGATGAATAACTAATTTATCAGGGCATTTACCTTGTAATGCAAGTCGCCGCGGACTTGTGTGCTAACATCAGCTACCTGAAGTGGACGCAGGGACATGGGTCTGGGAGCAGCTATTACAGAGTGTCAGCTCTGTCCCTTCCAACCAGGGCCAAAGTAAAACCAGGATTTTAAGTGAGGTTACAGATGGGGCCTTCCTTTCAGGGCGATTCAGCGCTTCCTCAGAAGCAGTGCTCTGTGGGAATAACAAACACATTCCATCCACAGGCTCCCTCTGAAAATCCTCTCTCTGCATTGTGAAATATTGCTTCATGTTGCCTTTTTTTTTTTAATTACTGTTTATGTCTTTGAAAAGAAATGGTCATTTTCTAAAACTGATGCAGGGGCGCCTGTGTGGCTCAGTTGGTTAAGTACTGGACTCCTGATTTCGGCTCAGGTCGTGATCTCGGGATCATAAGATCGAGCCCCGCATTGGGCTCTGCACTCAGCATGGAGTCTGCTTGAGATTCTCTCTCTCCCTCTGCACTGCCCACCCCCCCACCCCGGCTCAGGTGAGCCTTCTCTCGAAAGTAATAAATAAATCTTTAAAATTGATGCAAACATGGCCCTATTTTGTCAAGTCTGTCCTTGCCCAGAGACAGCATACATTCCTTCTCTTCTCAGACCCAATGGTACAGAGCTTTTCTCCATTAGACAACTGGTTCCAACAAGTCCATTGACACAGACACACCTCCACCAATCAAGTTCTTAATGGTGACTAGTAACAGAACATGTCTCCCCAAAATATGACCATAGGAGCTCAGGACATGCCACCCCTAAGTTTCATCCATCAGGGAAAACTGACCCTTCTCACAGAAGAGACTAGAAGTGAACACACACCCAGATAGACTTTGTCACAAACTACCATAGAGTCGTCCCCCCCTTATTCGTAGTTTCAGTAACACCCCCTCCATCGCTCATAGGTCCGCAAGTAGATGACAGTCCCTAGTAGCCTAACATGTCATAGACCTCACTCATCTTATCACACGGCGTCTCACCATCTCATATCATCACAAGAAGGGGGAGTACAGTAGCAATAAGTATTTTGAGAGAGCACATTCACATAACTTTTGTTACAGTATATTGCTATAACTGCTCTATTTTATTATTTGGGGTTTTTTATTTTATATGTTTAAGTAATCTCTAACCCAACGGCTTGAACTCACAACCCAAAGATCAAGAGTCACAGCAAATTTATTTTTTGTTATCGTTAATCTCTTACCATGTCTAATTTGTAAATTAAATTTATCACAGGTATGTGTGTATAGGAAAAAACACAATATATAGAGGATTGGGTACTGTTAAAATTTTTTTTCACCTGTGTTATTTTGAAGATCTAATCGGCTTTATTAAGTGAGTCATGAATGGGACAGCACCCCGGCCACAAGTGGAGGCGGAAATCCAAGGACTTGTACAAAATAGAAGGTTTTAATAGGAAGGAGGGTGGAGCAAGAAGTTACTAGCAGAGGAAAAGAAAAGATTGTTTCTGGCAAGGTTACCTTCCCTTAGGAGAAGGGGGAGGGGGCTTATCATGCAGATTACCTCATCTTGCAGGGGAGGACAGAGAGGGCAAGGATGAGGAGGGCCCCCGTGACGGATTACTTCATTGGTGCTGACCAGAAAATTCCAGATTGACTGCTTTTAAAAATCCCACTCCCGGAGAGGTTAATACCAAAATCAAAAAGTGTTGGTTTGGGTGCTTGGGTGGCTCAATTAAGCGTCTGCCTTCGGCTCAGGTCATGATCCCAGGGTCCTGGGATGAGTCTCACATTGGGCTCCCTGCTAACAGGGAGCTCCTTCCTTTGCATCTCCCTCTCCCACTCTTCCTGCTTGTGTTCCCTCTCTCGGTTTGTCTCTCTCTGTCAAATATATAAAATGAAATTTTTAAATATATATATATATTGGTTTGCTGTTTCTGGGGACAAATAAACTCCACCTTGGGCCTGTGGTTTTCTTTTTAACAGCACTATCTGGGGGTCTTGAAACATAGCCCCACAGATAAGAGGACTACTCTACCTCCCATCTAGTCTACGGGCCCATTCATCTTTCCCAAAAATCATTCGTTCTCCTCTAAGAGACCTACATCTCCTCTTCCCCTCCCCTATTAAGATGGTATTGAAGCCTGAATTCTAAGCCACATAAGGTAGTTACTCATCTTCTCCAGTGTGCCCCTCCCCCACACATGAGATGTACAGGTTAATAAACTCCTGGTGGTTTGGTTTTTTCCCTTGTTAATCTGTCTTTTATTACAGAGATCTCAGCCAAAGACTCAGAAGGGTAGAGGGAAATGATTTCTCCTTCCCTACAACAAACAGTTTTAGAAGTCCATATTTCGAAGATCAGATAGTCTTTTTTTTTTTTAAGATTTTATTTATCTGAGAGAGGGCCTGCGTGCATGTGCACACCTGAGTGGGGGAGGGGCAGAGAGCAAAGGAATCTCAAGCAGACTCCCCCTCTCACCTCCTCCCCCCTCAGAGCTCGGAGACCCAAGTCCAGTTGGGGCTCGATCCCAGGACCCTGAGATCATGACCTGAGCCAAAATCAAGAGTCAGACACATAAACAACTGTACCACCCAGGCGCCTCCAAGATCAGACATTTTTATGCAATGAGGGGAAAGGAGCAAAAACACAAGAATGACAGAAAGAAAGACATCCCGGTATACCCAGGGCACCAAGATGCTAAAAATAACCAGGAAGCGGATACAGATGCTCAGGCCAGGCCCTTCCCTTCCTGCCTCTTTCCACCCTCCCCTCCATCTTTCCCCTCCACCTCTTCCAAGGGACCACTGGAGCAGGTTCTCCCTTCCAATGGTAGCTGTGGCAAATAACCAGACAGAGTGAATGTCCTCAGTAGCCTCAACCCTAACCTGAGGCCAAACCAGTCTCACATGATGCCACCAGCGGGCCCTGCTCCAGCGCCTTCTCACGGCCACCGGCCTAACCACCATATTGCCACAGACTTCAGGTCCAGCTCCAGTACAGTCAAAAGCCATCGGTTTTAAAAGAGAGATCCCTACAGCTTGCAGGTCTGTTTGCCGGGTTTTGGGACTGGAGCCACTTCCTCTGTGATGTGGAGGGCAAGGGGAAGGGGCGCCGCCCGGGCCAAGCAGTTGCTTCATCGCCCCAGAACCACTCACCGGGTTTCCACAGAGGAGACTCCGGACCTGAAGAGCTCCACCCTAGAGGTGACATGGTTTGGATTCCGGTTTGGAAAGTTGTTTGCGCCCCGTGGACTTGGAAAGAGTCAGGGCCCCAACTTTTCTGCACAGGCCCTTTGAGCCTGGAAAGCTTGAAAACAATTATAAATCTCCTTCAGCCAGGCAGCCTCCCGGTGAGATAGCAAAACAATCCCAAATCTGCAGAGAAGGCCCTGAGAGGTTAATGATCTTCCCCCAGCAATAGGGAAAACTCCCAAGGGAGCTCAGCAGGAATTCCAGGCTATTCTCCAGGCTCTGGCTCTGATTTTCATTTAAATCACACAGTCTCTCTGAACTTCTGTTTCCTCTTTGGGTAAAATGGGAACGATAATTCCTACATGACGTTAATTGCGAAGACACAGGGAAAGAATTACCTGAGAGCTTTGCATTGTCGGTGTTGTGGTGTTAATGTTACACCCCTCAACCCCTACCTCGTCCTTCACACTGGGAATCCATTTTTGAGGTCACATCTTGTCTTTTTGGTAAGAAAATTATTTGCAGGCAACTGAAGGACGGCCTGAGCCAACACAAGATGAGAAACAATGCTCCTGGGAATACATACGCCGCCATCACTGGATTTTTAGAGCAATACTAAACTAGGAAGTAAAACTCTCCTAATTAATACTTATCTGAGATTGTAGCTGTTGTCAAAATACACGTCTCTGTTCTCTTTGTGTGTGTTTGTGGGTTAAGAGTACCAAGTCATCAAAAAAAAAAAAAAAAGAGAATATCAAAGTCATCTAATTTTGCAAGCACCTGCTCTGTGTTCGATGCTATACTAAACATTGAGGGGGACAGAGAGAAGTGTTAGGAAAAAATGCTCTTGATTCAATTAATTTATGAACCCACTGTCAATATAACATAGTCCCTGTACGAGTCTGTCATCGGCAAGTGACGGAATCTCAGTAGAGACTGACTTGAGACTAAGGTATCAGCCGCAAACCCCACATATGGGAGTTCACCAAAGGAGAAAGTGTACTCTCTAGAAAGAAGAGAAACCCACCATCGGTTCACCATACCGCCCAACTGATAATATCACCATCATCGTTCGTATAAACCACACCAGTTCAATGAAAACGGCACACAAACAAGAAATTCTTTTTTAAACTGATAAAATGATGATAATTGAATCTACATGGAATTAAATCGAAGCAGACAAGCCACTCATACAAACTAGTCTTCCAGAAGGGACTGTGTTCCAATGTTTCTGCTCAGCCTAATTCTAGAGACTTCCTAATTTGAACAGACGGACGCGGTGGAGAGACCAGAGATGCGCTCCTTCTGTGCCCACAGCAATCCCACGGAGCTGCCGGCTCTGCGGGGCTTCCCTGCCACCACCCCACACTCCCTGTCTTTGGGACCACAGCTCCGCCCTCCCCTGGCACTTGCTGTGCCACAGACTCAGTAACTTTTCCTTATCTAGCTCTCCCTCCAAACAGTAAGCTCTGAGGAACAGCGACTGAGTCTGCGCTGCTCACCGTTTACTGAGTGTAGTACTCTGTGCCCAGTGGGGCCAGAGAATGGAGCAAAGCAAAGCCCTTCTTTCTGTGGAGCTTGCATTCCCACACATGGGCAAACACATATCAGATGTGAGAGAAGCTAAAAAGGAGGCAGAGAGACGGGACTGGGATTCCTCAGGTTGGTGCTAGGGATAGGCCATGCCTTCCCTGGATGAGCCCTGGGGAGGAGTGGTCCCAGGGGCAGGACTGATGTCCAGAGGCAGGAGCCCACCCAGCTCATTTAAGGAGCAGCACTGGGCGGGGGTGAAGTTTGAGGGGAGGGGCTGTAGTAGATTCCGATTGCTTTACTAAGTAAAGAGAAGGTGGTAGAGAGTTTTGAACAGAGTTTTTAGTCTTAGGGTTCAGGACATCAATGAAGGTAAATAGGTTGTGCCCAAAATACATCACTTTGGTGTAAGAATTATTTTGAGCCGAAGTCATCTGAGTTCCTAAAATCTCTTATCTGCCTAAAAGCACCACCTCCTAAAAGAACTCGATTGTCATAAATCCCTCTCCAGAGAGCAACTCTAATCTCTTCTAGGAGACAGAAGCACCATACCCAAGCGGACATTATTACAAAAACTATATCACCCATCCTATCTAAGTCCCATTTATCTTTCAAAAGTCCTTTGTTCTCCCAGAAGTGTCCTCTCTGCTCTGCCCCGTCCCCTATTATGAAGGTATATAAACCCCCAAATCTAACCACTGCCTTGAGTCACACTTCTTTGTGAACTCCCATGCCTAAGCAGGTAATTAAAGCGTTTGTTCTCTCGCTGATCTGTTTTATGTCGATTTAATTTGCAGGCCCCCAAGCACAAAATTTAAGAGGATAGAAGAAAAGTTTGTTTCTTCCTGACACTGCCTTCTCCTCTTCAGAAGCCTTCTGTTTCGCTTCTGACCCATTTGTATTTAAACTGAATATATGAAAACACGTTTGTTCCCCGAATTTGTGAAATGATACGTAAAGCATATAAATTCCCAGGGCGCCAGGGTGTCTCAGTCAGTCAACCATCTGCCTTCAGCTCAGGTCCTGATCCCAGGATCCTGGGATCAAGCCCTCTCTCTCCCTCTGCTGCTCCCCCTGCTTGTGTTGTCTCGATCACGATTCCTCTCTCTCTCAAATAAATAAATAAAAATCTTTTAAAAAAATAAATAAAGCTGATAAATTCCCACCTAAGAACAAATATATATAATAATATATATTTTACAGCATATATATTTTATAGCATATATATTTTACAATATTACAACACAATACAATAATATATATTTTACAGCATATATATATCTGTTGATACAGATCAACACATGATCACTGTCACCAGAAACAACCCTTGTGATAATGCTTATACCTTCTTAAGAGAATACTGAAACACTTCCAAAGACGTACTACATGGTCTAAGTTGGGAAACCCAATAGGTAGGAAACTCAAGAGGCGTTAAATACATCACTGAGGTACCTAGGAAGTCAGCTACTGTCACAGAAGTGGATCAGAGAAGGCAATTCATTGAGTCTGGTTCCCATCAATCACTGACATTTCTTCTCGGTCTAAGTTATGTTCTTAGTATCTCTGTAACTTTGCCGAGTAAAACTGTACGCTCTCTTGGTCATACACTACTGACCTACTGGGCCCTTTGATGTCTTAATTATATCTGACTTGCCTAGATTTAAAGTTCAGTGGCCAGAACCCAGGGCCGGTCCCCCTGTGTTCCAAAGAACTCAGCAGCACAAACGCAAGGAACGCAGTGTCCCCGGAGAAGGGCTTCCCCACCGACTCGTAAATGGATGATTCCCCCGGGCGCCAGGCAGACCAAGAAATAGGATCTTTCTCCCCCCCACCCCACCATCACCCTTTCCTATAAGTCTTATTTCTTATTACTCTAATTGAGTTTCTGAAGGCTTTGTATTCATGCAGCCTTGCAGAAAATAGCCCAGAGCCCCACAATGGCAGCAGTAAACCTGAGAACACAGTCACTCACCCAAGGGCCCCCCACCCTCTCCCCTGCCCATTAAAATGTCAATGCTATTACAGGTAACAATCAGAGGATCAAACCTGTACGTGAAGTGAAGGCATCTGCTTGTGTCCATCTTGCCCCCGCCTCGTCCCCCCACACCACATGGGGATCGATCCCTAGATCACCCAACACTGGGGTGGCTGCTCTCTCTTTGCAGAAAGAGGCTTCCCGTTGACCCCATGGCCCAGCCTCAGCGATCACCACCCTGTAAGTGGGGTGCCAGGCCCCACGGAACAGCGGCTGGAACTGGGCTCTCCACATCAGCCCCCCAGACAGAGCAGAAAGATGGGTTTGGAAAGAACACACACTTGTAAGGAACACACTGCATCTCAAGGCACAATGGTGAGTTATCACAGGGAAACGATGGCCTTCTGAGTGTCTCTAATATCGCTAGTTTGGTCTATTTCTGGCTCTCACTTCCAGAAAAGAGACATTAGTCCAGTGCTCTCACAACGTTTTTCTACGCACTCAACACCATGCAGACCTACCTTAATTTTCAGTATATTCTATGAGAATGGCCTCGAGGTAGCCGGACTGATTCAGCTCTTGAATCTGATCTGTAATCCTATCTTGCGTGTTTCTAATTCCCAAAGAACGTTCTAGCTTCTGAAGTGCTTCACATACATTTCTTCATCAGGCCTTCAAGGCAGGCGAGGAAGCTGGAACATCCGGGTTTTACCAGGGCTTTAGCGGCTGGTGCAGCAGCCTCCACACCATGGCACACGGCTGAAATGGGAGAGAACGTTTAGAATCAGCCAAGTTTCACTCCAAAAACTTGCACAAAATGCACGGCTGCTTTTAAGACTTTGCACACCTCATTCCACAAATATTCATCAAGCCCCTACAACACGCCAGCCTCAGGCTTGGCAGTAAGGACACCGTCCAGAAGAAACGAACAGAAGTATGACGTGACATGACATGACATTAACCCAAGATCACACAAAAAGTAAGTGTAAAGTTGCAACTTCTAAAGATACGGGATGCTGACTTAGTCAAAGAGAGCTTCCTGGAGGAAGTGACCCCCGAGCTGAGATATGGAGGACTGGGGCATCTGGAGGAGACAGAAGAGAGTGTTCATGCAAGGAGAGCAGGCGGTCTGGAAAGGCACAGTCGGTATAGGACTTCCCGGCACAGATGGTAAAGGGGCCCCACGGAGGCCAGCGAGGGGGAGCACAGGGCATGGAAAGCATGAGACCAGCAGGATGAAGCTGGAGGGGGGCGGTAGGTGCCAATATGCAGGGATCCGTAGGATGGCTCCCAGCTCAGTCTTTACCCTCCAGGTAACAGGAAACCATTAAAGGGGACTATTGCGCTGAGATGCTTATTTTTTTTTTTAAGATTTTATTTGACATAATATTTTATTTATTCATATTTTATTTGACAAAGAGATCACAAGTAGGCAGAGAGGCCAGCAGAGGGGGGGGAGCAGGCTCCCCGTTGAGCAGAGAGCCCGATGCGGGGCTCGATCCCAGGACCCTGAGATCATGACCTGAGCCAAAGGCAGAGGCTTAACCCACTGAGCCACTCGGGTGCCCCTGAAATGGTTATTTTAATAACATGCTGTGGGGCTGTGAAAGGAAGGAGTCTGGGTGGAAAAGGTAAACAAGTTCAGGTGTGACTGAAGCAATTCACAGGAGAGATAACGAAGCCAGGACTGGAATCACGGCTTGGAGAGGGAACAAAAGGGGAGCAACCCTGAAATCGGGGGTAAGCCGTGGGCGCTAATGATGGGTGGGGTGTGGGGAATGGGGAAGAGGTGTCACTAGAAGATAGTCACTCACTATATGTAACAGGCATCTGGTCTCATGACTCGTGTCCCCAAAAGCAAGTGTAGGCCGTGGAGCCGCTTCCAGAGTCGGAGCCTGGGACGTGCTCCCTCCATGTTAACTTGACGTTCTGGCAGCTTTGAGAGCACCCCTTCCCCACCCATGTCTGGCTTGTCGGAGGCATCACCACACAGACCAGACTGGTTCTTTAACACTCGGAGTGTTGAAGTAACTGGCCCAAGGTGACAATGGCCACGATTCAGTGCTGAGGACAGAACCGGTAGGAACGGAGACAGCCTGCCTTAGGAAACGAGGGCAAGGCCGTTCCCAGGGTCTGAGATAGTATCTTACCAGGCTACAGAGGCGAAATGAAACAGCATTCAAACGAAAATTCGCAGGAGGGCCAGTGAGTCGCTGCCCAAGGAGAAGGTGCCTTAAGCGCTTCACCAGAAATATTTTTATGCTTTAAGGTGCTTAAAGCGTGAATGCAGAAATAACCCAACTGCAGGCTGAGGGTTAAAAATTCCCTCAACTTCAAAACAATACCATGCACTTAAGACTTTTATTTCAGTCAACAAACATCTATTAAGTGAACTACCTCAGGGAAGAGACTGAACACTTTGGGCCTCAGTTTTCACAGTAATAAAAAATGGATAATAATCATAATACCTGTTTTCCAGGATTGCTGTGAGGACCAAGGGAGTTAATCCGCACGAAGCGCCTTGGCTCCCTCTGACACCTGGCTGCCTCTTTTACACAAGCAACCGAGGCACACTCTCCCCCAAGCAACTAATATCTAAATTGGCCCTTCTCTTCCTCTCTTCAAAGCCTTCCCACACACATTTTCCTGCACAGAAACACTCTGTCTGTGTCTGTGCCTGGGGGCTTCAACTCCTCCTTCACAAGTTGTTGGGCCAAGAACTGCAGAAAAAGATACCTCGGCCAAAGCTGACCGCATACACCCACACAGTAGGCAAGCAGGTCTGTGTGTGCAAATGCACACGGAATCAGTGCGTTCCATGAGACCCTGGTGCAGGAAGAAACCACACCCTTTCCCTCTGTATTAACTTGACCTTTGTAAGAATATCTCATCCCTTGGTGGTCCCTGACATTTTGTCTTTTTTAGTGCAACTGTGAATGTAACAGGGAGACAGACGCCTTAGCCTCTAAATAAAGCTCTCTTTTAATTCCTCGGTCTCTTGCAAAGAGGCCAACTGTATGCTAAGTAAGGAGTTTACTAGTATCCCTACTGCTCAGACCCCAGGATCTCAGACCTCACATTAGACTTAATCTTCCTCTTAATCTCCCTCTCTGTCTCCCTGCTACTCCCCCTCTCTACCCACTTTTGATTCCCTTGAGCTGCTCAATCCCCATGTACACTGGCCTCTTCCTACCACCTCCATCAGTAGGTGTGCTGAAGCCCACAGAGCCAATTCCTCCGTTTCTGCTTGAACAACTACCCTCCTGACTACCCTACAGGCCTTCACCCTCATTCACCAACTCCCCCACCCTGGTCATACACCTGGGACCTCAGTCTCATACCCTAGGGTACCAGAGCCCCCTAACTCTACCCAGTCCCCATACTAAGAAGGCAATGCGCCCGGAGGCAGCAGTGTTCTTAACAGAACCATGAGACTTTTCTCGATGTCATCTTT
>CM053611.1:12382479-12414094 GCA_028646535.1 Procyon lotor
TGGTACCTGGGCGTGCGTTTGTTTTGGTTGGAGGAGAGTAAAAGGAGATTTGTCCATTTTGCACTCTCAAGGGGAGAGACGGCTGGTGTGATCCTGGGCTTAAAGGAAGAATTGAGCTCTCAATTTTATGGTAAGATGACCCTAATGGATATAATAACAACTTAGAGCAAAGATGCATACTCAATTGTCCAAGGACGATGGCTATAAAGGACACTAATAGCAACTAACAAGGACTTAACCATTTGCGCTGCTGTTCCGCTCTGATGGCCTCATTTAGCCTTCAAAATAATGCTGTGATGGAGTGATTAACGTGCCCAGTTTATGGCTATAGGAACCACCTTTCAGATGGATGCCGCAAAGCTATCCGATGGAAGATCTGGAACGAGAACCCTGGTATTTTGCTTCCAAATTCTGCACATTAATCATTACACGATTCTGCTCGCCTTACTATAGATACGGTCTTCTGCAAACTACTCAGTCCTTAGCACGTTTTTATTGAGAACCTACCAAGATAGCAGAAAGTATAAGGTTTGTAAGAGTTGAAAGACTTGCCCTCAAGGAGTTGATGACCTTCTGGAATAAGATAAAATCTATACAGCAAAACAATAAAAGAGTATGGAAAGCTGGCTCAGACTCTCTGACTATGGGCTTCTATAACGTTCTGCCAGAGCTGCACTAATTTGGAGCCGTGCAGCTTAATTGAAGATGCTTCCCAGAGGGGATCTCGATAGCTTACAATAATTCCTGAGCGATTTGGCACGATTAAAAAATTAATATTTTTCACAGAAAGATGACAAAAACTTGTAGGGGAGTTGCAGTATCACTTGTGTCCACCAGATGATGCCACTATTCAGTGGAATTCTAGAGAGTTTGGCTTTAGGGATACATGTACAGTTGTGGTAAGTTTGAAATAATGGCTAGAAAGTCATTTTAACCTGTTTCAGACATCGCTAACTTTCTTACTGTAACTTCCCATGGAGTTCATGCACGGAAGCCACAGAGAGTCTGAAAACAGAGGACCAGTCAAATTTCTCTTATGTAAATTCCTTGACTCATTTTCCTCACTACCTTTTAGCATTTGCTCTGTGCCAGTCAAGCAACCATAGATGAACAGAAATGGCGGCAGAAAGCCATTTCTGGAGACCGAGGCTGGGAGGGACGGTCACCACGTTGGAGGTAAACTTTTTACTCTGTTAAGTATTTGCTCTCACTACATATGCCAGTATATTCCCTACAGCGGGTCTTGATAAACAACAGACCCCGCCCCGTGGAAAAACCAGTATGGACAGCCTGATGCAATTATATTCAGCACTAATGAGCTGTGGGCTCTATCCTAATGTGCTGATATTTTGTTAATATTTGATAATGAAAGAGAATGGAGCCTTTGAAGTCAAAATGTTCTGGTGTTGCTGGATATTTTTAACCACGAACATTCATTATTTTGTTTGACAAATTGGCCTGCTTTGGAATATTAAACACCCTGTCTTTAGGGAGTGAGGAAGATGAAAGACCTCCAACTATTGTGCTCACTGAGACTATTTCCCAAGAAACCCAAAGCCCTCGAAAGGTTTTCTCTGGCAGATCCCAGCTCTGGGATCCCAGCCCTCTCTCTCTGGAGGGGCTGTGACAGGCGTGTTCGTTTGCCTTGTCCTCTGCCAGGAGGAGGGCCTGCGAGCTCGGGCCCAGGCCGCCTGAGCCAGAACCCGGGGCTTTGTGTCATATCGCTGTGCCAGGCAGCCGGCCCCACTCAGAGGGCTCAGGAGGCGCGTGGGCCCCAGATGGCTAAGGCGCTGTTGGGAATGCTCTCGTGCAAGGCCGGCTGGAGAGAAGAGGTGACAAGTGTCCTCTGTTTCTCTGTAGTTCCTAGCAGGAACTGGGAAAACCCTATGGTGTTGGTTTTTTTTTTTTTTTTTTGTATTCTTGTAAGAAGCTTAGTTCTGGCAGTGGCCAAAACACAGTTTAGATATAATTATTAATTAGTAATGATTATGATCACAAAAATGCATTAAGTATTGGGTTCTAGAAACCATACAAACTGCTATGGATGTATTATTTTATTTAACTCTTACTACAACCTATGAGTTGTATGTAGATCCCAAATCCATCCTACTCCCTTGCTGGCACAGCCTGGATTTTATAGTTCCTTCCTTCATTCCATCCTTCCTTCTTTCCTTCCTTCCTTCCTTTTTCTTTCTTTCTTTCCTTCTTTTCTTTCTTTCTTTCTTTCTTTCTTTCTTTCTTTCTTTCTTTCTTTCTTTCTTTCTTTCTTTCTTTCTTTCTTTCCTTCCTTCCTTCTTTCTTCCTTCCTTCCTTCCTTCCTTCCTTCCTTCCTTCCTTCCTTCCTTCCTTCCTTCCTTCCTTCCTTCCTTCCTTCCTCTCTCCCTCTTTCTTTCTCTCTCTCTCTCTCTCTCTCTTTCTTTCTTTCTTTCTTTAATATTTTATTTATCAGAGAGAGAGAGAGCAAGCACAAGCAGGGGGAACAGCAGGCAGAGGAAGAGGCAAGCAGAGGGAGAAGTAGGCTCCTTACTGAGCAGGGAGCCCGATGTGGGACTCAATCCCAGGACCCTGGGATCATGACCTGAGCCGAAGGCAGATCCTAACCAACTGAGCCACCCAGGCGTCCCTGGATTTTAGTTTCCACTCTTTTCTGAGTGGCCACACACTGGGGGAGGGGTGTGTTTCAAACACCAGGGCTGAATCATAGTTGATGAAAGGCCAAGCCAATCCTTGGGGGCATGTATCCCTTGCCAGTGATTGGTTTAAGAATGAGCATGTGGTCATGTGGTCCGGGTTGCTATGTATTGGCTTGAGGACCACGCAAAGGTCTAAAGGGGCACCGTTCCCTGTGTTAATATATATCACAGACATATATTAACTGATGAGGGCGTTCAAGCGTGAAGATTGTGGGGCTTCTGACTGAACTCTAGGGCAGCTCTGTCCCATAGATCTTTCTGTGATGACGAACATGTTCTGCACTTTCCAATCCAGTAGCCATCAGGCACAGGGAGCTACTGAACACTTGAAATGTGGCTGGTGGGACTGAGGGGCTGAATTTTAAATTGTACTTAACTTTAATTAGTTTTAAATTAAATTTAAAAAGCCCTGGGTGGCTATAATGGCTGCTGTACTGAACAGTGTAGTTCTGGGCATAAATCCATACCGGCACCCTCCACTGAGAACACCTTTAGGATAGCTGGCATGGGCTAGTCACGGCCAACAGCAAGCAGCTGGGTGCCCCCAAGGCCACACATTATGGTGGCTACCAACCACCAAACATCATGGTGTTTGAGGAAGAGTCGCCTTTCTCCAACTTGCATAAAGGTGGGGTGTAGGCGGATAGCAGCTCTCTGGACCATGCGATAGGAGGACAGGGCTGCTGGAGGCTTCTGAGGAAACTTTCCAATTCAAAGAAGACATATTAGAAGAAACAGCCCCTCATTCTTTTCCCTTGATGCTGCCATTGTCTAGATTAAGTGTCTGAAATTGCAGCCGCCATGGTATTACCAGCATGAAGATGAAACCAACGTGCAGAGAAATTGAACCAGAGTCCTGATGGACTGGGCTTAGAGGCTGCCCTGATTTTGGGTTTTTTGTCATGTGAGATTAAAAAAAAAAAACCTGCTTATTAGTTAAACCCATAAGGATTCTCCACTATTTGCAGTTGAAAGCAACCCTCACAGATACTCCTGTATCTTGTTTTATTGTTTATTTATCTTGTATCTATTTTATTAAACTTATCTTACAGATGAGATCACTCAGGCTCAGGTCTTTATGAGCCTGTCCAAGGTCATGAAGCTAGTCCTTTGCGGATTTGGGTGGGAGTCAAATCCAGGTCTGTCTGACTCCAAAGTCCGTGTCCTCATTACTGTGCCGTGTTATCTTCCGAATGGATTGCAGATCCCCCCAGTTTCAAGAGCCTCTTAGAGCCTTTTGCTATATTTCCCGTGAACCGTGTACAAGTTCCTGCCTCTGTTCTCCCAGGGTGGGTTGCCTTTGAGCTGGAGAAGTTGCTGACCCTGGATCTGCCTCGTCTTCTGAGTTCTGTTGAGCCATGTGGCCAGGATATGGGAGTAAATCTAAGGGACCCAGGTTCAGTGATGCTGAAAAGTGCAGGACTGGGAGAGTGGGAGAGGGGGGCGACTGACCAGACCTCTGTGCTTCTGACCTTCCTCTCTTGCTAGGGGATGGCATTCATCTTCGAGCTGCCGTGTCTCCACGTGCAGAGGACTCACACACATTCTGCTCTCCTTGGGTTCCAGCAAAGGACCCAGATGCTCACTCTTGGGTATCGGAAGGCCCTTCAAACCCCAAACGTTGAGAACCAAGCTCAGGATGTTCTCTTTTGTTAACCATAGTGCTTTCCCTAAGGGTTTAATACTGTTTGAGAAAAGGGGTCACCTCAGAGAGCAAAGTTTGGATACCTCACGTCTCAGAACTCAGGCAACAGGCTAATGCTTTGAGTAAACTGAAAAGAGTTGAGGACGATGCCTGCAGAAGGGGGTCAGCTGGCTCCCTTTCGCCCTTTGCTCCCGTGGGGGTGCAGTGGCCCAGGCTGCCCCTGGACCTGAGATCTGGTTCTTCACATGGTAGCCATGTGCCACCTGGAAGGTCCCAGAGAGGGACGCATCCCTGTCCCACACTTCTGGGAGCCCATGAGAGAAGACCCTTGGGGACCATCTGGTCGTTTCCAGCCTCATCCCCTCTGCTCCCAGGCTGTGTCCCTATGACACTGCCTCAGCTGAGGCCCAGGTAAAGGCGATGTGCCTCAGACTCCAGGCAGAGTGTGAGCTTTTTAGTGCAAGACAGGGACAGTTTCTTCAACTGCAGTTCTCCGGAAAATAGGAATACCTCAAGCAGCGAGTAGGAGGATTAAATGGGCTGATAGATGTAGAAGGAATTAGAATAATGCCTAGAATATAGTACGCGTTCGATTGTTGCTGCTGTTATGATGATGACCCTTGCTTTCTTGTTATTATGAGAGCATCAAATGACAGAAGGAAATCGGGGCATCCTCTAAAGGCCCCAAGTAGATAACACATTGGTGCCTCCTGAAACCAACCCCCAGGAGGGGCTGTGGGAACTGCTTTCCGATGGCCTCTCTGCCCCTGACTCTGGAAGAGGACCCTACTCCAGGGTTAGTTAGTGCATTTGTGTAATCTTCTGTCTGGGTAATTGTCTCCCAACGTGCTATTTAGAATGTCTGCACTGTGCATTTAAAGAGTGTCTTGTAATCATGGTGTACTGGAAATCACTACGCTTGCCAGCAATTATCACAGAATCACAGGCTGGAAGGAAGGACAGATGCCATTAAGTTCAGCCCTCAGCCCCCAGCCCCCTGGCTCTGACACAGGCCTGGCCTTATTTCACAAATGGGGCTCTTTAGGGGGGAAATTCTTTTTCAAAAATGTGACCTTGGGTCTGATCACTTCCTGAGAGAAAGAACAGCCAGCCCTATACTTAACTGCCCACGGCTTCGCGTTAGTTAAAGCCCGAGTTGCCTTTCCTATCCCAGAGGAATTTTGCTTCCCAGCCCTGCGGGATTTCCAACCCTGGTGCCAGGGGCCTTGCAAGGGAGGGCCACGGCCTTCAGAGGCCCAGTGGGCACAGGCCCCGAGACCCTGTGCTCTGGAGCCAGCCGGGAGTCACACAGCCTGGGTCCCCCAGGGCAGGGAAGAGACAGCACCGTTATTTCTAAATCCCGTGACCCGCCGGGGCAAGCTCCTCGCGGGGACTCCGGGACGCCAAGGCGCTCACTCAATCAGCTTCACCTCCTCCCCAGCCCGGCTTCGCAGGATGGCTGAGTCCGGGCGACATCCATCCTCCTCAGACATTTTCCCCCCGGGGCCGAGGTCCTTCATTCTTGGGGTTCACTGGAGCCGTTTCCATGGCGACGGCCACTTGTTGAGTTTTGAATCTCCCATCGAGGTCCTTGCAATTTGCCAGCTAAGCCACCGATCACCAGGCGTGTGTGCCAGGTTAATAAGACAAAGTCTGTTTTATTTTATCCTTGCCTTTTTTGTCTGCCTTCGGCTGGGGGCAGCCTCACAAAAGAGAGAGGGCCCTTTGGCTTTCAGAATTCTTAGGCCTCTGCTCATTATCCCAGGCGCTGTTTGGGACTGAACCAGCGGTTTCCCGGGCTGTCTCTGGGCCACGTGGAGCAGCCATGGCAACAGGCAGGGGGCGTGGCCACACGCGGCCCAGTCACGTGGAGCTTCTTTGATTTGCACGTGGGTGTGTTGTTGGGGCTCCCCCCACCCCTTTGGTCTGTAGGTTAAAGGTTAGGGGGACTCGGGAAGCAAAGGATTCCATCACGTGGCTCCGTGGCCGATGCTGGAGGCCGGAATTGAAATGATTTTGCTTCTTTATTTTAGAGGATCCTCTAAACCCTCTGTCACCCTCAGTTAGTGACAGAGAGCGGAGAACCCTGGAGCCTTGTGAGCTCCTAGCGCCCGGCTGTTTCCTGTGTGCGTAGACGTGTCATTCTCCCATTCCTCCCGGGGGTGTTCAGACTAAAAGGTGTCAGCCAAGACCTGCCAAAGGTATTAGTGATTCAGGAGAACGCCTATCCCCCCAAGAAGAACAATGGACGAGAGAGCCAATGAAGGGAGCAGCAGATCAAAGCGCTCCTGGCCATCCACCATCCCTTTTTTGGTGACTTAAAAATGCCTCCTGGCCTCGGGTCTCTTGCAGTGCTGAAGTGCACCTCCGTGGAATTTTTAAGGACCTGGCCGGCTTGTTTCTCCCTGTATTTTGCAAGTTAGTCTGCCAGATTTCCTCGTTGGTTGCTGTTGAGCTTTCAGAAAAATCTCTCCAGAAAAACTCTCTGATCCAAACGATCTGCTGTGGTGTGTGTGTGGTGGGGACTGCCGTGAGGACATGCAGAAGGGCAAAATTCTTCTCTTTTAGGAGCTACTAGGTACAAGTGCAGGCTGAGGGGGGTGCAGGAGGGAAGGGCTGGGCCTTCAGAAGAAGGCTGGAAAGCCCTGCCTGTTTGGTTTCATCAGGGGTTTTAACTGAGTAGTTGAAAAAGGAAAACAGAGGGACATAATGATCCAGAGCCTAAGGCTTCTTGGCTGCAAACAGACCAAATACTTGGACGAATGAACACAGAAATCAAGGGCAGTTTATAAAGTGGTGTTACAGTACAGATCTATTCTAAAGGCGGGCCAAAGAAAGAGAGGGAAATTATCTAAATTAAAAGGAAATGTTTCTAATTGCAAATAAGAAAATGGAACACGTAAGGATAGAATAAAGAAGCCCATCAGACTGTGTGTGGAGCCAGCAGGCCCTGCCGGCAGCTTTGGCACATTGTGGGTCCTGGGCTCTCTCCAGAGTCTTCGGGGCCTTTGGGAAAGTGGCTCTTAAGCAGATTGGATTGGATGACCCAGTGTGGTCTGGGGTTGTCCTCAAAGTGCCAGAGACTGCAGAAGCCTGGACTGGATTCGCAGGTGGATCGGTTAGTTCTCGGGCTTCCTGGGGACATTGATCATGAAGGAATCCTTCTGTTTTAACATTACCCAATTCACAAGGGTTCAAGCAATTAGGAAATGGTGATTCGCCTAACAAGAAAGCCCAGATGGAAGGCAGGGCTAGGCTGGTTGGATCCAGTGGCTCAGTGATACCACAAGGACGGGTTTCTTTCTTCCTGCTTTGCCTCGGGGGGCAGCAGATTCATCCGAAGGCTGGCTTTTCTGTCCTGGTTACAAGGCAGTTTCTAACTGCCTTCAGGGCGATGTGCTTACTCATCTGTGTTCTGAGAGAGTGAGTCCACCTTTAGGCCATCTGACCCCCTGTTCCCCAGGTGTACACTTGCAATCGCTGTGGCCACGGAGATGCCTGGGCTGATCGCCCAAGGCCTGGATTATGACCCATCCCTGAGATGGTGGAATGCTGCTGACTGGTTTAGGCCATTTAGGGCCTCCTCTGGGGCCAGGGGTGGGGCCAGCCCTAACCCAAATGCAGGGCTTTGCCCTGGGGAAGATCAGAGCTCTCTTAAGGGAAAATCTGGGTCTTGTAAGCCAGAGAGGCACAGGAGAGGGTTGGATGCTGGTGAAGCATCAGCGTCCTTTCCAGTTTCTGATGGTTTGGGAAAGAAACGTCTAGAAGAGGGGTGGTGGGCAAGCGAGCAGAGAGTAGCGTTTCATCCTAAACCCAAGGAAGCAAGAGCGGGAATGAGCTAGGAGCCTCTTTGAATCATTTCATGGTCAAACCCTTACTTCCTCCTGCATCCGTGTGCTTTCTTCTTCCTTTTCGTCAAACAGGGACCAAGCAGCACCGCCTAGCGATTAGAGTGTCTGCCTCCATACGGGCACCAGCACGAGCTGTATAACTTGGGGCAAGTTACTTAACATCTCTGGTCTTCATTTTCCTCGTCTGTAAAATGGGGATACAACAGTACCTCTCTAACAGGATTGTCGGGAAGTTGAAAGGAGTTAGAACACTTAAAACATGCAGGACAGCGCCTGACCCAAAGTGGGTTGTCAGTAAATATTGGCTATTAATATTCCATTGAAATAATCTGTTTCCTTGTCATGCCCAGCATGAGACAGAGGCAGCCTTTTGATGTATTTATCTTTCCACATGCAGCTCCCCGCAGTGCCTGCCACACGGAGGGCTCAGCAGGTCTGTGCTGGGTGGATGGGATGAAGGTAGCCAGCCAGGAGTTTGAGAGACCCGAAAACTGGGCAGAGCGTGGCTGGACCGTAAGACTGGCACCGTTGGAGTGCTGTCTGGCACGGATGAGGTCCCTTTTGGTTTCTCTGTTACGGTTGGCCTGTCATGAAGGCAGTTTGGCTCCCGGCCCCTCTACCCAGCCCTTCCTTCCCACATCTCCCTTTGACGAGGCTGGCTCCGCTGCTCACTGTCCTTCGCCATGCTCGCGCCCACTCTGCAGCCTTTGACCTTGCTAGTTCTCCGTGTAGAATGTCTCTTGACTTCTCTTTTCCATCCAAATTCCACCATCTTGCAAGACCCAGATCAGACCCAGCTCCCCTCATGAGCCTTCCCAGCCCAGTATGATCCCTTTCTTTCCTGAGCTTCCCACATACGTAAAAGTATCACTTCCTGCCACACCTCTTGGCTCGGCTCGGCTCCGCTCGCTTCAGCCTCAGCCTCAGACGCAAGTCCTGAGTAAAGCAACCCCAGTCCACGATATCCCACGTCTGAAGCACACTTGGGATCACAAGGCTTTTGGTCCCAAGAAGCCTCCCCTAGAGGCTCAGGGGAATTCAACCCCAAGGGGCTAAGTGAAAACCGCAGTGAGGTGCCACTTCCCGCCCACTAGGGTGGCAATAGTCAAAAAGTCCGATAACAGCAGATGCTGATGGCAATATGGAAAATTGGAACCCTCATATTCTACACGGGAGGGTGTCAAATGGTGCAGCCGCTTTGGGAAGTAGTCTGGCAGTTCCTCAAAGGGTTAGGCATACAGTTACCATTTGACCTGGCAATCCTAGTGCTAGGTATATAACCAAGAGAAATGAAAACTTAAGTGCACACAACACCTTGCGTTATTTGTAATAGGCAAAAAGTGAAACCACCCAAATGGCCATTGACTGATGAATGGCTGTGGTCTATCTAGGCAATGGAATATTGTGGTCTATCCAGGTAATGGAATATTATTTGGCAATAAAAAGAAACGAATTACTCATACATGCCATAATGTGGATGGACCTTGAAAACACTACACTAAGTGAAAGAGGCCAGAAACAAAAGACCACCCATTCTATGATTCTATTTATATGGAATACCCAGAAGAGGCAAAGTCATAGAGATAGAAAGTAGCTCGGTAGCTGCTTAGGGCTGGGGGAGAGGAGAGGTGTTGGGGGGGAAATGGGGAAGAATGCTAATGAGTACAGGGTTAATTTTTGGAGTGATGAAAATGTTTTAAAATTGGTTGTGGTGATGGTTGCATAAATCTGGTCAGGTATGGAAAACCTTTGCATTGTGTACGTTCAATGAGTGAATTGTTTGATAAAGCCGTTATAAAAACAGATAAGCAAACAAAAACCTTACAGAGGCATCTTCACCAATGTAACATGAGAGCTGGTGAATATATGCTCTGTCCTTCCATCCTTGAAATGGACAATTCTGGGGGAGTATTCTGGATGTTTCTAGAAGGTTCTGCCTCCAGAACCCCTCTTGTATATAGTAATGGTCTTGATAATGTTCCTTTTTATTGTCATTATCTCCTTCATTATCTCACTCTTCCTGCTTTTTCACTCCTGGTTCTTGGAATCACTTTCCAAATAAAAATACCTGTACCACACGATGTTATTTCAGGCTGTGCCTTTGGGATCACCCAAATCTGAGTCAGCATGCGATTCAGACATAAAGATATTAAACACTATACATATGCATAGAGGCATATAGTGTGTGCCTATACACTAGGAAAAAAGGAAAAAATATTTCCCTTTTTAAAGATTGATTTATTTATTTGGCAGGGGGTAGAGAGAGCACGTGGCAGGGGAGGAGCAGAGGGAAAGGGAGAGAATCGCTTTTCTAGTTCAACCAAATTGTTATGGGAAACAGACTATGACTTAAACTTCATTAGTTATTTTTCAAAACCTACAGCAATGGAGGGACCAGTGCGTAGCAGCCATTATATACCAGGTACTTTACATATGCACTCTCATAGTCCCTCAAAAGAACTCTGTGAGGCTCTTATTATGATTCTGTTCTGCCAAAGAGGCCTTGGCTCAGCTCAGAAAGGTTAAATTCACCAGACTTACTGAGGACACACAGCCAGAAAATTCTCTGACTTTACCGGAGACACACAGAGTAAGGATATTTATCTACGTATGTTTGAATCTCAATGGCATTTAGTAGATTAAAATTAATACTGGGTGGTAGACTGTAGCCCAGCTGATACTTTATTCTTTGCTTGGTGGCTTTTATTCCAGGAACCAAATCATCTAATTTTAATATAAAATGCTTGATGGATTAATGCATTGCAAAAAAGCAGTAGTGGTACGCTGATAAATGTTTAGCAGTTGGCACTCTGGAAGAAAAGGCCTATTTTTAGTGATTGTCAGTTTCTATCCCCACTGTGGTTGGCACCAAGCTGTCAATGTGGAGTTAGGAAAAGATACACTCTCATTCACCGGTTTATGTTGTATTCTTCCTTATAGATACAATAGACAGAAGTAACCCCAACAGCACAGATGGTAATAAAACACAGAAAGATAGCTAGGAAGTAATAAGGTTAAGTATTTGTTGCCTTTAGTTTTAATACATTTTATTTAATTGTAAATTTATATAATTTAATTTTTAGTAATGGTCATGTTTAGCAGCGGGCTTGCAGAATCGCTGGAAATCGACCAGCTCTCAGGGGTCACCGTGAGCTGCCTCCCCATGCCTCTGGACTGTGGCTTGGAAGGGAAATTAAAAGAAATTTTACTAATGAATTTATCTTCAAATTTTATCTCGGAAGGCAGGAGGTGAATCACTTGCTGTTGTTGGATTACTCCCTAAAGCTAAAAACGCAAAATAAATAGTGCTTAAGAAGGAAATGTTTTCGATGCAGCACTGCCCCATGGGACTTGCCTATTATTACTTATCCATTTGAATACTGTCCAATACAGTGGGCCCGAGCCACATGTTGGCTCTTTGAACACTTGAAATGGGACTAATGAATTTAAATGTAAATTTAAGTAGCTGCAGGTGGTTACTGGCTGCCGCATTGAACAGCACAGATTATACTTCGGTAAATAATTTTTTAGTGGGTCTTTATTACAAAGTCACATGCCCACTCCTCAGCTTGCATCACCCCACTCCGGCTGTCTTAGCCTGTCTCCTTTTATTGATTTCTACTCTCAACCTGGGTCCTGTACCCAGCTCCACCGGTCTCTTTTTCCATCCCTAACACATATACTCAGCTGATTTGGATGTCCAGCCTTTGGACGTGATGTTCTTTCCCTAGTCCCCATATGTGCCTTTCAAGGGTTACAAGTACATGTCTCTGAGCTCCTCCTCTTTTCAGTTTCCCTGGAGCTTGCAGGCAAGTCCCCTTCAGACAGAAGTTGATTTGTGTGGGGGTGCCTCAGAGGGTGCTGTGGCACCCGAGTTTGACAACTATCACTTGGGCCCCTAAGCAGAGGGCTCCAGTGACATCAGCTTTCCACGGATCCACCACAGCACTCTGTATGGCTAATGAGGTACTCCTCCATCAGGACTCTGAACTTGGCAGCCAGGCACAGAGTGGGACGTTGCCTGACACGGTCAACTGACTTTGCTCTGTCCAGTTCATGTTCTAGGTGCCCAGGAAGTAAGACACAAGCCCAAGGGGCGGGCAGTCAAAGGGCTTGGTGAGGGGAGTCTGGTGGCTCGTTGTGGGCTCTGCTCCAGTGGTGGTCCTAAATCTTCCCCTCACATACTTCTGTCCATTTGTGGCTGATAGGTCTTTGGAGTGGGTTGATGCCTTAGTAACCCATGAAAGAAAGCTGAAATTCTCTCTATAAGAAGTTCTGGTTGAATTAGAAATCCACCTATCTTATCACAAGACATTTAAAAATTGCATTTCTCAATAAAGAAAATAAATCATTAGTAGTCTTTATAATTTCAACTGTTGTACACTTTTCATAGTTGTAAAAATAGTTTTTAGGTTCTCTAAGTTCTGTCCCATATTTGTGTGGTGTTCCTCACTGATGATGACTTTCGAGAATTTGAAGACATCATCCTCAAAAAGTTGGCATTTTGGCCATCGTTGGTGTAACTTGGTATAAACAACTTATATTCTTTCAAGTGAGCTCAAGTTTTCATTTAAAAACCTCAAAAAGAGGGGCGCCTGGGTGGCTCAGTGGGTTAAAGCCTCTGCCTTCCACTCAGGTCATGTTCTCAGGGTCCTGGGATCAAGCTCCGTATCGGGCTCTCTGCTCAGCAGGGAGCCTGCTCCCCCCTCTTTCTCTGCCTACTTGTGATCTCTTTCTTTCAAATAAATGGATAAAATCTTAAAAACAAAAACCTGCAAATTCATATTTAATATATTCCCTAATTATTGCCTTTTTTCTTACTATAATTATATAAGGTAAAAAAGTAATAATCTTTTCCCACTAAGTATTATATAAGTGGTTTCCTCCCTCCATCTCCTCTAGTTTATCCTTGCATGCCAAGCCAATATTTCTTTCTCTGTGTGCTGTGACTTGAAAAAGTTTGAGCAGTTTTGCCCAGACTATCTTTCTATTCTGCGCTGCATCTCTAAAGCTGCCTCTGCCTGAGACTCTTGCCCTCCTGCCTTCTGGACACTCGGCAGCCGGCAGCTTGGTTTCTGCCTTGCCGTGGTGGGAAGGGGCCTGCTGCTTGTATAGCTCTCTCATCGTTCTCTACATTCATATCTTTTATTCCTAATGATGTTGTACATTCTTTTAAGTGTCATATCTATGGATACTTTGGGTAATTCAGGTCCTTCAGAGCTCTTGACAAGAATGACAAGATCCAAACTAATTTACCTAAAATTAGGAAGTGGAGTTTAGGGGCACCTGGGTGGCTCAGTTGGTTAAGCATCTGCCTTCGGCTCAGGTCATGATCCCAGGGTTCCGGGATTGAGCCCCGCATCGGGCTCCCTGCTTGGTGGGGAGCCTGTGTCTCCCTCTCCTTCTGCCTGCTGCTCCTTCTGCTTGTGCTCTTTCTCTGTCAAATAAAAAAAATCTTTAAAGAAAAAAAACAAAAGAAGCAGAGTTTGTTTTCTTTCTAGCTCCCTTTAAGGAGGTTAATATAAAATGCCTATCTATCTAGTCACCTACCAACACATTGTGGCTTTTCTCGTCTGCCGGGAATTTCCACCTATTCTGCCCGAGGCACTTACTTGCCTTGGGGAAGATTAGGGTTATTACACAGATATGCAAAAAGAAAGAACAAATCAATGTTAAGTGTTTGATATCCAAAATAGGATGTTTCAGTCCCGGGCAAGACTATTGAAAGCCAGACTTTGAAATAGAGGAAGTGTTTTCCGAGTTTCTTAAGCTCCTTTTAATGCATCAAATGCTGGGAGGCTTGAACGTTAGGCTTTTCTGTAAGCCAGGGCTGTGATGCATGTGGGAAGTAGGAGACGCTGGTGTCTTTCGATCCCGAGGATGTTGAATGAAGAGGCAGAGGTAGAGGAAGCCAGCTCCAGGCACTTGAGCCCTGACTTCCCTCCTTGGATCAGCATCCCGGGTTGTGGGGCTAGTTCTAGATGGGGCGAGGGGATGCCGAAAGCTGAGGAGGTTAATTTTACCCTGTTCCCCATTTATTGGTCTCTTGGAAAAGAAGAAGAAATAAGATTGCATTCACAGGTTTCAAGTGAACGTGAATTTTGGGGGGATACTGTTTGACCTACTACAGAGGTGGAGGAAACAATAAAACACTGAACATTCACCCCAAAGAGACTGACCTAACTGAAAGATGAGGCTCAGATGCCACGAACTGGCAAGTTTAAATTGCCTTCCCGAACCCTGACTGCTAGCCAGAGGGATGGGGGCTCGTGAGGAAGATTATGTGGTCATAGAAAAGGAACAAGTTCCATTTTTCTATTTGTATCTGAGTAGTGTTGAGGTTAAAATTGCCATGTCACCGTATCTGACCAGCCACTGCTCCAAAGGGAAATAAATCACTACAATCAAGGTAGACGGTCACAAGCGACAATAGTGCAGTTTGTGAGAGCACAGGATGGGGGAAGACGGGAAGAAAATGATTATACTAGAAACCTAGGTTTAAGAGGAACAATTACAATTCATCAAAAAGTACTGCTTCTTAGCCCTGAGTTTCTTGGCAACCAAGAAAAGAAAAGAAAGATGAAAGATTACAGGACCTTGTTATTTAGTACAAGGAGCATACCATAATGCCACAAGATTAAAAAAATATTTTTAAAATGCTGGATCTGAGAGGACTCTGTCATGAACGGCATTTATAGAGGGAACAGACTATCATGAAATGTGATTTAATAGGAATGCTACAGGAAATTCAAGGACACTTTTCTTGTGACATTTCTTATATCTACCCTTAATATAGCTAATTTTAAACTAAGGGTATAATATCAATTTGAAGTTCTGAAGGCTTTTGTGTGAAAAGCTAAAATAATACATTCTGAGTATGTAACTCTCTGGGAAAAAACTTTGAGAATCTAGGCATTGCCTTGTCCCATATGGTAGCCACTTGCCACGTAAGTTTATTTAAATTTAAATTTGAATTAATTAACATAAAATAAAAATAAAAATCCAATTCCTCTGTTATACTAGTCATATTTTGAAGACTCGGTGGCCACATGTGGCTAATGGTTACTGTCTGAAACTGTGAAGAGAAATTTCCATCATTACAGAAAGTTCTTTTGGACAGAGCCTAGAGGAATATACGGAGGTACTTTTTGGATAAGAATTGTTTTGCAAACAATTCCATACCGAGATTGTTTGTGAGAAGTATGTTAAGATAGAAAGTTTAGATAAACTCGGGAAATATTGTAAAGGATTTTAAATGACTGTAATATTTTAATATTTATTTTAAATGTGATACAAAATGAATATATTAAATAAAAGTTAAATAGAATGTTTAAATAAGATATTTCCTCTACCTAGGGGATGCCTGGGTGGCTCAGTTGGTTAGGCGGCTGCCTTTGGCTCAGGTCATGATCCTAGAGTCCTTGGATCGAGTCCCACATCGTGCTCCTTACTTAGCAGGAGCCTGCCTCTCCCTCTGCCTGCTGCTCCCCTGCTTGGTGCACTTGCTCGTTCTCTCTCTCTCTGACAAATAAATAAAAATAAAAAAAAGAAAGGTATTTCCCTTATCTAATACCATACACAAAAATTAACTCAAAGTGGATCAGAGACAAAAAAAAAAAAAAAAAAAAAGAACCAGCATCTAAATGTTAGATCTAAGACTATACAATTTTTAGAAGAAAACATAGGGCAAAATCTTCGTGGCACTGGATTTGACTTTTTTTTGATGTGACAGCAAAAGCACAGACAAAAGAAAAGAACAGGCGAATTGGTCTTTATCAAAATTAAAAGCTTTTGTGCAGCAAAGGACACTATCAACAGAGTAAAAAGTCAACCCACAGAATGGGAGAAAATATTTGCAAATCATATATCTGACAAGATATTAATATCCAGAATATATAAAGAACTCTTGACTCAACAACAACAAAAGAATCCAATTCAAAATGGGCTGGGGACTTGAATAGACTTTTTTTTTTTTAAAGAGAGAGAGAATGCAAGTGGGGGGTGGGTGGTAGGAGGGGAAAAGAGAATTTTCAGCTGGCTCCACGCTCAGTGTGGAACCCAACATGGGGCTGGATCTCATGACCCTGAGATCTTGACCTAAGCCGAAATCAAGAGTCAGAGGCTTAATGGACTGAGCTGCCCAGGCACCCCTCTGTGGGTTTAAACCCACATATAGATTCATGTTCCCACCACCACATCCGTTTGTGGAGTAGATCCATCACCCTTCAAACTCCCGCGTGCTATCCTTTATAGTCACATCCTTCCCCTCCCCCCGCTCCTGCAACTATTGATTTGTCCCCCATCACTACAGTTTTGTCTTTTCCAGAATGTTAAGAAAATACAAGCACGTAGTATATCATCTTTGAGGCTGACTTCTTCTTCTTTTTCTTTTTTTAAAGATTTTATTCATTTATTTGACAGAGGGAAGGAGATCACAAGTAGGCAGAGGGGCAGGCAGAGAGAGAGGGGGAAGCAGGCTCCCTGCTGAGCAGAGAGCCCAAGGTGGGGCTCGATCCCGGGACCCTGAGATCATGACCTGAGCTGAAGGCAGAGGCTTTGACCCACTGAGCCACCCAGGTGCCCTGAGACTGACTTCTTTTACCTAGCATAATGTCTTTGAGATTCATTGAAGTTGTTGCATGTATCAACAGGCAATAGTCTGTTCCTTTTTATTGCTGAATAGTATTCTGTTGTATGGATAGACCACAATTTTTAAAAATCTGTTTACCAGATTAAAGACATTTGTTTCCAGTTTTTGGCAAATATGAACAGATATAGAATTGCTCTAAATATTCACACACAGGTTTTTGTGTGACCATACATTTTCCTTTTTCTAAGATAAATACCCAGGGGTGCTATTAATGGGTCATATGCCGAGTGCACGTTTAAAATAGACAACCAGGGGCGCCTGGGTGGCTCAGTGGGTTAAAGCCACTGCCTTCGGCTCAGGTCATGATCTCAGGGTCCTGGCATCGAGCCCCACATCGGGCTCTCTGCTCAGCAGGGAGCATGCTTCCCCCTCTCTCTCTGCCTGCCTCTCTGCCTGCTTGTGATCTCTCTCTTTCTGTCAAATAAATAAATAAAAAACCTTAAAAAAATAAATAAAATAGACAACCACCAAACCATTTCCCACGGGGGCTATGCTATTTTGCGTTCCCACGGGAGGAGTGTCGTTTGCTTTACGTCCTTGTCAGCACTTGTGTCACAAATATTTCTTAAGCACCTGGACTGGTGCAAGGTAGTAGAGATAGAAAAGTAGGCAAGACATAATTCCTGCTCTTGAGGCATTTATGATCAAGTTTATTAAAAGCCTACAGCAATCACTGAATCAGATCGCATGTTCCCCTGCATGTGGTTTGTTGTTGCCTTTTTATTTTTCAGTGTTGTCTTGATTGTGATGACATACCAACCATGATTTTATAGTAGGCACTAACTATATACTATCAATTTCAGAAATATTTTTGTTTTGGGGTGCCTGGATGGCTCGGTCTATTGAGCATCTGACTCTTGATCTCAGCTCAGGTCTTTACCTCAGGGTCGTGAGTTCAAGTTCTGAGTTATGTGGAAAAAAAAAAACTTTTTTCCTCCTCTTGGAAAGCTGGTTCTTTTTTTCCTGATCAAAATGGCTCTGTTATGAGACGACTGACTCCCAGTTTAGAGTTTATTTCAAGATTAGTAGACAATGAGTAAATATAAGAATAAACCACTCCTTCCTTACGAGGGCAAACTGCTTGTAGTCAATAGTTAATTTGATAAATATCATTAAGCTCATCTTATCTATTCAGTAGGATATTCAGAAAAGAATAAAAAGCAGACAATAGTTCAGCATGTACCTTGTCAAAATTGCTAAATTCTCTGATGTTTCTCAGAAGGTTGGGCCAAAATCGCTGTGTCGTCTAGTGCTCAAGTTTTCTGCTTTCTTGGGTTTAGTATCTCTTTCTTCCCAAGTGTTTTCTTTCAGGATGTAGACCTTTATAAATGCTGGCTGGCTTTTTTTTTTCTAGATGGAGTGGATTTCCTTCTTGGATGGGGTCAGGTAAGATGCCTCCTTTCACCACCAGGGTAAAACTAGGCACTTCTCTCTTATCTCCTTGGCTCATTGTAAACTGATGGCTCTGGTCGTAAACAGTGGCCATAAATGGCTGAAGGTAAATTGATGGTCACCAGCCAGAGACCAGGTTCTTTGTTTCATCTCTTCTGATTTCTGGAGGTTTCTTGTGCAACACGTGGTTTACACCGAGAGCTTTCCTTCCAAAAACAGTAATTTTTTGTAGTATTAATGAGGTTGTTCAGATTTAGGTATTGGAAACAGGTTTTTCTGAACCTCTGACTCTCTTCTCAGGTGAAAACTAAACTCGAGACAGCCTGGAGAAAACACTCGTTCCTTCTTTCAGACTGACCACAAGGCCCAGGCAGGGCCTTTGGGGAATGGTACAGGGTCAGGGGTGGGGCTGAGCTGTGTCCCACGCACTCTTCTGCCATTGGGAATGGGGTGGCCCTCACCGTACGTAGGTATTCCTGTTTGATTAGGCAACCTCATCTCTGAACTGGTCGGAAATTCACATTCTCTAGCCCCTTCCCAACTTGCTAAATTGGAACATCTGGGAGTAGGGCCCAGGGAAAGTTTAACAAGCTCTCCAGGTGATTCTTAATGCATATTGATGTTTGATAATGCCTAGTTTAGAGGTATCCAGTTTCTAGAAACAAAATTGGCCTCTTAGAAAACTGTAACTTGGGTGTTGGCATTATCTCCATGGGAAAATAGTGTTTAAGAAGATAGGCCCTAAAGGCAAGTCTTAAATTTTAATCCTAGATCTACCACTTAACAGCTGTGTGAATGTAGGCATGGTATTTATTCCCTCGAAGCCTCAGTTTTTTGTTTAAATCTTTGAAATAGGGAGAGTGAGTATATGGTTTCAGACCACAAACTCTGGCCCACCAGAAATAACTTTTCTTTTTTTGGAAAACTGATCTTTATGGCTCTCTTGAGACTGCATTCTACCAGATGAAAAAGAAGTCATCACTTTCGTTAACACAGACTAAAAATTATTCAGGAAAGGAAATTTAATCATAGTACATTACTTGGCCACGCAGTGAAACGGGATTCCTAACATCAAAATAGTGTGAGTACAAAAATGCTGATTTAACTGAAACCTACATATATAAATTATTTTGGGAGGTTGGGGGGTGGGAAAGTGGAGAGCTGCCCGTTTATCTACCCTAACAGGAAGTCAGCAGAAAAATACCTAATGTTGGGAAGTCGTTATATAGCAGTACGTAGTCTGGTAGTAAGAAAATCAACGTAAAAATAAGCTTAAGGAGTTGCAAGTTGTGACTCGTGATTTGGGCTAGGGAAGGGTGGAAGTGCAGTAGAGGATTGCGCATTTTTGTTACAATTCTTTTCCGTCAAAATAAAACAAAATTACGGCTTTTCTCTCCAGTTATTTTCTTTGAGTTCGCGAGGTATACTTGGAGGTATCCAGATAGCCAAGAAGTATCCAAGTATACTTGGAAGTATCCAAGTATCCAGAAGTATACTTGGAAACAGGATAAACTTTTTCTTTTGTTTCTGTTGGGACACCTTTCCGCTGAGGGGGGGTGAGCGTAGAATGTGCTCCTTGCTGCTAGATGGGGAGCGAGATGGAGGAAGGAGCCCAGGTGGCTATTGGAACATGTTCTACCGTGTGGGGCTAGAGCGGCGGCCCCCGCCCCATACAGCGGCTGTGAAAATTGAAGGAGGGAATGCATGGGAAGCGCTTGGTGCAGTTCCTGGCGTGTTGCAAAGGTCCCTTATCTGTTGTTAACTAGTAATGATTTTAATGCAGTGACAAATCACGCAGGGAGCCTATCTACAAAGAGGCTCGGTTCTGTTTGACCCTGCAGGTTGACAGAGCGGTTATTTCCTTTTTTGTCAGAGATCTGGACACCTTGAATGCATGTCTACAGTGATTTTAATCCCTGCTGTCAGATGCTGTAAGAGATCCTAACTGGAGACTCAGCAAGGGTAGCCGTCAGCTTTCTTTTCTCTCTCCCTCCCTCCCTTCCTTTTTTCTTTCTTTCTTTCAAGATTTTATTTACTTATCTGATAGAGAGAGAGAGGGAGAGAGAAAACAAACAGAGGGAGAAGCAGCGTCCCCGCTCAGCCAGAGAGCCTGAGGTGGGGCTTGATCCCAGGACCCCAGGACTAGGACCCGAGCTGAAGGCAGATGTTTAACCGATGGAGCTACCCAGATGCCCACAATCAGCTCTCTTACTAGGTCCCCAGATCATTCCTTCCTTCCGGGGTGTGTGGCCGAGAAAGCAGGGCTCAGAGGATTCTGAGACCCTCAGAAGATTAGAAATGCTATCCTGTATGAACTCCGCCACAGAAAGGATCCTGTTGGATTTCCCAAAGCGGTGATGTGCTCAGGGTTCACGGTAGCTTTTTCCTTCCTGTTCTTCCTCCTCCTAGCCCTTGCTATCATTGCATAGGTCACCGTATTTGGTGTACAACTCCCTTAGATAGAGCTATATGGACAAACTAGCTCTCTTTAGTTCTGGCTTGAAAGACAACAGTCAGTTCTTTTAGCCATTTGATATGTTGAAATGTACTAAATACGTTGGGAATACAAAGTACCTATCGAATCATTCGTAAGATGCCTCCTTACCTCTCTTCCCCGGGGAAGCTGTATACCCCTCAACCAGTACAACGGAGTATTTCTTTCTTTCTTTCTTTCTTTTTTTTTAAAGATTTTATTTATTTGACAGAGAGAAACACAGCGAGAGAGGGAACACAAGCAGAGGGATTGGTAGCGGGAGAAGCAGGCTTCCTGCGGAGCAGAGAGCCCGATGCGGGGCTCGATCCCAGGACCCTGGGATCATGACCTGAGCCGAAGGCAGAGGCTTAACCCACTGAGCCACCCAGGCGCCCCCAACGGAGTATTTCTTAAATGAAATATGGGTCAACTCAAGAACCAAGATGTCTCGAGACAGATGTGAGATCCCAGATCGTGGTCTGGTTTTTATAAAACATCACAGGCGTAGTCTCTCCTAATTCTTCTTTAATGCTGGGGAGGGTTGTCACCACTTTGCTGGCCGTATGGGACCCAAATGCCCCTGCGGCCTGATTTCCCCATAGACCCGGGGACCTCCTCACCCAGGGTCTTGCTCTCCAGGTGTGGAGAAAAATCTCGTGTGCCCTGCTCTCTTTCCAGCCTCCAGCGAATGACTTCTTTTGACCATGACAATTAAGCCTCAACTGCAGAACATTTGAGAGAGTGTATACACCAAGGACATTTTTCTAGCACAAAGGCAGAAACGTCAGGCCGGATTGTGTTAGTGCTGTGTTGACTGATTTGCAAAACACCCGTCATTCGTGGGGCTGGATGTAGGAGAGATATTTCCAGATGCCGCAGGTCAGGGAGCGGCTTCAGACATGCCGCCGGAACCCAACCTGGGAGCTTCGTGGCCTGGCTCCATCCAGTCAGGCCTCGTGCTCCCCTTTCCCCCCACCCCTGCCGGCATCAGGGTTTTCTGGCTTTTGACTCTGTGAAGGAGGAGCTCATTCCATGTTTGAGAGCTACTAACATAAAACTGGGACATAAGCTTGAACGTATGCCCAGGAATAAACACGTGAAAGGGTAGAGAAACATGTTTCAAACTGGGAAGAAATCCTCTTCTCACAAATCTGTGCAGTTGATAAAAATAAAGCAACAGAAGAAGCAGAAAATATGAGAGTGAAAACCCAGAAAATGGGGCCCAATAGAAAATGCTCCACGTGCCAAAAGTTTTAGACAGTTTGGGACATGTTCTGATACTGTTTGTCTTGCCCTGTTCTGTTTCCGAAAATGAGTGCTGTCCCGTTTTTCGGGGGGAAGACATAGAAGAAACTAAGTCCAGGAAATGTACCTTTGTTATATATATTTCCTTCTAACCTTTAGGTTTCTCTTACTCACCATAAACTAGCCAAAACTAAGGGACGATATTTTAAATTCTGAGCTTGTAACTCTGTTGGTTATAAATTTAAAAAACACACCTAAAATCCAATAATGATTTGGAATGATATTAAATGCTACTTTTATATTTAATATATTAAACATAATGACTTTTTAAAGCAAAACAAGGGATTAATATTCATCAGGCTGAATTTATGGGCAATGAATACATATAATTCTAAACTAATAAAGGGATTTCCAGTGTGTCAGATGCATTGAAAGACTATAAACATGAACCCAACAGAACCCTGTGAGCAGAACCCAACTTAATATTTGGTTTCAAGAATTTGTGGCTTAGCTGGTTTGAATTTAGAAGTATTTCTTTCTTTCTTTTTTCTTAGTATTTATTTATTTGAGAAGAGAGTTCAAGAGAGCAAGCACAAGCTGGGTGTGGGAGCAGGGGCAGAGGGAGAAGCAGACTCTATGCTGAGCAGAGAGCCCAATGTGGGGCTCAATCCCAGGACCCTGGGATCATCCCCAGATCATTCCTTCCTTCCGGGGTGTGTGGCCGGCTGAAGGCAGACGCTCCACTGCCTGAGCCACCCAGGCACCCTGAATTTAGAAGTATTTTTGATAGAAAGAATGATATCAGGCATGGATGGGTGGTTATGCCAGTCTATTAAATTCTATTTAGCTCATATTTTATGGTACCAACAGGAACACCGGTATTAGTTACCACTTGGGACATTTTTTAAGGAGCAGGTCTATCCCGAGTTTTGACTAGGTTGGCCAAGATCACCGTTTCTCTAGGGAGAGTGGTTCTGGCAGTGGAGTGTGGGGTTCACAAAGAACAGACCCTCAACCCCCTCCAAGCTTTTAGGGGAGTTGCACTCCAGAGATTCTAGGTTTGGAGCTCTTGTAAATAGTTCCTTCTCAAGAACCTGGAAAGGGCTGGAAAGGGCTGGGGCTGGTGTGGGAGGTGGTCGGACTGGGACTTCGCACCGTGGGGCATGGAACTCAGGGGGTCTGTTTTGCTCGGTATCTGTGGCAACTACCCAGATCCCTGGGGAAGTAATTTGATCTTTTCAATGGACTATTTCTGGGAATTTTTATTTCTAATGAAGAGTAAAATATTCAGCATCTGAACACGAGGCCAAATCTAATCATCATGTGCTTGTTTAAAAAAAAAAAAAAAAGTAAAATGCTCCTTGCTGTTTCACCAGGCGGGGTGAATTCACCAGGGCGAATTCCAACAAAATGACTGTTATTCGGGAATTGGGGGCACTAGAGATAACCAACCCAGGCAACCCAGGATAGGAGGTTTGGTGTATCCGAATTATTAAAGCTGTGTGACTTGACCCATGAAACAAAAAGTTATATTTACCTCAAAGGCCATTTCTAGTGCCGTTTTAACATATCGCAGAAACACGAGGTTCGGGCACGTAGTTCTGATAAAACGTAGTTCTGATAAATCTGCAAAGGCTTTGAAAGGGAATTGAGAGTCAGACGTGTGTAGCCCTGGGTTTCCTGTGTTGTCAAGGGAACCAGAGCCTTCTTTTCCCCCCTGGTAACTTGAACCTGCCAAACCAAGATGAGACACCTCACACTTGCTAATCAGTCACCTGCCGCCGAGTTACAGTTTTCTGTGGGTCCAGTAGCCTAAGGGCCCCGTTTTCTCCTCATCTTCTCTGCCCTCCAACCTTCTTCGGTTGGGCCTGCATTTAGAGAAAACGCTCCCTCATCACTTCCGTGAAGTTGCAGAGCTGGACTTGGTCTTGAAGCTCTTAGGAAAAAGTACAACGACTGAAGACATTCGCCCAGGCTACGTGCCGAGGGCCAATCCGTGCACCTACTCTCTGCCCTGAGAGGACTTCAGAAAAAAAGGTGGGAATGCTTACTTATTTGGCTTTCTCCCAACTGCTGTCCAAGTTGACATAATGCAAGGCCGGCCTGTGTGGTATTATACCAGAAAGTCGAGACTCCGGTTTTGTTTTGTGTCTCAGGAAAATTCAGATAGAAACAAAGAAGAAATGTTCATTCAGTGGACACATGGATCCAGAGTTCCCAGCGTTCAGGGGCTCTGCTGGCTCCTGCCTGGGACGCGGGGCTGAAGACCAGTGAGTCTCTGTGCTCGGGGTTTCCAGACGACTGGAGGGTCTAAGACAAAAAACCATAACCTTAAATAAAGGTGGGATATAATTAGAGTCATCAGGGAGCTCTGAGGACATGAAGGAAATGCTGCGTGAGCTCCAAGGAAGATGAGACATTCGTTGGGTGCAGGTAGCCAAGGAGGCTTCGTGGAAGATGTGGTATTTGAAACAGGCTTTGACAGAATTGCTATAATGGGTTTTTTTCCGAGGAGGGTGTTCAAAAAGAGGGTAAAGAAGGACCCACAAAACGGGCAAGTTCATAGATGTAAACAGTGAACTGTTTAGGCTCAGACTCTGGGTTTAAATGCAGCCCTATTGCATTCTACTGTGTGGCCTTGAGCAAGTCATGAACCTCTCTGGGCCTTAGTCCTCTATCTACAATGGGGAGGGATGACAATAGCACCTCACTGGGATACTTGTGATGATTAAATTGTTTAAAATGTGTGAACTCTTGGATCTGTTCCTGATGTATAGTAAGCGCTTTAAAAGTGTTAGTTTTTGTTTTTGCTGTTAGGGGAGTGTAGTAGGAGGTGTTTGTAGCAGGAGGGCTTGTGAGACCAGAGGGAGTTTTGGGTTCATTTTGTGGCCCAAAATATATCAGATTTTGGTTTTATTTAATTTGATAAGTAATGGAGGAGTCATCATCAGAGTTTGTTTTTAATTTTTATTTTTTTTAATTAATTAAAGTTGGTAAGGAATAGCACCAGAATGACAGAACGTTAGGAAGGAACAACATTGTAAAATTCAGTCGTTAAACATGTGGTATGGTCTTTTTAGGTTATATTTCCAGCCATAGCCCCAAAGTGCTAAGCATGTTAACTTTTCCCTTCAGTGATTGAGACTGTGAATTAATTTGATACAAAACACCTGTAGAAAGAATTACTGAATGCTAATCTTGTACAGGTGGAGAGAAAATCGATTCAGAGAGGAACAACTTCTATTTTCTCATATAAATAAGAACTATGGGGGCTATGAATGTCAAAGCCGGTGGCCTTGAACCCTTCTCTACCATAAGGGGCTACAAGCCTGTGCAATATATCATTAAAAAAACAAGTCATTTCTTTTCCATTTTGTAATATGTTCTGGGAGATTTGACTGATGACCTATATTTCAGGAAGCATGAATGATTTCCACATCTCAGATGGGATAGGTATGTCATAAATCAATACACGATGTAGTAAAACACTTTTTTCCGCCTTGACACAGCCTTGATCCCTAATTATAGGTGAGAACAAGGTAAATATTTTTTTTTAACAGTGAGCAATCTGTAAGAATTTTATTGACCCAAAATGTTTTTATTTGCCACTCTCAGTTCATAGATGCTGGTTAATCTATTGCCTCGAATTGCTTAGGCTCCTTCATGTTCCCTTTTTGGAGAACAATTGTTGAGTTCTAAGAACATTCATGCTTCTGGTTCTTCTGACCCCTGCATGTATTTCTGTGACCTCTTCCTGGCCCTTCTTTGATCTCCGTAGGTCCGTTCCTTTCTCTCTGATCCGGAGGCTCCGGTGCTGGTTGTCACTCCCAGCTAAGCCTGTTTTGGCCCATTCCAGAGGAAGCCAGCTGCTCCCTGTCACCTCCCTTCAGACAAACCAATGACTTTCAAGTGTTCTGAAACTAAGGGAGAATATTGTGAGCGACAGGCCACTGAGGGGCTCCCATGGATGCCGCTGTCTTCTCTGGAACCAGGAAGAAAGCTAGGTAGATTTGTGATTCCTGTCTGCTGAGGTTATATCAGACCTGGACAAAATGGAACAACGTCCATTGTTGTTGGAGGAGAAAGAAGGAGATTACGAGCACATCAATACCTAATTATGTAGGAGAGGAACAATATCTTTTCCCCTCTCCCATTCTAGATTCTCAGCAGAGTCTCTGTAACAAAAGACAGATGAGCAAGAGAAAAGCACACAGATTTACTTAATGTCACTTTTACGTGACATGGGAGACTTCATGAGGAAGTGAAGACCCAAAGAATAGTTAAGCCTGTGTGTTTTTACCCAAGGTTTGATGGAGAGTGGAAAGTTGTGGAAAAACATGATAGGACAGAGGAGATGAGCTAAGTGTAGTAAACTGGAGACACTTGGCAAGGCCTGTATATTCGGATTCTTCTGGGCTTCCATCCCTCCATCTTGGAGATAAGATGCTGCCTTTCTCTGGTGTAGGAGGGCAACTTCCATGAGGGTCTTATGACCTGCTTCACAGGAAGGTCAGAGAGTCCTTCCTCCATCTGCCATTTCTCAAAATCCTTCAGCTTAAAATATTCAATACACTAGGGTGCCATATTTTGTGGGTAGTGTGTCCTGAAGTCCTTTAATGAGAGTGGCTTGATTTCTCTGAATCCAAACCACTATGGCATTGGAAAGTCAAATCCATTCACCCCCATCAAGAGATCTTTCCTTGTATCTCCAACCCTAAAATGAATATTTTCCCAGATTGTTTAGCTTCTTTGCAAATACGTGCTTATGCGGGACGGAAATTAGGATGGAAGAGTCCTTCTTAAATTATAAACAGTAAAGGTCAAAGGACCAAACACACTCTTAAAATTCTGAGCAGTGTGTCAGGAGTTTGGAGCAAGTGGAGACACATAGGGGCGATAAGAAGAAATGGTGCTGCCCTTTCTGGAAGAGCCCTGAAGCCCAGCAGCTCAGAGGGGCAGCTTCTGTTAGTGGGGCCACAGAAATATCTGCATGGAATTGTGTTTTATCAACACCTCCTAATAGGTGATGTCTTTGTTTTAAAATAATTATATATTCAAACGAGGTTGCAAAAATAGTACGTGGAGTTTTGCATGCTCTTTGTCTAGTTTACTCCAATGGTGACATCTTATCTCACTGTAGCACAGTATCTAGAAATAGATGAGGTAGGTGACACGTCTTTCTTCCATTTTTCAAATTGTGGCAAAATGCACACGAAACTTACCATCTTGACCATGTTGAAGGGCACAGTTCAGTGGCATTAAGTACATTTCAGATTGCTGTACAACCACGTAACTCCAGAACTCTTGCATTTTGTCCAGCTGCAACTCTGTGCCTATTAAACACTACTCCCCATTTCCCCTCCACTAGACCCTGGCACCCATCATTCTACTTTCTGCCTCTGAAGTTGAATACTCTGGCTACCTCCCGTGACTGGAGTCATGCGGTATGTGTTAGTCTTTTCGGGACTGGCTCATTGCACTTAGCATAATATCCTTAAATTTCATCCGTGTTGCAGCAGGTGCCAGAATTTCCTCCTTTCTAAGGCTGAATATTATCCCAGTGTATGAGTGTGACACAGTTTGTTTATCCATTCATCCATCAAAGATTGGGTGGCTTCTTTCTTTTAGCCGTTGTGAAAAATGCTGCTATGAACTTGGGTGTACAAATATCTCCTATAAAATTTCAGCTTCTGTACCAAATTTTCTGCTCTTCAAACACTTTTTTTTTTTTGGCGGGGGTGGTCCAGAGATCCTATGCTCTCTGGGGTTCCTCTTACCATATCACACTAGGCCCGTTTTTCTCGATGGCTCATCTTTTTACAGTTGATCCTTATTCTTCAGACTCTTCTCTTTTCGGTCTACACATTCTCTCTGGAAGGTCTTTGCTAGTCCCAACACTGTAGTGACTCCTAAGTTCTGGTGAATCTCAAATTTTTCTCCTATCCAGACTCCTTCCTTGAACTCCAGATTTAAATATCCCACTGCCAGCTCGCTATCTCTTGGATCAAATGAGTATCCCTAACTTAATTTGTCTGAAATAGCATTACTGACATTCTCACCTAAACCTGCTGCCCCCCTCCCCCCGTTTTATCTTTCTTGGCAAATGGCACCCCGGTTCACATAGTTGCTCAGGTCTAACATCTAGGAGTTGCTCTTCATTCCTGTTTTTCCTTCATATCCCACGTTTCCCACGTTTCCCACCTTCAGTTGTTTGGTGAGTGCCGTTGGCTCCATCTTCAAAACATACCCCTAACATGGCCACCTTTCCCTTCCTCTACCCCATCATTCCAGTCTGAGCCACAGTCATTGCCCCTTCATATAAAGACATCAGTGATTGTTAAAACTGAATCAAGATCGAGTCACCTTCCTGAACAAAACCCTTTAAGGGCATCCTAGAGCACAACACCAAATCCAAGTGCGTCATGTGGGTTAGAGACCCACATGGTCTGGTCGAGCTTCTTTGCTCTCTGAACCCCATTTCCTACCATTCTTCTCCGGGTCTGCCCTTGCTGGTCACACTGACTGGCTTTCTATTCCTTGAACTTGGCGAATTCATTTTGCCTCAAGGCTTTTACTTTGTCTTCAGAGAAGGCTTTCTCCAGACCCAGGCTAGCTTGCTCATTTGCATCACGGAACTCACTGCCCCTATGTTCTGCCCCAACTCTAAAATCCCTCCCCCGACCATGCAATCTATCCCCGTAACCTCTTTCAATGTTCTTCTTATTTTTTCTTACAAGTTTTAATTTAAATTCCAGTTAGCATTACATAACAGTGTTATATGAGTTTCAGGTGTACAATACAGTGATTCGGCACTTCCATACATCACCCGGTGCTCATCACAAGTGCGCTCCATAATCCCCATCACCTGTTTCCCCATCCCCCCACCCACCTCCCTTCTTATCCTCTTGTATTGTTCTTTACAGCAAATATCTCTGTAATAAATAATATATTTTATTGTTCGTTTATGCGCCTGTCTCCTCCACTAGAATGTGCGTTCTCTGAAGGCAGCTTTTCTGTCTTTCTTGCTCATTTCTGCATCCACCCAGATGTGGCAGCTGCAGAGCGAGTTCTCAGTAAAAACGAGTGACTAAATGAACTTGTGTCTTTATGTCTTTAGCAGTGCATTATTGTGAATCAACTGGTTTCCCTTTGTTCAATGGATCCCGCCTCTTGTAGGCAGAGAACGTTAAAAAAAAAAAGCCGAATTTTGGTACCTTCACTTTGTGTGATTAAGAAGAAATCTTGTACGGAGGTTGCCTTAGGTTCTTAACACTAGTGACTGTTGGTTTCCAGTTTGCAGACAATCTTAAGTTCAAAATTCAAATTGCATTGAAGTGGCCTCTTTCAGTACAAGAGGGAATAGAAGGGGATCTGAGAAAGTGAGATTGTTGACACATTCAACCTTGAAACCACCACTCTCTTCACCATAATTTAAGTTTTAATAAGCCATGTCAAAAGCTCAGAAGCACAACATGGAAAGGAAACCGATGTTTTTCTTTTCCTTTTTTTTTTTTTTCTAAAGTGAGCCATTACTGGATCCCAGGTAATGTGCTTTCACAGGCACGCTCGGTTCATTTTTATGTTCTAGAAAGGGTGTTATTCCTCCTTGTCGAGATAAGGGAATTGAGAATTCCAGAATGATGCGCTTTCCATAGGTCACAGGAAAAAGCAGACCAGGTTTGGGAGTGGCCTGACTCGCTCTGAAACGTGTTCTTTCTATCTCCTCACACTGCCTCCCATGGGGAAAACCAGGGTGAGAATCTCATAGGTATATATGAATTATTTTTATGGGCTATCAAAATTCCAATTTAAAAATGAAATTGGATGTTTGCATCTAAAAACGCCACAGCAGGGATCTCTAACCCAAGAGATGGAATTAGCTGATGAGCCATGAACTGGAGAAAGAGTGGGTTCATTTGGAAAAACACTGTCTCCGACTGCATTTGGAGGGAGGCGTTCCCAGGTGGAACACTGCCGTGTGTAATGTGGGTTCGATGGAGGAGGGAGGGTTCCTGCTCTGAACAATTTCTGATCATGTCAGGGCTCTGCACGAGGTCCAGGGTGCGCCGGTCACGTGGACCCCCCACCAGGCTCTGAGCTGGCTCATATTTTCCCCATTTCACACATGAAGGTACACGACACGCTTAAGGTTTACCAGCTGGCGCGTTCCGGAGATGTGACTAAAGCCAGGTCCACCTGCTCCTGTCTACACCTGACCCATTTGGACAGATCTCCTCTGACTGACTCGAGAGACAGAGAGTAGAAATGAACCACGTAAAACAATACCGCTTACTCTCTGGCGGTAATACGTGAGCCCAGAAGGTTCCAGTAAACGGTGAAATCAGGAGTGGTTAACTCCACAGGAGACGGTTGTCAAGAGTAGTATCTTTTACTTAAAAGTTCTGTGATTGGGAGAAAGTATTGATTCATTTTGGTCTTTTTCTTTTCTTTTCTTTTTTTTTTACATTATCCCCCATTGGTGAAACTTTATTATGATATGGCATGGCCTAAGTCAAGATAGATTGGGCTGTGCTGTGATAATGACCAGTCCCAAATCTTAGTGGTCTAAAAGCAACAAGAGTTTTTTTCTCCTTGAGTTGAAGGGGAGGGGGGGCTTGGATTGTCTTCCTGGGTTGGTGGGGGGGCTCTGCTTCATGTTGTCATTGTCCCCACTCTGGAAGTCGACTATGACAGAGGGAAAAGAGAGGTCTGGAGGGGCTCATGCCTCACTTCCATGGGTCATTACAAGGTACTGTGTCCCACCAGACACAAGGGCTGCAGAAAGTGCAGAGAGCTAGAAATATTCCATGAGCTAAGCCAATCTCTATCACAGGCCTGTAGTTAGAGGAAAAGTTTCATTTTTAAAAGAAGATTTTATTTATTTATTTGAGAAAGAGAGAGAATGAGTGGGGGAGGGGCAGAGGGAGAAGCAAACTTACCACTGAGCAGGGAGCCTCATGTGGGGCTTGATCCTAGGATCCCAGGATCATGACCTGAGCCGAAGGCAGATGCTTAACTGACAGCCTCCTAGGCACCCCTAGGGGAAAAGTTCCATGACGTGCAATTGCTGTATATCTTGTATAAAAATATCTACTATGATTATGTTTCAGAAATTATACTTACGGGAAATAAGATTCAGGTTAAATGTGTGATGACTGTATTTACTTTTTAAAAATTACTTTGCATTGACCACTTAGAAGTGGTTTTTAAAAATCATTTCGCTTTTCCTTCAATTCTAATTTTAAAAACTGTACCAGCTCTATGTCTGTGTGTAGAGAGTAACCCACTTGGAAGGCAGGTTTGAGAGTCAGCAAGATGGCATCTGATTATCTTTGGCCAATTCAAAGGAACGTTCCTTAGAAACTTGGGATTATTACTGTTAACTTCAAGGAAGCAGAATAAAACAGAATACTCTTTCAGATGAGAATGCTATCATTCTCTGCTTTCCCAACTTCTATTCTCAAAATCTGAACATTCCAGAACCACCTTTAAAAAATGTAAATGTCTACTTTTGAGAATCAGTGCTTACCCCAAGATTGTGCACCTTAACATGTACATTTTTACTGTAGTTCTCTCTCAAGGGGTCCTGGTAAACCAAGTGCTTCCAAGTGACCTTAGTGATACTTGAGTACCATACAATGTTTCTTGACAAGATAAAATGTACTT
>CM053611.1:12414594-12467547 GCA_028646535.1 Procyon lotor
CTTAATTATTATAGCTTTGTAATAGAGTTTGAAGTCAGGAATTGTGATGCCGCCAACTTTGGTTTTCTTTTTCAACATTCCTCTGGCTATTTGTGGTCTTTTCTGGTTCCATATAAATTTTAGGATTATTTGTTCCATTTCTTTGAAATAAATTGACGGTATTTTGATAGGGATTGCATTAAATGTGTAGATTGCTTTAGGTAGAATAGCCATTTTCACAATATTTGTTCTTCCAATCCACGAGCATGGAACATTTTTCCATTTCTTGGTGTCTTCCTCAATTTCTTTCACGAGCACTTTGTAGTTTTCTGAGTACAGATTCTTTGCCTCTTTGGTTAGGTTTATTCCTAGGTATCTTATGGTTTTGGGTGCAATGGTAAATGGGATCGACTCCTTAATTTCTCTTTCTTCTGTTTTGCTGTTGGTATATAGAAATGCAACTGATTTCTGTGCATTAATTTTATATCCTGACACTTGACTGAATTCCTGGATGAGTTCTAGCAGTCTTGGAGTGGAGTCTTTTGGATTTTACGCATAAAGTATCATATCATCTGCAAAGAATGAGAGTTTGACTTCTTTTTTGCCAATTTGGATGCCAGGAAAATCAACCAAAATTTCATAATATCTAAAATCCTGTCTATTTTCACATTTTCCTCATTGTCCTAGAATGTCTTTTATAGCTGCTTTTTTTTTTTTTTAAGATTTTATTTATTTATTTGACAGAAAGATCACAAGTAGGCAGAGAGAGAGGGGAGCAGGCTCCCTGCTGAGCAGAGAGCCTGATTCAGGGCTTGATCCCAGGACCCTGAGATCATAACCTGAGCCGAAGGCAGAGGCTTTAACCTACTGAGCCACCCAGGCACCCCTGCTTTTTTCTTTTTAAGCCAGATCCAATTAAGGTTCATACTTTACATTTAGTTGTTATGAAAATGACAACTTTTTTTGAGTATTGGAGATTCAGTATTCTTTAATTTCATTTCTGTTGATTTGCATAATGTGTCGGAGTTTTAACGAAGAGGACTTTCATAGCATTTCTTGTGAAAAAACCCTTTAAAATAACTATCAAGAATATGCTTTATAGTTTGAAAGGATAAACAGACGTTTAGGTTTATTTTAAGACTATGTGAATGCTTTTTATTTTAATTGATACCTGGGGCATTTTTTTAATGGGATGAAGTAGGAAGTATTTTCTTCACTTTTAATACACTGCTTATTTATATTCTCATGTGTTTAGAGAAGAAACAAGTTTTCTGTTTGATTTCATGCAAAGGAGAACACGTATAAAATATAATTTACATAATATTTAAATTTTGATCTTTTGATAGAATGATCAAAATGTATTACACACTAGACGTAAGATGGGCATAATACACATTAAGCTCCTGATGCAGTCGTGCACACCATTAAAATATTTAAAAACAAACTGGTCTACTTGAATACACGCCATGTTTTCATAGCCTTTATGTTTCATAAGCAGGCAATGGATTCTTCAGCACATTCAGGACTTTTTTTCATCATGGAACTTGCAAAGAAAAGAGGACTAGGCAGTATTTTTATTGTTAAGAGATGTTGAGACAATAACAACACATGATTAGACAAAAAAACCCCTCATATTTGTATGTGAATTTATATGCCAAGTTAAACTACCCAACAAGCCGCCCAAAGAATATAAACTCCAAGGCCGTTTGACAAATTATTTAACTTACCATGTGCGAAAGTCAAAATTGCACTTCCTATGTGTTTGTAAAAAACACCTCATTTCTTCAGATTTTCTGAGAACTACTATAGCTTAGAAATAGCAATGCCAATGGCTAGTTAAAGTGCTGGCACCAAAATCTAGTTATTTTAGGTCAGGGGAGGCTCCAGTTAATGACGCAATAGTTTTAAGCAGGACCTTGTCAATAACTTCCCCAAGTCATCCCTTTGGCGGAAATTTTTTGGAGGGGCTGAGAATTTGTCCTGGATCATCCACATCGGATATACCTTGTATCTGTGTCAAACATATCTTTAAATATGGGGCTGAAAGAACACAAATATCTGTGCTCAATATGTTTAACTATCTTTCCAAATAAGATTCCCTCTCAGCAAATAGTCTCACTTAACATCATTTTGGGAGATGTTAAAAATAAAACAGTGGGAGCTGTGCGTCGTGTTTACTTTCACTCTGCCTGTGTTAGCGTTCGTCTCGTGAATATTTATGGCCTCTCTTCAGCCTGGGAGATGCTGAGCCAGGTCCCGCTCGTTAGGAGCCACCCAGAAGGGTCAGTGCTGTTCAGCCAGCCTGTCTTGAGGGCGGTGATCTAGGCCAACGCTCCACTAGCTCTCACTCCCCATTTCTCTGCCGGTCAGTCCTTGTTAGCGCCTTTACTAAGGGGTGCTCTGAGGACACGGGGGGAAATTGAGTTTAAACCTGAGCGTTTTTCCACAATGTAGTTCTCTTATCTCCGTTTAGACCTCTCAAACCCAGTTCTATAACCCTCCAAGGGCTTGAGTTATCTCAAGGGGACCTGGGAAATTCTTGCTATTAAGTTAGCTTTAATTACTTAAGAACTTTTCACGAAAGGCACTGCGGCGTAATTGGAGTTTTGAAGCAAGACGGAACTGGGTTTGAATCCTGGCCCCATCATGTTCTGCCGAGCAAGTCCCTTGATCTCAAAGCTTCAGTTTCTTCATCTGTACGATGTGAACGGTAATGCTTCCCCTCCCAGGGCCGTGTGGGACCAAGGGGACAGTGTATGTCAAGGTTCCAGCAGTTTCTGGCATGTAGCAGGCCTCCAGTAAATCGGAGTGCTTTTATTTCCTCAGTGGTACTGAGGAAAAAGAGGGTAGAGGGAGAAGAGGAATATCAGAGAAATAATAGTCGCGCCTATTAAAAGGTTTTACCACTGTTTTTCACACTGTGGGTTGCTACCCTGTAGAGGGTTGTATCCAGAAGTGAAAGAGAGAGAGAGAGAAAAAGAGAGGGAAAGAGGGGCTATCAGAGTGCATCTGAGTAGTGAAACGAGTATTGTTTTGGCAAACAGTTTTTTCCCCCAGTTGTGTGTGTACAGCGTGTACTGGATCATGATGTGAAAATATTTTTACTGGGAGTGGTGGTCAAAAAAGTTTGAGAGATACTAGCTTAGTTCCGTATTCTTAATGCCCCACACATCAGAGAGCCCTGAAAGTTGCTGGTGAGGACCGCGCTGTGTGACCCGAGTACGTGAATTCACGTAGCCGTTGCTCTCCGACTCTCGGGGCCTGTCCCTCATCCTGTCCCACAGCCATCAGCCTTCAGGAGTCCGCTCAGCCGTCAGAACCATCACCATCCCGTGAAGGCACGGTGTGCTTATTTCTGTCTGTACCCTCGGCTAGCTTGGGGTGGCTCCGAGGGCATCTGTCTTGCTCACTCTGCATCCCCAGAGCCTGGCACTTAGCACTCAGTGGAGATTAGCTGCATCAGTGAGTGTGAAGGTCATGCTGCATCAGGGTAGTCCTGCCTCCCCCCCACCCCCAACACCACCACAGTAGGACGCGGCCCAGCCTACTCTCTCGTGGGCAGGCAGGCAGAGGTTGGGCAGTGTGAGCAGCTGGCTTGAGAGGAGGCTTTGAGGAACCTGAATGGTGGTGTGGTGGTCAGGTTTCACAGAGTCTGCACACCAAGGGCCGAAGTCTCCCCACGGAGGCTCGCCATCGCCAAGCTGTAAGGAACATTGGTAGGATTTCCCTTCATTGCCTGCAGGCTCAGTTTCAAAACTTGATATCGTTCTAGAAGATTCCTTACTGAGGCTCATTTATTTTCTTCTGGGTGTAATTATAATCTGTGAAATAGGTCATTTCTACCTAAGAGAAGCTCTGTAGAAATTAAATGGGGGAAATATTCGTAAACCCTAGCGCATCAGATGACACCTATTAGGGACGAAAATGTTAGTCCCCTCCCTTAATTACAATAAATTGAAAATTGTCTCATATTTCCCCCTTTAAGAGAGCAAGAAGTGTCACATTGTTAAAAGTAACAGTTTCTCTGGAAGGGTATTGTGGCCTGTGGGAGTTCTCGTTAGCATCAATTATATTATGCCTTGCCTGACTTTTCAGTTACATACTACATAGAAAAAAAATTCAGCCTCTTGCTCCATGACATAGATGTGACATGGGAGGATGATAGGTTTTTTTGTTTTTGTTTTTTGGTTAATATTAGATGATTGGAAGTGAGGGATAGAGACTTTTTAAAAAATTTATTTTATTCATTCATTCATTCATTCATTCATTCATTTATTTATTTATATTAACATATAATGTATTATTTGCCCCAGGGTACATGTCTGTGAATCGTCAGGCTTACACATTTCACAGCACTTACCATAGCACATACCCTCCCCAATGTCCACATTTCACAGCACTTACCATAGCACATACTCTCCCCAATGTCCACAACCCAGCCAGGGATAGAGACATTTTATTTGAACTGAACAAAAAGGTTCCAGTATAAATGCAAACTGATTGGATTCTCAGTAATCTTATTGAACCATTGATGGTATCTCATGAATTTTAGTATCTTTTGAAATCATTCTAGAAGGCCATATTTATATGTCAGGTACTGAGTTCTGTCACATTTAAAAGTCTTTGGGAAAGGGACACCTGGGTGGCACAGTCGGTTAAGCGTCCACCTCTTGGTTTTGGCTCAGGTTGTGATCTCAGGGTCGTGAGATGGAGCCCGAGGTCGGGCTCCGAGAGAGTCCGCTTAAGATTTTCTCTCCCTCTCCCTCTGTATCACCTCCTCCCCCCACCCACTCTCTCTCTCTGAAATAAATAAATCTTCAAGAAAAAAATGTTTGTGAGAGGTGCCTTCAATGTGTAGTCTCTTTATGATGATGTATTTATTATGGAATGATGTCAGATAAAAGATTTGGAGATGAGGCACAGCAAATATCTCCTAAATCACGATGAAATGCAAGGTTAAGGCAAGATATAGATGTGTGTGCTTAAAGGGATATTGATTATGTGTCAGGGGCCTGTGTAAGGGTGCATTTCGGTATGTCTTCTTTAAACGTTTTCAGAGGAGTGCTTTACAGAGGCAGAGTGGTTCCCTGCAGCTGTCGGGAGTGAGAGAGAAGCAGACATCCCCTCCGTCCCCAGAGCCCGAGGCCCCTCCAGCTCCCCCTCTAGAGGAACGGAAAGCTGAATTTCTTTTCCTTTCTGTTTCTGTTCTCCTGTAGTTAGTGTTACTAGGAAGCCCTAGGCTTTTAGCAGTGTGAGAAGTGGGACCTGGACTAATATTTATGAGCCGAGTGCCCGGAACATTTCACAGGCTTAGCGAAAACACTATTATTGATTCTGAAGTTCTGCTAGTGAATAAAACATTCTGCAGCCTTTCCCCTCCAACCGAGATATGGGGGCACAGGCAGAAACAGAAAACAGGAAGTTGTGAGAAGGACCAGGTTTGAACAGCAAGGATTGTTTATTCCAGCCCTGGAAACCCATTATGAATTTTATCTGTAGTCATCTGTGCATTTTTTTTCCTGTGGTGTCCTTGAGGGAGTTATTTTGTGTTCAACTTCTGTTTACTTTTCCACACTCTGTTGACTCATTCCCATTGAATCCTAGGAGGAGCTGGAAGAAAACTAGCTCGATGCGTGTATTTTCGAATAGCATCAGATCAGTAGGTAGACTGGTGGTCTGCTATACCTCTGCTTCAGCTCAGCAGTCCAAAAAGCCATTTAGACAAAAATCTTTGATTTGATCCCTCGATGCTTGTTATCCATCAAAGGCAGGTTTGAGGCAACCGCAGAGAGCATGGGGAGAGCCAAGGGCCAGAGATCTGGGATGTGGACTTAAGACGGTTGCCCACCAGTATTGAGTTTGGGCTTTAAATATGACTTCATGGGGTGCCTGGGTGGCTCAGTGGGTTAGGCCTCTGCCTTCGGCTCAGGTCGTGATCTCGGGGTCCTGGGATCAGGCCCCAACGCGGTCTCACTGCTCAGCGGGGAGCCTGCTTCCCCCCTCTCTCTGCCTGTCTCTCTGCCTGCTTGTGATCTCTCTCTCTGTCAAATAAATAAATAAACAAAATCTTTAAAAAGAATAAACGTGACTTCATTATCCATTAATTGATCATGAACTCCACCAACAGGCACTCCAACTCAGGCAATGTGCAGAAGCATCAAGAACAGTAAAGTAAGCTCACCCATCAGTATAGAGAGACACTTCAGATGCACAGACATGTTTTTGATGATATGTTTGGATGTCTGTACCACCCTCTCATGGCTACTCTTCCCACCATCCACTTATTAGCTGCCGGCTTAAGCATCTCTGTCGTCTTCCACACCTCCCTCCCCTCATCCCTCATTCTCTCTGTATAAGAACGTATTCATTCTCTCTGTCCTTGCCTGAGCTTGGGCTCTCTCATTGTATGTGGTCAGTGATCTGACCAATGTCTTCTAACTGGTCTCCCTGTTCCTGTTTTTCTCTTTTTGAAGGCTTTTCCTGCCACCATACTTACCTTTTGAAGCCATGGCTTTGGTGACTTCACTTCCTTGCACAAACACCTCTGATGGTTCCCCATTGCCTGCAGAAAACAAGACTGGGTTTCTGACAGACACCGGGGGGCTTCTCACCACCTACCTTCCTTTGCTCGCTTCTGTCTCCCCTCCTCCTATCCAGTCACACTGGGCTGCTTGCCTGCCCTCATCAGTGTCTTCAGCTAAGTCCCAGCGTCCTCATCTGTAGAATGGGTATAATAATAGATAAGGATTAAGGCTTCATTGGAATATCAAAATAATAAGTCGAGCCCAGTTTCAGGCACACAGTAAGGAGTTAGTAAAAGATATAGTTTTCATCGTTATGAAACTTGACCAAACATGATCTGACCCTTTACTCGTGCTGTTTTTATGCCTTTCTGCCCTCCCCTCTTTTAAAGTTACTTTCGTCTTTAAGGTATGCAACTGTGGCAGCCTTTGTGAAGCCGTCCTAAATCTCCCATTCAATCACTGGACTCTCTTTGTGTGTTCATTGTAGTTTTTTTTTTTTTTTAAAGACTTTGTTTATTTGTTATTTGAGGTGGGGAGGGGCTGAGAGAGAAGGAGAGGGAAAGTAAGAGAATCTTGAGCCGACTTTGCACTGAACGCGGAGCCCCACACGGGGCTTGATCTCACAACCCTGAAATCAGGATGTGACCCAAAATCAAGAGTCAGATCCTCAACTGAAGGAGGTGTCCAGGTGCCCCTCATTGTAGTTTTTATACCTCAGCTGCATCACTTATCAAAAGGCCTGCCTTGTATGATAGTTGTATTTATCTCTCCATTGGGGGGCAGTTTCCTGCTGAGAGCAGACCATGGAAGTTTACAGACTGGGTTGGAGGTGGATTGGGTTTTGGGGAGGTCAGGTCAGCTGCAAGAGCTTGACTTCTTAAAGGTATTATTTCGGGCATGTGTTTAAGGAATTGAGAACGGGTGTTGCAATGCTGCAGTGGAGTTCTGCCACCAGCCACCCGGAATTAGTGTCAGCTCCACAAATTAAGGGTGTGGTTCCCAGAAGTCCCAGCTGCAAGTCAGAAGTCCCAGGGCCACCCATACTTCTGACCAACTGGCTACAAATTGGGCGGTTCCCACGATTAGTTATTTAGCTAGAATGACTCAAAGAAGTCAGAAAAGTGCTGTACTTAAGATCATTGTTTTATCCTAAAGGATACAAATCTGGACCAGCCAAATGAGCACACACGTAGGACGAGGTGAGGGAGGGTCCTGGACATGGGGTTTTCTTGCCCTTGCCCTGTGGCATCAGGGTATGTCTCCCTGTGGGCGCATGGATGTGTCCACCAATTAAGAATCTCCACTGAGCTTTGGTGTCTAGAGTTTTTACTGAGGTTTCATTACACAGACCTGATGACTTATTGGCCATGTGTGATTATTCAATCTCTAGTCTCCCTCCCCTCCTTGGAGAAGGTCCAGAGATATTGCCTGGCTCAAAGCCCTGACCCTCTTCTCACATGATTTCTAGAGTGGCCAGTCCCATCCAGAGCTATCTTGGTAGCATAACTCACGTATGGATTGGGAGACTAATGAAGAACAAAGCTATTTCTAATCACCTGGGAAATCCCAACTATTTAGAGTATGTCCCAGGAAGCAGGGACGAACGCCAGTCAAATTCTTTCTCATACAATAGGTGTGCTTCTTGGTGTCCTGCTCAGATACGCTGTTTGAACTGTTGGTACCGTGTTGCTTTCCCATATCATGAACCTTCCTATCCCATTATGACAAGAATGATGATCTAACATCATCATTCAATATCCAGTATATCCAGTCAATAGAAATTGGATAGTATTTGTAAACTGTTTGCTGACTGCACACAGGAGGCGGGTGGGGGGACCGGCTTGCAGAAGGACCCTTGATACAGCTCTCTAGATTTGGTTTTCATCAATCAGCAAGGCTTTCCCGTAGCAGATTACATTTTGGAGTTCGAGAATCATTCCAATTGCCTTAGTGTACTCCAGCACCTATTGTGTGCCCAGTAAATGTCCCTTTGGTAGAGCCCGTAGCCCAGCTAGCTTTGTTGGGAAGGTGGTGAGCCTCTCTGGCTGGCAGAGCGATAGAGCTCGACTGCAGGCAGCCCTTGCCGACAGAGCTGACTCGACAAGAGGGGTAGACTTCTTTGCGTGAGGATCCCCGTGGTGATCCCAGCTGGGGCTGGCCATGCCTGGACTTAGGATATACACGAACAGCAGCTCCCACTAGAGAGTTTAGGGGAAATATTGAAATTTATTGCTAGCTTATTGGTCACTGACATGCAACTGAACACAGAATGGCAGGAATAATGTCTACAGAGATACTTTGTAAGAATCGCTTTGTGACAATCTAATCACTCTTAGAAGTGAGCCCTGTGTTTAGACATCAGACCATGGGCCTATTCATTTGCATATCCGTGTATTTTCTTTCCTGGAAATCAGGATGCCTTATTTACTTGCTGAGACAAAATATAATCAGGGATGAATGTGTTAATCCTCAATAAATGACACATCTTTACGTTCTCTTACAGAAGAATTTAATTTTCTTTGGTGACTTTCTTCAGTGCTATGTCTTTTCTCTAAGATTTGCAGAACTTCAGAAGCGACTCGTCAAGATCTGGGCTTCTTCCCCCATCCCAGCTCGCGCTCTCTCTCTCTCTCTCTCTCTCTCTCTCTCTCTGTTTAAACTCTTTTCTGCTGCCACTGACGTAGTTCTCCAATTTTCTTAACATTAAGTGAAATTCTATTTAAAAATTTCTAGATGCTTAAGGCACATAATAATTAAGGGTTATTCCTGTCAGGAATAGAAACACCATATTAGAACAGTTCTTCCTCAGAGGCTGCTAAAGAAGGAAAATCCTGTTTAGAGGGTTTGCCTCTGTGGGTTTTTTTTTTTTTTTTTTTTTTAAATGGCAGTTATGTAATGCCAGGTTTAATTGGCCGGGAGTCAGGAAGCTGGTTTATCTGTGCGTCTCTTGTGTCATATGTACCTGAGGGGTGAGTGGTCAGTGAAGGCACCTGTAATTTGTTCCTGGGGGCTGTTGCCCAAGAAGTGTCCTGTGTAAGGGCAGTTTGACAGATGTTGAAAGAAAAGCATATTGGTTTTTCTTTATACAGTGATGGGTGTATAACAGACGCTGAATAAACATGTGTGGATTAGCTTTAAAAGCACATTTATTGTGAATGGGAGCAGTCCTTCATCTGACAGAAAGCCTCCTAACAGGCATCCTTCTCTGGTGGGTCAGGAGAGATTGCTACTTGGGATTTAAAAATTAATTCCCCAGCAGGAGAAAAACAGGTGGAAACATAAAACAAGTACCCGAGTGGGGAGAAGGATCAAGTCATCCTCGGAAGGGACCGACCGAGGAGTGCCCAAGACCTCACCCATCTGTGCCGACGCAGAGACACGAAGGGAGGTTCACGAGATCCCACAATGTCAGCAGTGCGTGTGTATGTGTGGGGGGGAGAGGCTGACAGTGAAATTCTGGCAGCAGGGAGGCTTGCTCTGCTAAAAAGGAAACCTGTCTAATAGGTGGATCCATGTATAGAAAGAACCTTGAAGGTGGAAAGATGATGGAGGGCATGGGGGTGAGACGAAATGGAGGAGAAACGGAAGTGGCACCCCTGTGGGCAGATGGGAGGATACAACCGAAGCGTTCTCGGCGTGTTTACGCTTTGGCACAGAGGCAAGAGGCAGCGGGGAAGGGAGGCTTTAGCGACACAGCTCCCAGAAGGTGACAGGAGAGTATCAGTTGATTTTGTTGTTGTTGTTGCTGCTTTGCTTTTGTTTGCAGTTTCACTGTTTTCAAGCTGCTTCGGACTTGATGTGGAAAATGAGGAAGGATTGCTTGGTGATGGAGCAGCTGTGAGGGCTTTTGGAACAAGTGGTCTCTGTTGCCTTGGAGCGAAGGGAGGAGTTGCTGGTCGCACCACATGGCCGACTTCAGGAGAGCCCGGTGACCGTGTGTGTGCAGGGAGCCTAGCTCGTGAGAAACCCTGTGAGGCAGGAGCCCGTGTACCCGGTGACCACAACAGTCCTGGGCTCACAGTTGGCCTTTAGATGATTTATGGAGGACAGGAAAGAAGGAATAAAGAGAAAGGTGGCTTGGTGAGGCAGAAGACTTTTAAAAATAAAGTTCTGATTGAAAATGTGGTATTTCTGTGAATGAGGAAAGGGGAATGCATGCCTCTTAAAACAAAAACCGACCCCCAAACCAAAAAGTCATGGAGGGCATCTCCTGGGGGCTTTCTGAGCTCTGATTACTATAACATACCTTTTAAAAGGTGAAAAACTGAGCATTCCAGAATGCACAAAAAATAAGGATGGGGCCAAGAAACCTAATGGCTGGGATGCCTGGGTGGTGCGTCAGTGAAGTGTCTGACTCTTGGTTTCTGTTTAGGTTGTGATCTCAGGGTTGTGAGATCAAGCCCTGAATTGGGCCCTAGGCTGGGCGTGGAGCCTGCTTAAGATCCTTTCTCTCTCTCTCTCCCTCTGTCCCTCACGTTCAAGCACGTGCTCTCTCTCTCTCTCTCTCTCTCTCTCTCTCTCTCTCTCAAATAAATAAATAAATAAATCTTAAAAAAAAAAAGCTAATGACCAATGTGCTCAATGGCTTATAAAAAACTCCAAAGACAAGTTTTTTTTTTTTAAAAGACTTTATTTATTTAAGAAAGAGTGAGAGAGAGAGAAAGAGCGCATGAGCAGGGGGAGGAGCAGAGGGAGAAGCAGACTCCCCGTCGATGAGATGCCCGATGTGGGGCTCAGTCCCAGTACTCTAGGATCATGACCTGGACTGAAGGCAGTTTTCATCTAAAGACAAGTTTTTGTTTTTGTTTTTTTTTAAAGATTTTTTATTTATTTGACAGAGAGAAACACAGCGAGAGAGGGAACACAAGCAGAGGGACTGGTAGTGGGAGAAGCAGGCTTCCTGCAGAGCAGAGAGCCCGATGCGGGGCTCGATCCCAGGCCCCTGGGATCTGACCTGGGCCGAAGGCAGACGCTTTAACGACTGAGCCACCCAGGCGCCCCTAAAGACAAGTTTTAAACACACTTATATTCTAAAAGATGAAAGTACGGCTTGGGAAAGAAGAGTGATAAAAGATGACAGAGAAGGAAGTAGAGTTGTTTGGTTCTTAGTTAGCTTTTATCCTTGCAACGGGGAAAAAGCTGTTTAAAACTAGAAAAGGTTTGCAAACATCATTAAGAAATTAAATATTAGGAGAGCCAATAGTATGAAGACACCAAACCATTCAATAGAAAGCTGAGAAATGTTCACATTTCTAGATCCAGGTGAATGGCACCTCAGGGACATGAGGACACCCTGGAACTGAAGCCTGTGAACTGTGGCCCTCAACCTCAAGGGAGGGTGTGGTGGGGGCAAAGGGGACAGGCCTGGTGCTCCTTGGGGTCAGTTACTTCACCTCACTGTGCCTCAGTTCCCTCGTCTGTAAACTGGTGATGCTGTGTCAGTTACTCCATCTGCAAAAAGAGGAGGCTCTGCTCCGTTAGTGACAGCAATAGTAAATACCTCTTCTGGAGACTGTGAGGCATAAACAAGACAATCCAGGTAAATAACGGACTCAGAGTTGATAACCGTGTAAGTGTTAGTCATGTTAATTATTTCCCAGTCTCTTTGAGAAGTTATCTGCGAAGGAGAGCTCTGAGCGTTTTGGAGATGGGAAAATATCCCAAGTTTCAGAAAGTGGAAGAGACAGATTGTAGAAATTACAGCCTAATAAATTTGACATTAATTCCTGGCAAATTTTTCCTGTGGTAAGTGCAGAGATGGTTTGTGAGGATCAAAATAAAAAGTCCTCATAGCTTCTGTGTTAGTTTGCCAGGCCTGCTGGGCACAGTACCACAAACTGGGTGGCTTACCTCACAGAAAGAAATGTATTGTCTTACAGTTCTGGGGGCTACAGGTCTGAAATTAAGGTGTCCACGGATTGGTTTCTTTTGGGGGCTGTGAGGATGGATCTGTTTCAGGCTTCTCTCCTTAGCTTGTGGTGACCTTCCTGTGTCTTCACATCATTTTCCTTCTGTGCGTCCTCTATGTCTGAATGTCCTCTTTTCATGTGGACAGTAGTCATACTGCATGAGAACCCACTCTCATGACCATGTTGTAGCCTGATTCTGCCTCGACATAAAGTCGCATTTTGAGGTATAGGTTGGAGGGGGTGGTAGTTAGAGCTTCACCATATCTTTTTTTAGGAGTTTGGTGGGGGAGGGGCACAATTCAACCAACCCATAACAGGTTCACTAACAAAAGTCAAGCAAAGCAAAATTAGCCTTATTTCTCCAATCATATAGAAAAAGGGAGACACATATATCATGAACTTTGAATTTTTAAAGACATTCAATGCAGTTAATTTTCATAAGTTGAAACTTACAATAGGGTATTCTATTTCCCCCTCCCCTGCAGGCACTTGATTTAATCTGCCTTTGAATTACGTGGGTCTGTTTCTTCATTTGATGAGTATGTTTTGAAGACCTCACTATTATTTTCAAGGTTTAATAATAGTCTTCTCTTCCATCCAGGACCTTTACTTTGTGACATTATATGCATTGTCAGCTTCTGAAACAATTATGGAATTGTTCTCTGATGGATTGTTCCTGCTCATAGGAGAATGGTGTTCAAATATTTATAGGGAAATGAATTTCAGTTTCAAATGGAAAAGGCCAGAAGAAATATGGTTTAAAACTTCATAGAAAATGACACAGTTCTTATCATTTTTATTTTTAAAAAAGAGGGAAAAATCTCATGACTGTGACCTAGGCTCCAGCACAATTGAAAGATTCTGGTGTGGAGATTTATAATTGCAATATTCCCACGATTTAGGATTTATATTTCAATTTCAGAATTTAATTATTAATTTTATCATGAAACTTACTCAGATGGCTTTACTTTCTTTTATTATTTTATGAAGCAAGGAGGAATTTTATCTGCGTCGCAGGACTTAGTTGAGTGGACTCACTTGCGCAGCACCGGCACTCACGTGGAAGTTGAGTACCATTCCGGGGGGAATGGTATGTGCTCACAGCACAGGTGGCTCCTGTGATAAGGCTCGTGTTGGTCCTGGTTTGTTTTCAGTGGACACAGTCTCTGGTTCGCCTGTTCTCTCAGGTGAACTTTGATAGCCAGATAGAAATCTTACCCACCCGCTTTGGTGAAAATACTTTGAAAAATAGTATTTCTCCTCCACCCTTGTGCTCTGCCCCCGCCCCCCGACTTTGAAAACAGATCCCAAACACACGCCTCCTTTTTCCTCCTCATAATCAGATCTTAACTTTGAATGCCTCCAAGTACTGTTGATGTTTCTGTCTTGAATTAGGTTTTTGATAACTCTTTGTCCACTTACACGTGACTGATTTTTTGCATGGTGCTTGTAACACTGTTGACAGGATGCCAGACGGAGATCTCTTTGGACCTTAAAAAAAGGACAGAACTACTTCTCCCCAGTGACACTACTTATAAACCCTCCCTCCTATCCCACCCTCCAAATAAATGAATGACTCCAGATGTTTTTTTCCTTCTAGTTTCTACTGGTCCTTTCTGTTTTTACTACTTGAGTGGCCAGAAATTCAGCCTTGTGGTATAATGGACATTCTTAACTTTTTTTTTTTTTTTTTAAAGATTTTACTTATTTGACATAGCGAAACACAGCGAGAGAGGGAACACAAGCAGAGGGAGTGGTAGCGGGAGAAGCAGGCCTCCTGCCGAGCAGGGAGCCCGATGCGGGGCTCGATCCCAGAACGCTGGGATCATGACCTGGGCCGAAAGCAGACGCCCAACGACTGAGCCACCCAGGCGCCCCCATTCTTAACTTTTTTAAAAAAACCTTTGTTCTCGAATAGGATTTCTGCATGAAACTGTAGTGCAGTTACCTGTCTGGCTTTTTGAGCAAAGGTTGGTGGCTGGGCCCGCTCAGCTCTTGTTCTCATCGTGCAGTGGGGCTTAATGTCTGAAGAGGCAATGAGTGTGAGGAGAAGAAAATGAGTGCTTATAAAGAGGAGGGCACAGCCCTGTCTATGTGGGAGCAATAAGGCCCCCCCCCCCCCACTGCTGCCTTTCCATGGTGTGCTCAGTTTGTTTTCGTCTCTCCAGAACCGGGCAGTGCTGTACCCTCCTGCTGTCCACTTTTCAGCAGTACCATTGTTTGAGCCCCATTACCTGGGTTTTGGGTGTGATTACCTGGGTTTTGGGTGTGAATTTTAAAGCACGACACTTAAAGTTTTAGAGGCACATCCTCCAGATTTCAGAAGTTCTTGTGTATGTCTTTCAAATTGGAATGCATTTTCAAAATTCCTCATGGTGAACCTATTAAAGAGACTCTTAGCTGGAAAGATTTGTTCTAGGATGTTGTTGAGGAAGATGAACATACACTGTCTCCTTAACATTTCGAATAACGTTGAAGGTTGTGCTTTTTTTCTCTCATGCTCTTTTATATTGTGAATCTCTAAACACACAGGTGCTGTGGAAGCCCATGAGTGCAGAAGACGGGAAAATTTAGTGTTGTAGCTCATTTACATTAGGGTGCACTTTTTAAATTTGATTTTAGTGCTTCTTTAAGCATAGAATATTTATTTTCTGTGTAGTATTAATAATATAAGGCCTTCTGAACTAAAGAATTGTCCTCTTTATCCTTAAGTCAATGTTTAGTAAACAATTCTCAAAAACTCTGAAGAAGGTGAAACATTTCTAAAAGACATGTATTCATGAGTAGGCTCATTATGAATTTCCTATTTTGCCTGCTCCATTTTATGTGGCCTTATTACATTATGCATCATTTAACAGATAAAATGCAGCCCTGCATCTTACTTTTATGCTGTAGAGACATTTTATTTCTGTATATGCTTATTTCAAGAAGTTAATTGGTAATACATTAGCCTCTGTAACCTTGCTGTATGGTGTAGTCATTAGGAGCTCAAGCTTTGAAGTCAGACATTTCGGTTTGAGCTCTGCACCCCACTTGGGAAATCACTTCGTGTCTCCAACCTTCGTTTCCTAATCCGTAAAACGAGGATGCACCCTGAAGCTGTTGAGAGGGTCACATGAGATAGTGCATGTAAAGAGCCTGACCCATCATCACTGCACATTTCTGAGCCAGAAGACTCATGGTGTGGGGTAAACAAATTGGGACTAGCAGACTGAAGATCCACAATTTGAGGCCAGAGAAAATCCACAAAGGCTGGGAAGAGAGGTTGAAACCAAGGAGACCCAGACTTTGGTTCTAAGTACATAGGGTGGTGTTGCTTTTCTGCAGGGTTATTCTGTTATTCATATTGCTGCAAACAAGGAAATGGATACAGAGGATACAGAGGGTTCCCCCCACCCTCAAAGTCATGTTTCACTTTAGCAGAATACATCAGAAAAGATTTGTGGTCTTTGGCGTGCTGGACTAGAACTTGATGCATCTATCTTTATATTTTCTCCAAATAGGAAGTTATATTACTGTTCTGAGGTTCATGAGTTCAGAGCAGAGTTTGTGCCTGGAACCAAGTATGTTACTGGATCTACGCTTGGCTAAGCTGGTTAAATGTTGGGATGGAATGATACGCTTTTCTTTTTCTTTTTTGGGTTTTTCTGTTCTGGATTAATGGTGGACATTTGTCGATAGTGGGTACCTCTGTCCTTGTAGCCTGTGTTGTGAGGTGTGGCCTGGGGACATTGTGTGGCTTGGGGAATGGAGGGGGGTCAATCAATGCTCAGTGGGTGCCAAAGCAGTTCATGGGATTAGTGGATTTTAAGTATGACACTGGAGTCATAACCAGAAGCTTAGTTTATAACCGGAAGCTTAGCATTGAGGACAAAAGGATGGCCAGATGGAGAACATAAAAAGAAGGTCCATCCTGGATTGCACTGTCTTGCGATCCCAGCCTCTTTGGAGGCTGAGTGGGTGGAAGTAAAATTGGGCTTGACTCTGCCTGCAGTCCTCTCAAGTTCAGTAGGGCTCACCTTACTGTCCCATTCCTTAAATGGTAGAATTTCAGTCCTTTCTTCATTTGTTCATTGAATGGTGGAATTCATTCATTCGTTAATAGTGACTGAACACCTACTGTGACCAGACACTGTCCTAAATATTTGGGAGTACAGCAGTGAACAAAGCACACGAAAATCCCCGCCCTCTTGGAGTTTCCATTGTATTTTATTTTATTTTTAAAAATATTTTATTTATTTTTTTGACAGAGAGAGAAAGAGAGAGGTCGATCACAAGTAGGCAGAGAGGCAGGCAGAGAGAGAGGAGGAAATAGGCTCCCCAATGAGCAGAAAGCCCAATGTGGGGCTCGATCCCAGGACCCTGGGATCATGACCTGAGCTGAAGGCAGAGGCTTTAACTCACTGAGCCATCCAGGCGCCCCTGGAGTTTCCATTTTAGAAGGAAGAAGCAGACAATACACACAACAGAAACGTAAGCAGTATATTGGAAAATGATAAATACTATAGAGAAAATTTAAGCAAGGATGGGAGACAGAGTGTCCATGGGTCAGGTTGGGGGTCGGAGGGTGACTTGCAAGTTAGAATAAGCTGGTCAGAGAAACAAAACCTAGGGGAGGTGAGGGAGTGAGCTCTGTGGAGACCCCGACCAAGGCAATAGGAAGGACACACAGAGAACCTGGGGGTGTAGGAGAGGCAGGCCAGTCAGGGAGCCTGTGGGGAGTGTGGGCAGAGGACAGTGAGATGAGCTGGAGGGCAGTCAGCTGGTGGGGGGGAAGGGGCAGTGATGATGGGGGCCGGGAAGGGCCTTGGAGACCATTATAGCGACTGTGGAGCTGGGGTACCTGTGAGTGAGCACGTGCTGCTGGGGGGTAATTTAGGTTTTTAACGGGATCACTCTGGCTGCTGTGAAAACAATGTACCTACGAATAGGCCACTAAAAGCCTTTCTGTGCGTGTGTGCCCACACGTGCGTGCACCTAAGAAACAGTCCCATGGAGGGTGTACTGATACCACCGTTAGGCTAAAACAAGAATATATTTTATCATAAGATTGCAGCCCCAGTTATTGTGAGGCCCCAGTCCTCGAGGGAGCTTCATTCCCTGGGTGTTGCTAGGACACGGGGGTCTGAGGAAAGGGGCAATGCAGGGCCATTCACCATCATCAGTGACCCCGTACCACTTCTGACTTAAGCGTGGCGGACCCATGGTGCACGTGGTTTTATTTTCTGGATGTCACTTATGCCTCGATTGCTTTAGAGGGGAACCTGGAAAAATCCTGGAGAATGATTGAGTCCTGTGGATTTCCCGACAGACGACCGCTTTCTTTCTCATGCCCTCCCTCACTCCATCCTCCCCTTCCTGCCCCTCTGTGATGATCAGGGCTGAGGGCATTGCCCTAACAGACTGTATATTTCTGAGTGGTGGTCATTAATTTTCCCCGACTTGGCTGAAGAAACATTCCCGTCACCTCTCTTGAACATAGAGCACCACCTTGGCGTGAATGAGTTTTGACAACAGAACCTTGTTTTGCAGCTAGAGGTTGGCCCTGTTCCACTTCCTATTAATTTTCTTGTACAATTAAGGCACCTAGGAAAACATTTGAAGAAAGTTTTCATTTCGTGGGCTGATAATAAATGCCATAAGGTAGTTAGCCAGTCTTTTGGCTTTGGTTATGGTTTTTTTTGCACAGAAGGTGTACAAACAGTGGCTACTACAAAGGTGAATTAGGAGCACATTATGACTCTGTCTTTTGAACGTCTGAATATGGAAATTGATTTACACAGATAATTGTTCTGAAGTGTTCACTCTCACTTTTATATTTGCCAAACATCCTTGCTAGTTTTGCTTCTTGGCAGTGCAAATGTTTGGAGACACGTTGTATGTTCTCTAGCGTTTATGACTTAGTGTCCCCCCCCATTCTATAATTGTGCAGGTTTGCGGATGGAGCCAGTCTGCGGGGACTCAGCCCATCCTTTCAGTTTTAATTAGTTGTGAAATATTAGCGGGAAGGTAAAATTATTTTACATTGAAGTGATTTTTTGGGGGGAAGTGGCAGATTAAATTTTATGGTAGCAGCTGTTCTCAAAGTTGATGAGAAGCGAATGCTTCCAATACCCTGATATAAATCCTTAGTTTAAAAAAGGTATACGTTGCGAATAAATGAGGGTGCTGAAATAGAGAACAATATTTTTGTAAATATATGTTTTAAAACCTAAGCTCTGGTGTTTGTGTTTTTTTCTTTCTTTCTTTTTTTTTTTTTAACATTACAGCCTCAGTCTTTCAAAAGCAATGATTGCTCTGATTTTGCAATGGGAGTCTTTGTTTAGTTTAGAAGTCAATAATGATATGCTACCAAAGAAAACATAATCTAGTAGGGAGGCTCCCTAATAGTGAGCACACTGGAGAAAGAATTTGAGAAGAAACAGGACCTTTGAACATGTTGTTCCTCTTCCTGGAGCACCGCCTTCCTCACCCCTACCTCCCACCATGAAACTTTGCCTCCTTGATGACTTTTTCTTACATAGCCCTCAGCTCTCAACAGGGATGCCTTCCCTGACTTGGCTAGTTCTTTCTACTGCAAACTCTTAGAAGCCTTATCTAGTTCTTTTAAGCACTTATGCTATATCTGTTTGAATAATTCCTTATTCTATGAACTCCATGAGAGAAGGGAGAGTTTCCTTATTATTTTTTGTTATGATGGAGCCCTCTCTGCCTACATATGATGCATGATACAGTGCTAAGTTATTTGTTCAGTGAAGGAGTCCATATATGAGTTGAGTTTGGGTGGCTATAGGAAGGCTGGTACAAAGATTTAGGCTTATGGTCTCAAGTTCAAATGCCTTGGGGGCGGGGGTGGGGTAGGGATGGCAAGCAGCCATTGTAAATGAACGGAGTAGACTTTTGAAACATCCTGAGATGTGCTGGGCAAACCAGAGAGAATGTCTATGGCAGGGGGCTCCGGAGTGGATGCTCTCTCTCTTTCCGTGGCAGCTCATTCTTTTACCACAGGGATATAGGCTTGGATGGCGGCAAATTAGAAGAACTCCCTGGGCAGATGGGTTAGGGCGGGGTGGACTTAAACAGTAGGAAGAATGGGGAAGGAAAGCTGTGGGAGGGTGTGGAGTGCCAGGAAGGTTTTTGAGCAGAGGCAAGAGATTGTCAGATTAGGAAGTGTTTAGGAAGAAAATTTTGGCAGTGTGGGAAGTCTTCAAGTAGATCAAGAGGCTTGTAGGTTCTGAGGCTGGTGTTGTAGTCCACACCAGAGTTAAATGAGGCTGGGCCCTGGGAGAAGTGTGGTGGTAGAACCGAGAGTTCATGTCTGGCAGCAGTTTTGCAAATACAGAGACAGACACATATCAGAAAAATAGATTTATGAAAGTTATACTACTCTTTTTTCAGTGTCTTTCTAGAAACAACAGATATGGTGACTAGAAAAGGAGAGCATGAGGTCAGGTCCAATTACTGTGGGTTGAGGACTGAGTGAAAGGTGAGAAAGGAATACCAGTGAGTAGAGACTCCTCTTCTGAGAGGTTTTTCAAAAATAGGAAGAAAAGAGACTGGAGCAGAAGCCAGGGCAGAGGAAAATGCCAGAAGGATCCAATGGGATGGATTTACTGTGCCTGTGAGGGTCCCTTCTTCTGAGATCTTGAGAGCACAGCTGGATGGGGGAAGATGTCCAGCCTCTGAGGTGGGCGTGGCCATTGGATGGTGAAGTCTTGCCAGAGGGCAGAGGACACATAGGCTCAATGAGGATTGTACCTGGGGCTTTGCTTTGGGGAAGGTGTGTGTAGGACCTAGTGCTAAAAGGCATTTCCATTTCTACATTTATCACAGATTTTATTAATAGGTGCTAAAGAAATATTCTTGGAAAGATTGAGGGAAATCATACCTTGCTTTTCCCCTTCTGACTTGAAGACTCACCAGAAGCCTCAGATGCCTCCTGAACTCTTGAGTAGAAGCAATCTCAAAACTATGCCATGGAGGATAATTCAGACCTGTGGAAATCTAGAAGCCATTGCTCTAAAAGTCCAAGGCCGATCTCACAGAGCTTTGGTAATCAGCTGCACCTGAAGCACATCTGAAAAGAATAGATTTGTAATTAAATATTATGAAATATAATGTAATATAAAAACATAAATATACTATTATGAAATAAAATATGATGAAACTACTATGGACATTCAGTAACAACTTTGGAATCAGGGAATACCTTAAGTTTGCTAGCACTTTCTCAGTTAAATTTTTTTTTTTACTTTCCCAGGCCATTGCTGTTTTTCCATCACGCTCAGGTCTTTTCAGAGTTTCTCATAATAAGTCAACAAATCTATTTCAAATGTGTTTGTTACTAAGCAACGGTTACTAAGAGCGTCTGTAATTAAGATGAAAGTTCCAAGGTAACTAGGCCCAAACACAGCCCCTGTTTTCAGCGTTTTCTGATAAGGCGAGAGTAGGGTGAAAAAAAGTGAAAGGAAACTGTTTCAGCGAGAGCATGGTGCCTGACATTTCTGAATATGCTGGCCGACCTCTAGCTTATCTGGGGGCAGAGAGTTTGTGTTTTACAAATCAGCTAGTAGTTTCTCCTCCCGCGTCAGGAGGAGACGGGGAGGCATGGCTCCAGTGTGAACAGGTGAGGCCGGTTGGGGGCTGTGCCCCTGCAGGGCGGAGGCTCAGCGGCTACGTGGTGCCAGGCTGGGGCTGTCTGCAGGCGGTAAGAGGGCTGACCGGAGGGAGCCCCATGTGAGCTCGGCTGCCTCTGCAGCTAAGACTGACCTAGATTAAGCGGCGATGCAGGCATGTCCTTCACTCTGTTTAACAGCGCACAGTGTCTTCTCTTGGTGATTTGTAAGGGAAGGCTCAGATGATTTTTTTTCCCTATTCATCGTGCTTGGCTCATTGCAGGCGTCTCACAAATGTTCCTCTTTCCCTTCCCGCTCCATTCGGTTCCAGGGGCCAGGGGAGGGAAGTGGGGTCTCCATGACGACCTGTTGTTGAATGACCTCTTTTTAGACCTGTGTTAGATGCCCAGTGGGCCCCCATAGAGGTCCAGAGAGCCAAGCCTCACCTAATGGGAGGCTTCGTGGTAAAAGAGGGATCAGTCTGTCCCCCAGTCAACAAGCAATTGCTGAGTGACCCTCCAGCTGTCTACAGACTTGGCGCGCCCCTTTGGGGTTTACTTACAGGTTGTCCTCACTGCAAAGGGAGTGAATGTCAGCCATGAAAGAGCGCTGACCAATAATACCTTAGGTTTATGATCTTGGGTAAGTCATAACCACTGTGAACTTTAATTTCCTCATCCTTATGCTGGGAACAATAATATCTGCTTGGCTTATATGGTAGGGTTGCCATAAGAATTAGGTGAGACAGGGTATGAATGTGCTAGGACGTGTGTATATTCATTCATTCAGCAAGTACTAAGTGACTCCTATGTGCCAGGCACTATTCTAGTTTCATGATACAGTCCATGTTAGAAGAAATAAATAGATCATCTTAATTCTTTTTAATGTTTGTTTAATATCCCATAGTTTAGGTGTTCCATAATTTACTTAACCATCTTCCAATTAAGGGAACAGTGCTGCACTGAACATCTTTAGACGTATATTTTTGGCATATGTGAGAATATTTCTCTAGGAGAGTATTGCAAGAGATCTTGCCAGATCAAAAGCAGGCATATTTAATATTTTGTTGAATATTACCAAATTCCCTCTGAAAGGCAATGACAGCCTTCCCACTTGGAATATCCATAACACCCATTTTCTGGTACCCTTGCTAATACAGTCTTTTAAATTTTATTGATCTATTGGATGAAAAATGATATCTAATAGTTGTATTATTTTCAGTTCCTTGATTTATTAAGGAGCATATTTTCATCTTTGTTGGCCATTTTTACTTCTGTGATTTGTCTTTTTAGCTCCTTCTTTATCTACTGGGAAATGTATCTTTTTCTTAGTAATTGGAAAGGGTGTTTTATATATTTAAAACCTATCTGATTTTATTTACTTTTCCATGAGAGTTAGGTGCAAAGAGAGTAGGTGCAAAGTTAAGTGCCATATGTATTACATACGAGTCATATGAAGTTAAATATCGAATTATAGGTCACTCAGCCAATTATTGATGGGACTTGATTAGAAACCAGGATCCTCTTAGTCCAGTCTGCTTTTATTTGAGCATTATTTGGGATGCTCAGCAGGCCAAGGAAGGTGGGTTACCTCAGTGGGGCAGTTGGATGGCTGGAAGCAGCAAGAGGGAGGGCATGGAGTTACAGAAGGGAGCTAGGGCTGAACTCCAGGCTTCTACCACTCTTTCAGCCCAACCTGCAGAAGCTACCTAGACCTGGGAAAAAGGGAAGTTAAATGAAGGATGGAGGGCTGATGACCGTGGCTTTGTTCCTTCGGGGGTGGGGGCAAAAGAAGGAGAGGGACAGCCTCTGTAGGGATGCCACCTTCCCTCCTTGCCAGGGCACATGTAACTGTTTCAGCTGCCTCTGTACTGGGGAGACCAGAGAGTGTTACTATTCTTAATAATCACAAGAGAAACAGAACAAAGATCCTCTTCTTATTTGAATTTTCTACAGTACCTCCTTTGAATAATCGTAATTTTTTTTCTGATTGAATCATTACCATTTCCTTTTCTGCGTAAAAGAGTAAACTATGATATAAAGTATTTCTGAAATGGCCTTCTCTTAAGCTTTCTTTTCCTTCTTATCCTGATCTGGCTTGTTATGTAGGTTCAGTGGAGCTAAATCCTAGGATGGAATTCTAGATTATTTTTTTTCAAGGCTGGAAGCAACTTTAGGGGCCATCTGGTTTAATTCACTTATCAAATAGGTAGGGAAGCCAAGATTTTGGGAAGTGGCTTGGTTTGATTAAAAAATTACCCAGTCGGGCACCTGGGAGGCTCAGTCGGTTAAGGATCCGACTTGGGTTGTGATCCCATGGTGCATCATGAGTTGTGTGGTCCAATCCCTCAGCCTGCTCTGAGCTCAGTGGTGGGTCCACTTGAGCTTCTCTTTCCCTTTCCCCTGACCCACCCCCACTTATGCTCTTTCTGTCTCTCTCTCTCTCTCTAATAAAAATAAGTCTTAAAAAAAATGAATACTCAGTCTTCGAGATTAAGGGCTAGCATTGGAGACTCTTCTGTTTGATTAGGACTTCTGGTTGTGCTATTTAACATCTTTCTGAAATTTGCCCAGTTTTTTCCCCCCCAGATTTCTTACCTTGAAAATGAGGCTGATTGTGTTTATTTCAATAAATAAATAAATAAATAAATAAATAAATAAATAAATAAATTGTTGTACTAAGTATTTAATAAAGCACTTCTCGTGTTTGAATTTTAACCTCCACGTCTGCATGATTTTGAAATCCCCTCCTTTCTCAGCTTCCATTATGCATGTATCATTGGCTTAGTCGACACTGACTGAATTAACAGGAGGTTAAAGTAATTGTTATAGATTTCTTTGCTTCAGTCTTACACACAATGCACGTGCATATGCGTGTGTACACACACACACACACACACACACACCCTAAGTCTCACATTCATCAATGTATAACCACTTCAGGGTGATATAGTGTGTCTCCTGGTTTCAGACATGAGAATATTTGAACTATTCAGAGTAAAACAAATTCTTCCATGACTGTAAAGAATTTAGAGAAGGAGATGCCACAATTTCCTTACACGTTCAATTTTGATTGTTGATAACTGATCCTGTTAGTGTCTTTGTTTTAGCTTCTGTTTCACAGGCTGCTGTTGATTCCTGTTTTCTCTTCTGTAGTGAGTGCTCTGTTCTGCCTCTTGGCTGAATAGGTTTCCCCTGGAGTGAGAGGTCGGGCCGTCTGTCGTCCGTCCCTCAGAGCGAGGCGAGCGGGAATCTGCATGTTTACAGAGCCAGGGCGGCTCAGGTCAGGCTAATAGATGGGGCTGGAGCAACCGGGGGTGAAGCCCTGTTTGGTTGGTCGGCCTGGGCATGGTCTCAGGGTAGGGCCGGGCGCATTGGAGGTCAGGTATCTGAGTATTGGGAACACCACCCATAGGGAATGCTTAGGAAGGATGGGTTATATTACCAAGGAGAAAGCTAAGAGAATTGCCATTTCTACAAGTTTCCGTACTGAATAAGCTCTTTTGTCCTGTTACAAAGAGTGATTCACAACTCCTTAGTCCCGCCCTGGCTGGGATTGAGATGTGGATCCCAGGGGTGAGGACTGCCTTCTACCTGGAAGCATTTGGTTTTAGATCAAGGGAGAGGTTTTCCAGAAGACGGGTTATGCTGAAGTGGGTGGGGAGATGGTGGAGGGTGGGGGGTGGTAGTGATCCCAAATATTAGCTCCGTTGCTCCGCGAGACCTCGGGGCAGATGTTTGCAGTGAGCTTTGCACACTCTTGGTGTCAGAGCTGTCCTCTGAGCTGACTTGGGGTTCCAGGGAGAGGAAAGCTTAATATCCTTTAAGATATCTTTTCTCTAATTTTCAGAATTTTCCTGAGAACAGAAGTTTTCCTCTTTCCATTTTGCTCAGTCCTCTTCTACTCTCTGAGATTTATTTTTCCTGCTTTTAATCATCTTTTTGTGCTTCTTGGTCAGTGGGTGATTTTTGATGTTTGAGGGTGGCATTTTTTGAACTGTTACTTTAATATTAGTTTTTCTTGAACTTTTGTTTGGACATAATAGTGGACACATAGAACAGTTGCAGGTGTTTTGCAAAGAATTCCTGTATACATTTCACTAGCATTCTCTAAATGACATTTTGATGCATTTGTTTTTATCTGTTTCTCTTTCTTTTCTCCCTGAACCACTGAGATAAGTGTAGGCACAATGTCTTTGTCCCTAAATACTTAACTGTGTTTCCTAAAAGCAGAGGAATTCTCTTACATAAATACCCTCCCATTTTCAAAATTGGGAAATTAACATTAATACCATAGTACTAATCTAATCTACAGACTTGATTCAGATTTTCCCAGTTTAAACAATAATATCATCTTTAGTGAAAGAAAATCCCAGATCATGTACTTTATTGAACTGTCAGGTCCCTTTGGTCTTCTTTAATTTGGAATAATTCCTCTTCCTTTGTGTGTGTGTGTGTGTGTGTGTGAGAGAGAGAGAGAGAGACAGTGACATTTTTGAGGACTTTTCTTCTTTCTTTTTTGGTAGTAATGCCCCTTATTTTATATTTCACATCTCCTTATCATTAGATTTGGTTATGCATTTTTGGCAGAACCAAAATTAGTATTACTTTTAAATGAATATTTTAAATGAATATTATTTATAATTAATATTTATTTATTTTTCATTTTTATTAATATTCATTTACTGAAGTAAAAAACTTATTTTTATTTTATGTTTTTATTTTACCTAAAATACTTGTTATTCTATGTATGAATCTCCTAAGTTATATAAAAAATAAGAACAGTTTTGGGTGTTTGCTTTAAATAGTGGCGAATAAATTCAGGTTGGATGGGCTAACTTCCCATTAATTCCTTTAGTTTATGAGTGAATCACATTTCCTTCAACATTTAAATTTGCATTTGTGAATTAGTATATCTGATCTTCTTTTTAATCACTTCAGATGCCTAACACAAACTAAAACAAACCTAAAGTTCTTAGCAAAACTACCTTAACTACTTAAATAATTCTTTTTACATTTAGAAGTTAAACTTAAAAATACAGAGAACTTCTCATCCTCCTTACCATTCTCATATCGTTTGAGAACACGCATATTTTCACCTTAGTCAATGACAAGCCTAAAATCAATTACAATCTGGCACATTCTCAAAGATGTCAGATTCTCAAGCATTCCATTACAGCTTAATACCTAATGTACAAAGATTATTCTGAACTTAACACAAGACTGTTAATGCCATGACTTTCATTAACTTTATTATCTCTATATTTTATTCCAAATTTTATCAAGACACATGCTCACTGTGGGAAAAAGATATAAGAGGTAGGCCGAGGTTGCCATGCTAACTGTTGAGGTGACTGGGCCACCCTACAGCTGTTTGTCTGGCAGAGATTTGGGGTTGTGGAGACATATGTCCAGATTCTTTTTGAACTGCCAGTAAGTCCATTTTATAATCACTATGACAACAGGAGGCTAAGCCCTTTATGGTTGCTATGCAACAGAGAGCGGTCCGCACCCTTCTGATGTGATGGATTTTCAACCTTGATCTCTTGGGCTGATATCCTTAAGTCCTCCTTTCATCTGATTCAGGTAGACATATGTCTGCATCCCCATCCAGTTTGCAACTGGTTTCCTCCCCTGCTTGATTCTGTTAAAATTTTGCATTTCTTCAGCTGTTGGCAACATTAACTAGTCATTTTATTCCATCTGATTGTATTTTGCATTTCTATTCCAATCTTTGGCCACAAGTCTAAAGCTTCATGTTAATGAAAATGTCTTTCTCTAATTTCTCCACGTTACTTTGAATTCTAGCCTTGAGAGCTTGGCTTGGATTCTCAGAAAGAGTTCCACTAGTGCTATGTAACTTGATGATGCGAATTCCTATGCAAGCAACTGCTCTTAAGATCTGAGAGCTCTGTGTATGTGTTGTAACTATAGATGACAAAGTGTGTTCTCCTTTGAATTTTGTGATTGGATTGCTTTTGAACAGACTTGAAGGTGTAATTACAGTTGAATATATAGACTCAAATAGGAACAAATCCTGCATAAGAATATCATGAAGTCATGGATAGCGGCCATTTATTATGATGTGCTATTTACTTTTGGTAATTTAATTTTAGTTTGCTTACTTACAGTGTTTGGGATAATAGCGGTCACTGTTTTCTTGGCAAGAATTCTATCCCATTATTACCTTTTCTGATTCTCTAACTTGTCATCTTTGTGTTTTTATCATTATCTGCTGTTGCCTCTGGTTTGCCTCATCTCCTCCTCTGACATCCTGTTGAACCCTGAGCCCTCTTTTGGTTTTTCTATAATCTATGCATTGCTTATAATCACCATGGTTTTTTTTTTTTTTCTTGTAAACCTTGTAATCACGGCAGAAGCATACTTGATGGCCCATTTATTTTAAAGATCTCTTTGTCTCCTGGAGGAGCCTTTCAACTTTATGTTCTGGGCCACCACATGTTTAGTGTGTTAGGAACCCAAAGGCCATCAACTCTCCCTAACTTAGAGGATCATTTCTTGTATGTGTCCTCTCCTGGGTCTTGGAAATGCCAAGCAGAAAACAGACATGTATTGTAGGTGGTTAGTGAGCTGAAACAGTGCCATCCGTTGTCCCAGGGATGCATGACTGTCTCGGCTTCTACTGTTGGAAGAAGCCAGCCGGATGCTCCTTCCAAGCTTGCCTTTCTGGTGTTGTCGTGATTACCCAGTAGGCAGGGGGGCCTGGCAAAGAGGAGCTGAGTCCTGACCACTAGAAAGCCCAATACCCACCATATCATTCCCACCATGCTCAGCTCCTCTCCACATACTCAGCTAGGCTTTTCCTTAGGTGGTGCCACGTCGAGGAGGTGGCCCACCAGGCAGCAGCCTCTGTGACCATGTTGTTGAATGGACTTTAAAGGCTAAAAAGCCAGGAGGCAAATAGCAGCAGTAGTCACAGTGCACTCAGACACTGCCCAGGATCGTTTGGTAAACTGGACTAGTTTTTCCCCTAGTTTTCTTGACTTGTAAATGAACACCAAGCTTATATGAATAATTAAGTGCCAAGTCTAAGCACACAAGGATAGTTTTGTGTAGTTGAAAACAGCAAAGTTGTTTGGACGAATATTTATTATCTACATACTCTGGTAGTACAAATAATAATTATTGGTGAAGTACGAGATGCCAGATACTTTGAAAAAATTGTTCCCTTGGATGCTGACAACCTTCTGAGCTAAGTCTTAGGATCATCTCCAGTTTTGCAAGCAAGAGGTTGCGTGTGTTGGGAAGGAAGAACCAGTCAGCTGCAGAGAACTGACGGGGGTAGGCTGGGCCTCGAGGACGCAGGACTGTCAGTTCTGACACCAATATGGTCCCAGGCAAACGGGGGTGTTGGGCTACCACTTGCACAGAAGCCCCCGTGCAGACCCATCAGTAACTCTGCTTCACACGCAGAAGAGCTTGCCGTGGTGTCTCAGGCCAGGTGCCTCGCCCAGCAGGTACCATCTCTATGTCAGCTGGACTTGGTCCTTTTGCTTAGTGGAGAAGCCCTTTGTGCTGTCGTTTCTTTGGCTCTTTAGCTCATTTCCTGTAGCTGTAGGAGGCTGAAGGCAGGTAGCCTCACCTGGCCCGAGAAATCACTTCTCAATGCCTCATTTTGTCAGATATCATTATGCCAAGTATCATTGCCAGTCCCCTCCCCCCCTTTCCATGGAGGCCGTAACTAGGGTGTGGGTTTCAGATCTTAAAACAGCCCTTTGGGAGGTTAAGGATGGGAAAACGCCAGAGAAGGGGTTTTGGGGAGGTTTGGGGAGGATGGGCTGTCCTGTTGGCAGAGGCCCTGTGGCCTCACCTCACCCGGGGGTTCTTCTCTTTTATTAGCTTCCTGAATTCAGTTTGGAAGAGGGAGATGTGTTTTCTTGAGTGAGGAATGTCCCGAGGGTGGAGTTCAGGCTGCTTTGCTCTCAGCTTGGGATCTGGGATGAAATGAGTCCTACAGACACAGCTCTGTTTGAACTCAAATGACTCACAAGAGTGTGTCCAGGGAGGAAATGAAAGAGTGCCCCGGACCTACACAAGGGTTGCTCCCCAGCCAAGGGGAGACTGAGCTGATGCGTAAGCTGAAGGAACCCAGTTTTGGTTTTTAAAACAGGTATAAAATATTGAAGTGTGTGTACATAGATGACCAGCAGAGTGAGAGGAATTCTTAAAAGGAATTCTGAAAACTGTTCTAAGCCAAAGCGACAGTGTTGAATCAGAGTAGTATACCTCACAGGTGAAGAGAGAACAGTGTTCTTCTGGACAAACAAATCCCGAAGTTTGTTATAAGTGTCTGAACTCAGCAACCACCCAGTATGTGATTTGATCCCAGAAGGTTTCCTCTTTAATTATGTTTTGCAAATACTAATATTGAAAGTAATTTTCAGTTGCTAAACACACACTAATTGATGGGATGGTTGGGAAGAGAGGAAGGAAAGCGTTCCAGAAGCCTTCTCATGGATGGGAAATCACCTTAGAATGGAAACTTTCCCAACCTGGATAATTAGGGATTGACAGTAAAAAAGGCAGCTCTTAGAAGAGATACTTAAAAGTTGTTTATGACGTGGGTTTTCATGGATTGATTGTTGTCTCCTATTATTTCTGAGATGTGCAGGAAGTTCCTGAAAGAGTCCAGATTGAGGGCATTAACCCTGCCCTCTGACTCTAGGGTTACAGAGTATTTCTAGCACTGTCACTAAAACAGCCTGGAAACAAAAAAACTTTGATTCTAACAGAGTAGGGCATGACTTCTGTAAATTCAAGCCTTTTTTTTTTGCATGGAAAACTTGGTGCCTGTTTTGCATTTGTCTTAGGCAAACTTGCAAATCTGTGGAAAACAAAAACTGTACCCAGGGCAAAGGTGACTCACCATCAGCACTGGCCAGAGGCTCTGAGATTCAAGGGCACAACCTGGGAGAATCAGATTTTGTTGTGGAAGCCCCACACCCATCCAGGCTCTGTTCTGCTCTTGTCTTGGACACTGGAGCCCTAGGATTAATATAATTGGATTTTCCCCGATAATAATAGCTCCATGTGTGGATGCTCACAGTGGGCCTTGCGCTCTTCTGAGTATTTTGCCTGTATTAAGTTGTAATTCTTACAAGTCTCTGAAGACACTCTATTTTTTCCTCTCCTCATTTTAAGACGAGGAGGATCTGAGTCCGAAGAAGAGAATCACTCCACCCGAAGTCCCACAGCTCATAAGTAGTGCTATCAAGATAGGATCTGGCTTCAGAACGTGTGCTGTTCAGCACTGTCTCCTGTGTGCCTCCTCCCCAGCAACTGCATTTTGTTAAATGCTTCTCTTACCTTGAGGCTGCAGCTTGTCCTGGGGTAACAAGGTGAGGGCTGTAGCCCTTCAAACAGACTGAAAGTATCACAGAAAAAAAACTGGCAAACGAATGAAGGACTCCTGTGTCATACCATGTAAAGATATTAACTTGAAACAGATCAAAGACTTAAATGTAAGAGCTAAAGTTATACGACTGTTAGAAGAAAACAGGCATCAATCTTGGTGACCTTGGATTAGGTGGTAGCTTAATATATGACACCAAATCACAAGCAGCAACAGTAGCACAATAAATTAGACTTCATCGAAATTTGTATTTTAAGGGACATTCTCAAGAGAGTGAAAAGACAACCCTCAGGATGTGCGAAAATATTTGTAAATCTGAAAAAAGACACATATCCAGGATATATAAAGAACTGTTATAACTCAATAATTAAAAGACAACCCAATTAAAAATGAAAAGATTTGAATAGATATGTCTCCAAACCAGATATATAAAGCGCCAGTAAGCACATGAAAAAGAGGCTTTGTCTTTAAGGAAATACGAATTGAAACCACAATGAAGTACTGCTCGACACTCACAAGAATGTACATAGTCAAAAAGATGGACAATAACAAGTGTTGGTGAGGATGTGAAAAAATTAGAACCCTCCTACATTGCAGCAGGAGTGTAAAATGGTGCAGTCCAGCAGTTTCTCCAAAAGTTAAACATAGTTACCATATGATCCAGCAGTTCTACTGCTTGTTATCTACCCAAGAGAATTGAAAACATACATCAGCACAAAAACTTGAGTGTTCAGAGCTGCATTATTTACGGTAGCCAAAAAGTAGAAACAATGCATCAAAAAAGAGGAATCCATCAAAAGAGTGAACCTATTAAAGTGGAAATGTCCGTCAGCTGATGATTGGATAAACCAAACATTGTATGTCTATACAACGGAACCTTCTTCAGCCCGAAAAAGGAGTGAAGTACTCATACAAGATGTAACATGATAAACTTTGAAAACATTATGCTAAATAAAAGAAACCAGACATCAAAGGTGATACATTGTATGATTCCATTTATATAAGATTTCCAGAACAGGCAAATCCATAGAGACAAATTAGTATTTGCCATAGGCTTTCGGGGGTGTGGGGTGGGGGGTGGGGGGCTGGGATAAGGTCAGAATGGAGAGTGACTGCTCATGGCTACAGAGTTTCTTTTTAGGGTGATGAAAATACTGTGGAATTGTATGCTGGTCATGGTTTTACTAATTTAAAAGTATACCAAAAAGTGCTGAATTGCATAATTTTTACTAAAAAGGCAAATGTTATGGTATCAGAAGTATCTCAATATATAAACATATCAATATGTAAACATATATACCTACTAAAAAAACAAAGAAAGGCTAAAGAAAGCTGCATTTGCTCTTCCGGAAAAGCAGGAGACAAAGTTACTATTGACCATCCAAACAAAAATGCAAAAAAGGCAGGAAATGTTACCAACTTCATTTTGAGGACAGGAACTAAGAGAAACTGGGATCCAGATCCTTGCCAAACCAGCTTCCTTTTTCTCCCCACCTCTTTCTTCTCCTCACTCCCTCTCTCAACCTTCACAGTTAGAAGAAATGACTATTTTGGGGCAAGGGGGGGGAAAGAAGATGGTGCTTATGTTTCAATCTGGAGGCCAGTGTTCCATGTCAAATGCTTCAGAAGTTCCAAATGTATTACAAAATAACATTTCGCAACATTGTCTCTTTCCACACTGCCCTTCTTAATTTTGTGCTGTGCTGTGCTTTTTTCTGCCTGCGTATTTTTGTTGTTTGGTTTTGTTACTTCTGCTTACGTATTTGTTTTGACAGAGAAAATCCTCATAGTAAAGTATAGCGTACTGAGACCTCACTGGAGATTGCATGCTGTCCTCATTTCTAGTTAATATACTTGGGGCTCATCTGATAGTGGGCTCTTGGCCCACCATCATCCTTAATCCTGGCACGTCCTTCTTTCATGCTGTTCATTAAAGGTGGGAGGTCAAGTGGGACTTTGAGGATCAGTTCTTCTTTTTTTTAAATTGAGATATAGTTAACATATAACATTGCATTAGCTACAGATGTACAAGATAATGATTGGATACATGTATATATTGTGAAATAGTCACCACAATAAATTTAGTTATCGTCCATCAACACATGTGCTTTCTCCTTTTTTTTCTTGTGATGAGAACTTGTAAGATTTACTCTCACAGTAACTTTCAAATATATGAATATTACGTGCTCTATATGACATCCCCAGAACTTACTTATGCTATGACTGGAAGTTTGTATCTTTTGACCCCCTTTCCCTATTTCACCCACACCTTGTCACCACCTCCAGCCATGACCAGTCTGTTCTCTGTATCTATGAATTCAGTTTTCTCAGATTCCTTTTGTAAGTCTTTCTCTCCGACTTACTTCACTTGGCTTAATGCCCCCAAGGTCCATCCATGCCATTGCAAATGGCAGGATTTTTTAAAAATGGCTGAATAATATTCCATTGTATGCATGTATATGTCTACATTTTCTTTATCCATTCATCCATTGATGGACAATTAAGTTGTTGTTTCTCAGTCTTGGCTGTTGTAAATAATGCTGCAATGAAGAGGACCATCTTTTCTTTTTTTTCCCCGGCCCTTATGTTCTGCTTTTTGTACTTTTTGTACTTTCTCACTCTTGTCACACTTTAAAAAAGTTTTTTTGAACAATCCTTGGCTAAATTGAGACTTGGAAAAGGTGTTGGTGATGTTCTTTTGTCTCCCCCGCACCATGTTTTTGGATGCCCCATTTCAATTCTGAACTTTCTTTTCCAGGTACTCACTCCTTTTATGTTTCTGGTAATTAATTACCCTGATTGTATCCCCCTTCACTTTCATTGATTCTTAGTTGTCCCATGTGTCATCTCTTAGGACCTGGCTTACAGACTAAATGTTATCTGATAAAGCAGCTTAAGTGTATTGGCTCAGTGCATTATTTCTTCCAAATGGCAAATGTGCTTAGGAATTTGAAGCACTCTCAGCATCTCTTGGGATCTCATGGGATCTTTGGTGTAGGGAGCTTCTTCCTCCTCATTTCTAATTTAATGCACAAAACCCCACAGTAACTATGAAAAATCTATGAGATTATTGGGTAATCTTATTTACGTGTCTGGTTTTTTTGTTTTCAGATGGAGAAAATATGGTTTATCTGTAGTGATCAAACATACAGTGTTTCTTATTAATGGAAAGAAGAGAGGACACAAATGACACTTGGCATTGTTTTTGTTTCAAGAACTTGAAAAAAAGTTTGCTATTTGTATATCCTTTGAATTTGATTATAATGCAGAGAGCATGTGATGGGGATCATAAGAACAGATTCCAGTCCTCAGTCATTAACTTCCTTTTCTTTTCTTTTTTTAAAAATTTCACCCCAAAATATTTTAGTGTGTACCTCTAATTAATAAGTGCCCTAACTTTGTAGCTACAACATAAATATTGCCCAAAATTTATAATTCCTTTATGTCCTCTAACACATAGTCCATAGTAACATTTCAATCTTTAGCAAAATTGTTCTTTTAAACGGTTGGTCAAATTAGGAGTCAAACACAGTACATTCATTGACTTGGCTATTTTTTCTAGTAAGTATTTTTACATTTATGATTGTCCTCTTCTGCCTCTTTGTTTTTTTTTTTTTTTAAATTCCCTTTATATGTGGGAAAAACCAGATCATTTACCCTAGAGAATGTCCCACAATTTTGGTTTAACTCATTGCTTCCATGTAGCATCATGTAACTTATGCCTCTGCCCCCATATTTCAAGGGGTCGATTAAATTCTAGTTGTTTATTATTATTATTATTATTATTATTATTCTATTCTGGCAAGAAGACTTTATAGGTGGTGATCTGTATTTACTATTGCGTTACTTTAGAAAGGATGTATGTCTGGGTAACCCAGTTTCACTACTCTTTTTTTTTTTCTCCAAATACGTTTATTTTATTTTTTTCAGTGTTACAAGATTAATTGTTCATGCACCACATCCAGTACTCCATGCAATACATGCTCTCCTTAATACTCACCACCAGGCTTGCTCAAGCCTCCCACCCTCTCCCCTCCAAAACCCTCAGTTTGTTGCTCAGAGTCCACAGTCTCTCATGGTTCATCGCCACCTCGGATTTCCACCCATTCACCCTTCCCTTCCTTCTCACAATGTCCTCCGTGTTTTTCCTTATGCTCCACATGTAAGTGAGATCACAAGATAATTGACTTCCCTCTGCTTGACTTACTTCACTCCCATAATCTCTTCCAGTCCCGTCCATGGTGATACAAAAGTTGGATATTCGTCCGTTCTGATGGAGGCATAATATTTCATTGTATATATGGACCATATCTTCTTTATCCATTCATCTGTTGAAGGGCATTTTGTATGTCTTATTTGGAGAAGTGTCTGTTCATGTCTTCTGCCCATTTTTTGATGTGATTATCGGTTTCGTGAGTGTTGAATTTGAGGAGTTCTTTATAGATCTTAGATATCAGACCTTTTTCTGTAGTGTCATTTGCGAATATCTTCTCCCATTCTGTGGGTTGCCTGTTTGTTTTGTTGACTGTTTCCTTTGCTGTGCAGAAGCTTTTTATCTTGATGAAGTCCCAAAAGTTCATTTTTGCTTTTGTTTCCTTTGCCTTTGGAGACATGTCCTGAAAGAAGTTGTTGTAGCTGATGTCGAATCCAGAGTTGGTTTTTTGAAAGAATCAATAAGATTGATAAGCCACTGACCAAACTAATCCAAAAGAAAGGAGAGAGGACCCTAATTAACAAAATTGTGAATGAAAGGGGTGAGATCACGACTAATCCAAAGGAAATAGAAATAATCATAAAAAATTATTATCAACAGCTATATGCCAATAAGTTAAACAACCTAGAAGAAATGGATGCATTCCTGGAAACCCATAATCTTCCAAGACTGAAACAGGAAGAAATTGACAACCTGAATAGAACAATATCTTGTAATGAGATTGAAGCAGTGATCAAAAACCTCCCAAAAAACAAGAGTCCAGGACCTGACGGATCCCCTGGGGAATTCTACCAAACTTTCAAGGAAGAAATAATACCTATTCTCCTGAAACTGTTTCAAAAAATAGAAACAGAAGGAAAACTTCCAGACTCTTTCTGTGAAGCCAGCATTACCCTGATCCCCAAACCAGGCAAAGACCCCATCAAAAAGAATTTCAGACCAATATCCCTGATGAATATGGATGCCAAGATTCTCAACAAGATCCTAGCTAATAGGATCCAACAGCACATTAAAAAGATTATTCATCATGACTAGATGGGATTTATCCCTGGGATGCAAGGGTGGTTCAACATTCACAAATCAATCAATGTGATAGAACAAATCAATAAGAGAACAGTTTCACTGCTCTTATGATTGATCAGAAGATTTAGCTGTGTGCCTGATCCATCCTTTGTAAAATTCCCCATCCACCTTTCACTTCATGGTTTTTGCAACGATTTACCTAGGAGTGGCAAAATGGAAATTTTTTAATTCTGTCATTATTTCCTTACTTATTAGTTGGGATTCTTTTATATGGGTGAATTTTCCACCATCAATTGTTTGGTTATCCTGAAATAGAGTTGGACGAGAAAAATCAGGATACATTCTTGATCTTTGCCTTTTACTTAGCAATTGTTGGAATAATGAATTGGGACTTTAGCAACTTCTCCTGGTGGTCACCAGTTAACTGTTTTCTATTATTTTGGGCATGGAGGTGGAAGAACATCTCATCAACTCATTGCCAACCCATGCACTTTATAGATTGGATGTATTTGAATCAGTGGCTGTCATTCTTTTTGATATTCATATCATCCCATCTTTGGCCAGCGGAGGCTCCCACTAATTGGCTTGTATGTCTTCTTGACACCACCCTATTAATCGGAACCATTAACTTCTGGGCAACACTTTCTACCTCTTTAAGTAATTGGGTTAGTTGGTCTTTAAGATTTCTTTTAGTTCTAGCTTACCTTCCTGAGAAAAGAGGCTGTATTCTAATATTCTACAGTAATATCTCTTATGCGGGAAATACACTATTTTGATTTTTTTCCTCTTTAGAGTGCACACAGTGGGTGAATTGATGCATTGGAAAATATGAGATGTTTTTGTTTCTCTCCCTTTGATTTTTTCACTCCTGTTTATGTGACGCCAGCTCAGGATACTTCCAGACTCTTAAGCCTCAGTTTCTAGGCAGAAAACAAAACAAAACCAACGATAGCAACATTTTTGTACTTAGTCTCTAGTGAGCTTTCCCAAGAAAGTTCCTGATTTTGAAGTTAGATTAATTTTGAAGTATTACCAGCGTTATAGTTGCTATTACTCCAAATGTGCTATTTTTCTCACCTTCTATGGGGGGCACCAGGCAGGAAGAACGGAGAGCTGCTGTTCATCCCTTAGCCCTGGGGAGGCAGAATGGGGAGTGAAGGAGGGCCGAGGCTCCCCAGTGAGCTGTTCAGGGCAGTCCAGAAGGCTGCAAAGCTGGCCAAGGCTTGCCAGGTGGCTGCAGAGAGTCCGCCCCAGTCCCCCCAAGCCGGGAGCTGGAGCCCATCCATCCAGGCAGCGCCTGAGCCAGATCCAGGCAACTGGGCCAAGTCCCCGAGGCTGTCCCTGGGACCAGAAGGTATAACCAGAGGGAAGCATGGATTTAAATTCCAGGGCATACGACAAAAGCTTATCATATCTAAGAAGAAGGAGCTGAAAATGACTTTTTCTAAGTGCTTGAAGGACACTGTCTTATACAGTGAACTGTATGTGATAAACTTTAAGAAGGGCCTGAGTTTTGTCTCTGTCTGTGCCCTGTGGAGCACATGTGACTTCAAAGGCAACTCTGTAGGGTGCAGGGAGAAAAGAGCATGCTTTTATTTCTAACTTTGGCACAGATCCTCCAAACTATTTTTGATGGCCAGGAATAAAAAAAAAAACCTTACATTCCCTCTAAATTCATTTGCATTTAGTAGATCTACCGCTGTTTTTCTACCCTGACAGTTTCTACTTCCTCAACCTGTATGTTCTCCCTACTTTGAGGCTTTATCTTTCAGGAAAAAGGCAAGGGTGCTATTAGATCATTTCAAGTGAAGCCTCAAACAACCCTGTTCATTAATCACTCTCCCCCCTCCCTCCCACTGTGACAGCTCCTTACCTCCTGCCCTAAGTGCCTTCCAAATTTAAAAGTTGTTTGTAGGACTTTAAAACAATGAAATACCCCTTTAACAGAAGTCTGATGTACAAAGGAACTCCTGATTTCCTTTTAATCTGATGGGACCCTTTGGTGATGAGCGGATATAGCTTCAGTCTAATGCATGTACACAGTGGCTGTGTGTGTGTGTGTGTGAGTTTCTGCAGACCTCAAGGTCGCATCCATTATAGAAATTAAGGACATCAAGGTTATTTTCAATGACCCTTCTCTACCTTACTAACACAAGACAGTTCCTTCTGGCATTAAAACATTTTTTAATTCCAGTAGAGTTAGCATACAGTGTTGTATTGGTTTCAGGTGTACATTATAGTAATTTAGCCCTTCCATACATTATGCTGTGCTCATCAGGACAAATGCCCTCCTTCCTCCCCATCACCTATTCTCCCCGACCCCCAACTCACTGCTGGTAACCCAGTTTGTTCTCTATAGTGAAGAGTCTGTTTCTTGGTTTGTCTCTTTCTCTGTTTTTCCTCTTGCTTATTTGTTTTGTTTTTTTGAATATGGTATTTGTCTTTCTCTGACTGACTTATTTCACTAGCATTATACTCTCTAGCTGCATCCGTGTCATTGCAAATGCAAGATTTCATTTTTTTTAATGGCCAAATCATATTCCACTGTGTATCTATACCACGTCTTCTTTATCCATTCATCTGTTGGTAGACGCTGGGCTGGCTATTGTAAATAATGCTGCAGTAAGCATAGATGTGCGTGTATCCCTTTGAATTAGTGTTTTTGTAGTTTGTATTTTTTTTGGTAAATATCCAGAAGCGGAATAACCGGATCATACGGTAGTTGCATTTTCAACTTTCTGTGGAACTTCCATACTGTTTTCCACAGTGGCTACCAGCCCTCTGGCTTATTTCTGGGGCAGGTTTCCCTTGTGAGCTTCTTTGCTCTGCCTTTCTTCAGCTTCTCCTCCATACTTGGACTTCAGTGCAGACTGATTCAGGTGATGCTGTTTTTATTTCTTTTGGCCTATTTATTTCTGATTATTTTTGTTACTCTTTTCCAAACTCTTCCAAATTTAAAAGTTGTTTGCAGCTTTTAAGCCTTGTCCTGTTCAAAACTTTGATTCCTGATATAGTTAGATGGTGGTTCTGCTTAGCCTAAAGAGCAATCCCAAGGAGCCTGAAGTGGTTGTTTTCTTGCCCTAAGGGTCTTGTGACTTCTCAGGAAGAAACTTCGACTCTGTGTGAACTCAACACCCCTAGCAGGGAAAAGGGCTCTGGTCTGATGATTACAGGTCAGCAAATGAAGGGCAACATAGTATGAACTTCAATACCTTTGGTAGTAAAATTCTTTTTATCCCTATATTAATAGTTCATAATTCTTTGGTCTTTTTATTAGTCACGTTGCCTTAAGTTATAATGGATAGCAATACACTAAAGATAATAGTTATATTCATATGCTACAAGATTTGCGCCATCCTATCCCTTTTTATCCTTCATCAAAATAGAACCTTCTCTGAGAGTTCGAACATGAGTAGAATTAATTTGCGTTGGCCTAGTAAGCAATATAATGATCTAAAAGCATTTATCAAAGGGACAAGTGTGTAAGGTATTAAATGGAATTCTATAAATACCAAGAAGTATTTCAGTCATTTGCATATATTTTCTACTTTCTATGTGCACAAAATTGCACAAAATGATGCTAGTAAGCGTGCACACACACACACACACTGGGATTTCCCTCAAAGAGCTTACTGTTAGATTCTAATAGAGGAAGAAAAAAGAACTTATATGAAATGTTTATTGAATAACATAAGAAAACTTGAACTTAAATGTTGAATTGGTGGAAACTGGCTAGATACATATCATGTGAATTCAGAGAGGGGAGACCATAGAGTAGATGAATTGGAGATGCCACATGAAAAGGAAGAATAATTTGGATAATTTGGATGGGGAAGAAAACATTAGGCATTGATAAGATGAGAGAGAAGGACCAAGTAGTGAAGACTGATGGTCCATGGGGAAGACCACAATGATTTGAACTGAGGGCCTAGGTACACAACAGATTTAGTGACCTCTTTACTAATAGTTTCAGTGTATGAATGAAGCTAAGGAGAGAACTGTAAGAATATGAAGTTTTAACCTACAGATATGAAGTAGCAGTTCTACTCAAACCATATTCTTGCTGGTTTCAGTGGTTTAGACTGTTTAGTCAAAAGAAAACTATAAAATTATAAGTACTTGTATTAGAAAATACAGTGGAAAAAAAAAAAGAAAATACAGTGGAGTTCCCTAAAACAAATACAAATTTGTCTTTGACTTTGCAGAAGAGGATTAGAATATTGTGAGATTTATAAGAATGAGGACCTTGTCTTATTTAGCTTTGTTTTTTCCAAAAGGTGTGTCTTAGCATGGTACCCTGCACATGGTGGATTTTCATAGTTTTCATTGAATGAACTGATGAATTTAATATAAACGCATCCTGTGGTTTTGACCTCAAAGAGGCATTGTAAGTGACACTCCACAGTACCCATTAAAGGTGGGCTTCATTGTCCAGGGAATTTGATATGCACTGGTCAAGTCCCACTGCTAGGTTTTTCATGAATCTTTTTGGATTTTAATCAGAAGAAGCCAAAATTATTATATAGAAGTGCCTTCTATGACTAGAGTCACATAGAAGGTATGTGAGACCAGATTCTTGATATTACAGAAATTATGTTACATTGGGAAGATAAGAGTATTCATTGGGGAAAAATCAGGAAATCAAGAAAGGCAATATACAAGGCAGAAATACTAGAGGGGGGCATTAGTGGGTGTCCTCACTGCTGCTGTCTTCTTCATTTGTCTTTTTCTTAGGAAATTGATCTCTGTCATATTTTCAACTGCTGCCTCTACCGATGATACACGTTAATATCTCTTCTGGATTTCATACCCAGATACTGAGCATTTTCTCACTGCCTCATACTTCATATCGCTAAACCCAACCAGATTGTCCTTGTCTTTCCTCTGTTTTAGCACTTGTTCCAATCACCTCGGCTCAAAATCATGGACTGTTTCTGTATATCCATATTGCTGTGTGTTTATCAGTTGCCATGGCCACTCTATTCTGAATTGTGAGTAGATCAAGAGAATAGAAGGAAGGTATTTTTAACCAAGTGAGCCCAAATATGCAGAGCAAGCGGACAGAAGGAAAGTGATGTTCTTGAGATTCTGATGGAAGACACAGTTAACAGGGTTTTGACTTAATGGTACAGTGAAGGATCTGTTTCAGGGTTAGAGAGACCCCTACATTCCTTGACTTGAAACATATGTTACCTGTTAACTTGCTTAATGTTGGCATATCAAATTTCAATAAATAGAATTTTGCTTTAAATGTTTTGGAAAATCTTAGTATTGAAAGGAAGCCTATTTTTAAGTGTGCATCTTTCTATTACTGTATTTTGGGGTATACTGGTAGGTCGTCATGTGATACACATTGATTCTTAGCTCCATGATCACCAGGCTGTCTGGTGTGTGGCTCTCAATGAGTGGGATGAGCTGTCACGTGCAGTGGGCTGTCTCTCGCTGGTGGTATTTAAGCAGAGATGGCATTAGTATTTCTGAAACCAAAGATATGAGCCCTGGCATTGGGTAGGAGATTTGGCCATCTCTTTGTGACCCTTTCTGAGATTAAGATTTTATCATAGTAATTTATAAGACGATTACTTAATCATTTATTTCTACTACTATGTAATATGCTGGCAATAGGCATGCACTATTGAAGAATGATGGAAGTAATTAATAGTAATTAATTGATTTTGGCTTTCTCTGTGGCACCTTAGAAGGCATAAGGTTAAACACAAGTGACATTCAAAGGTGGCACCATTGGCAGAGTGTTCGTGTATTACACTGTGATTATTGAGTTAAACTAAAATATTCTTTTGATTTTGTCAAGGTGGGGCTCAGTGGTAGGGGCTGCATCTTGGAAGCACTGGGTGTGGCATTAAGGTGGTCTGCAGACAATTAGCTTGACTTAGTTTATAACGTTACATTGTTATAAAGGCTCAGGGTATATCTCTGTAAGAGTGGTAGAAAGGGATAGAAAGAGACTCTTTCCTTCTTTGAACCCAAGCCATGCAAGACAAGGGATAAAAGAGTGCTTGATCTACACCATAAAAAAAAAAAGTTTCAGAGTCAAGCATACTTTAGAAATGACCTCCTGGGTTTTTCAGCCATGTCTAATTTTCTCGGTCTGATACTTTAAGAGGTTCTCCCTCTACTTCAGAGAGGAAGCTTGAGGTTATTCTATGAAGCTTAAAAAGTGTGGTTCCTTTAGATCCTTTGCCAGTATTCTATCATCATCTTGAAACAAAGAACCTGGTAAACATCCACAGCTTACTCAATGGAAGAATTCCTTTGAACCAGATCAACCATAGAGAAAAACCTTCATAACAGCAATTGCAAAGCTGTACGTACCTAGCACTTGCTCCGGACTTCACTCAGGCATGTGCCTTTCTTCTGGAACACTTAGGTCTCTCTAGTGAGCATTGTCATTCTTGTGCTAACCTTGTCCTGTCGGTGGTCTTGTGTATTTTCTGCTATCACGAAATACCTTTGAAAAGTGCTGATTAATCAATGTTGGAAGAATGATGGAAGTAATTAATAGTAATTAATTGATTCAGGGAAGAATGATCTGTAGATGCTAAAATCAGTGAGTGAAAGATTGTTGGGAACAGAATATTCTCCACGTGTCACCCTTTGAGCTGATTAATTACAAAGGAAAACAGGTGCCTTTACAGTGGCGAGTACTTGAAACGTGTGATCAAATTTAAGCAATTTAACATCACCAAAAGAGGAACGAATTGACATCATGTACTGCTGACTTGATCCCTGCCTGTCACTTAGGCAGCATTCCTGCCCCAAATGTTTAACCTGAATCTAATCATGAGGAAACAATCAGACAAATCCAAAAATGGGGGCTTGTTTTCTTAAGAAATGCCAGTCATTATAGACTAAGAGACCTTGGGGAACTGTCTTTTCATTAGAGGAGACCAAAGAGATATGACATCTGAATGCAGTGTGTGATCTCAGGTTGTATCCTGGGTGAGGGGGACAGCTATAAAGGACATGTATCGGGTCATTTGGGGACATCTGAAAATGGACTATATATTAAATAATAACATTATGTAAGTGTTGTTTCCTGAACAAAATATTTTGGCATGTAAAGAATGTCTTTGTTCTTAGGAGATTCATACTGAAGTATTTAGGAGTTAATTGTCATGATGCTTGCTTCTTCCATATGAGTCGTATAAAAATATTATATATGATACTATTTATTATCTATAATTATAAATATATATAATAATTCAGTATAATACATTATACTACATATATCATGTATAAAGAAAATATGGCAAAATGTTGAAAATTGATAAATCTAGATAGAGGGCATATTCATTGCACTGATTTGAAATGTTTCTGAGGCTTGAAAATCTCAACATAAAGCATTGGGGAGAAAAGAACTTTTGTGTTAAGGATGAAGTAGTGGAGAAAAATGTTGAGTTGTTAAATTCATGTTTATGAGAAAATGGCATTTTATTACTGTTGAATAAAGCAGAATTAGATGATATAGCCCATTGAAAATAAGTCTTCAGGGGTGCCTGGGTGGCTCAGTTGGTTAAGCATCTGACCGTTGATTTTGGCTCAGGTCATGATCTTGGAGTTGTGAGTTCAAGCCCCACATCAGGCTCTGTGCTCAGCGTGGAGTCTGTTTGAGATTCTCTCTCTCCTTCTTTCGCTGCCCCTTCCCCTGCTTGCACACATGTGCTCTCTCTCCCTCTAAATAAATGCATAAAATCTTGAAAAAAGGGAAAAAAGAAAATAAGTGTTCACAGGCATACACTGTTAAGTGAGCATGCTTTAGATAGTCTTGAATTTGGAATTTTTAGAGCAGAGAAATGATTGCTGTTGGACATCTTAGTGTTTCTCTTTTGTTTCTGCAATATTGACTTTCTCCTGTTGTGAATCCTTAGCTCACAGGATTGTTGTAAGAATTAATGAGATAATGTATGTGAAATGCTTTGTAAGCTGTGAAAATAATGTCTCCCAAGTTCTTTTATGTTTAGGATGTAACTTATGCTGAATTATAACATCCAGTGTTGTATTTTATCAGTGTACAGAATATGCATTCATAGGAAGACAAAGTGGATCGGTGGCTTTATTAAGACTCACTCCATAACATATGTAATTTAGAAAACTAAAGCTGCCTTCATTCAGATGATATTAACACAGTTCTGCTTTTTGGCATATCCAGAACAGTGTCTAAATACATATAACAAATATTAGCTTTTTCAATAATGAAACAAACTTCGCTTACTCTTTATGCTCATTTAACCAGTTTCACTTACGAAAAATCTTTCCCCAGGGGATGGAAAAAGAACAAACAAGAGATTTTAACATAAGTCAATAGAACATTAAGTAGAGAAAAGCTAAGAGTTGCTTGCTGTGTTGTTATCTTGTGATAGTTTCAATTTAGGTTTTTAAGTATGCTTTTAGATTTTTATTGTTATACTAAATATAAAATTGAGTCAATGCATATGGAGGACTTGGAATGAATATGGAAAATGAACATTTTGCTCCTTCAGAGGGAGGCAGGCCAGAATAGCTATTAGATGGTGATATTTTGACCTTGCTGAAAGAAAACTGTGTAGAAAGAATGATGACAAGGAAGGAATTTGGGAGCAACAGATATAGCACATTAGCTAGAAAAACATTCTTGTCAGTTCTTGAACTTGACCGGATTCTAAAGCTAGCATTGATTGTTCAGATGTAGCCATGGTGGGGACAGGTGCCATTGGTAAAAGCTGTGAGGTTGTAGATTAGCCAGTGACACTAGGTTGTGATCTTTGTCAGCTGGCATTTGAGAAGATTACGATGATGGATATTTTAAACAACCACTATCATTGAGTAATTAACATGTACTAGGAGAGATATTAGATAGTTTATGTGTGTTTTCTTAGTTAAATCTCACAACATCCCTGTGAGGGAGGTATATACTTATGCCATTCTTATTTTTCAGATAAGCAAGATGGACTGAGAAAGGTTGAATAACTGGTGTGAGGTCATGCAGAGAATAGTGGCAAAGTTGGTACTTTAACCCATGTTATTTGACTCCAGAGCCCATTTAACCACCATGCTATACTCTCTAAAGTTGTTGACTCTCTAAAGTTGATATTGGAGAGAACAGATTAAGACGTGGAGATTTTTTGGAGATAAGACATGTTTTTGGCGATGACAGAGTAAAAGGGGCTGGAATTACTTTCTCAACTTAAAAAACTAAAAATAACAAGGGAAAATATGTGAAACAACAGTTTTCAGACATTAGACAAGTAGCACAAAACAGTAATCTTTCAGAGAAGGGAAACAAATGTAATTGCTCCAACTTACTGCCTGGAGTATATATTATATTTTCAGACATAAAACTGAGCCTAGCTATCACCCTCATTTGAGGAGACAGCTTGAAGAGGCTATTGGCACTAGAATTCACAGGGTGGCAAGGTCCCGAATAGGAGAGAATGACACAGAGAGACAGCTCCAGAAATCTGCATACTTCTCAGTGAATGGATGTGAGAAAACTGCCTGAGACCAGGGAAAGAAATGGCAAAGAATCAGATGGAGTCCACTACCCATACATACAGGGTATTAGTTGGGGCTCTCCCAAGACCATTGCCTCAGTTCTATGGTAAAATTATCCCTTAGACTAAAGACTGTTTTGGTCTTGGTTAACAAAGCTTAAAGGCAAGCCATGGAAGGATCAGGTTGTTTCCAAGTAACTTTATTGATTCCAACACAAAGCCCCAAAATATTTAAAGGAATGTAGAAAACCTCCGGCCCAACAAAGTAAAGTTCACATTACCTGATATCCGGTCAAAAATTACCAGTCATGCAAAGAAGCAGGAAAATATGACCCAGAACGAGGAGAAAAACAATCTTCAGAAAAGGACCCAGAAATGGCACATATCCTCTACCTTTTACTTGAAAAGAAATAGGCAAATTGAGTGATCGTATTTTTATTAAAATTTTTAAAATTGTATTTAAAGACGTTCCTACAAAGGTAACTCCAGACTACCTGCTTTCACTGGTGAATTCTACCAAGTATTTAAGAGAGAAATATTAATTCTATGCAAACTCTTTGAGAAAATGGTAGAATTTATGAGGTCAATAGTTTGCTAATTCTGAAACTAGACAACAAAATTACAAGAAATGAAAAGTACACACCAGTATCCTTCATTACAGACCAATATCCTTCATATCCATTATCACTGGATATCCTTATCCATTCATAAAATGAATGAATGAAAATTACAGACCAATATCCTTCATTAGGAACTTCATAAGTTCCTAATCAGTTTTCAGCCCGTCAAATCCAATAATATATAAAAGGATAATACATCATGGCAAAATAAGGGTTTAATTCCAAGAATGCAGGGTTGGTTTAAAATTTAAACATCAATCAATGCTATTTAGGTCAGCAGACTAAAAGGAAAAAAGTATATGTGTACCTTAATTAGACCTAGGAAAAGTATTTGACTGTATCTCATATCCCTTCCTGATGAAAACTCAGCAAACTGGGAATAGAAGGGAACTTCTTCATCCCAATACGGAGCATCCATGACAAACGTAAAGCCAACATCTTAATGGTGAAAGTCTGAAGGCTTTTTCCTAAGATGAGGAACAAGGCAAGGATATCTGCTTTCAGACTTCTATTGAACATAGTATTGGAGGTTCTTGTCAATGTAATAAGGCAAGAAAAAGAAATAAAATGCACATAGACTGGAAAAGAAGGATAAACTGTCTTTATTTACAGAAAATATGTAGATACTCCTAAAGAATCTAAAAAAAGCTACCTGAAAGAGTGAGTGAGTTTTACAGGATTGTAGGATATATAAGATGATCAAAACACATATTGATTATATTTCTCTATATTAGCAATGACCAATTAGAACTAAAAACTGAAAAACAATACCGATTACAATAGCATCAAAAGTTATGAAATACTTCGGGATAAGTTTGACAAAAAAATGTGTAAGACCTCTACACTGAAGGCTATAACATTTTTTTAAAAGATTTTATTTATTTGAGAGAGAGAGAGAGAGAACGTGAGAGCATAAGAGGAGCGGAGGTCAGAGACAGAAGCAGACTCCCTGTGGAGCTGGGAGCCCGATGTGGGACTCGATCCCGGGACTCCAGGATCATGACCTGGGCCAAAGGCAGTTGCTTAACCAACTGAGCCACCCAGGCGCCCCAAGACTATAAAGTTTTGCTGAGGAAAATTAATTAAGGTCTAAGTAAATGCATAGATAACCATGCTTATGGAGAGGAAGACTCAATATTGTTATGTCAGTTCTCCAAATTGATCTACATATTTCTTATTATCCCGGTTGAAATCCCAGCAGTCTTTTTGTTTTGCAGAACTTGACTACTGATTTAAAATAAAATCTTGAAAGAAAGAAGAAGTAAATTGGATATGTACATTTCCTGATTTGAAGACTTATAAAGTTAAAGTAATCAAGACTGTAGTAGTAGCATAAAGGTAGAAGAGCACAGTGATTTTTCCATAAAGATGCCAAGTTAACTCAACTGGGTAAGGAAAATTCTTTCAACAAATGGTGCTGGAACAATATAGCTATATACATGAAAAAAAAAAGTTCTTAGCTCTTACCTCATACCATATACAAAAGTTAACTTGAAGTGGATCATAGGCATAAATGTAAGACAATTAAATTTCTAGCAGAAAATGTGGAAGAAAGTTTTAGTGATCATGAGTTAGGCAAATACTAAAAAAAAATATGATATGAAAAGCAGAAACAAAAGAAGAAACGGATACATTGTATGTCCTGGAAATTCAGACTTTTTTTTCTTCCAAAGGTGTTAATAAGAAAGTGAAATGGGAAGCTAAAAGTGGGAGAAAATATTGTAAAATATGTGTCACACAAAGGACTTATATCCAGAATATATAAAAGAGTTTTCTAGTTTATTTGTATCATCATCATCATTATTATTATTAGTAGTAGTGGTATTACTATTAAAGTATAGTTGACATTTTGAAGAATTCTTAAAACGCAATGGTAAGAAGACAAAAAACTCATTAAACCCATTAAAAATGGGCAGAAGAGTTGGAGAAGCATCTTTTTTCACATGATTAGTCATTATGTAGATATAAAGTAAAACCTCAAATACATCACTGCACTCCTGTTATAATGCATAACATTAAAAAGACCAACCATATCAAGAGTTGAAAAGGATGTGAAGAAACAGGAACTCTCAGAGCTCCTAGTGGGTATATAAAATGGTACAAAATTTTATTTATTAGGAAATGCTTCCTAAAACATTGGATACCATATTCTCCAGCAATTCTATTCCTAGTTATCCAAGAGAAATAAAACATATGTGTTCAACATGTGTGTATAAAGATTTGTACATGAATGTTCATGGCCCTATAGCTTTATTTCTGATAACCCCAAACTGGAAACAATCCAAATGTCTATCAGTGTGAATGGATAAATGTGAATTTATCTGTGATGAATAAATTTTGGTCTCTCCATACAATGGAATACTACTCAACAATGAAAAGGAACAAAATATCAATATACTCAACAACTTGGAGTGAATCTCAAAATAGTTATACTGAGTGAGAGGCATCAGTCAGTAACATGTACACACTGCGTGATTCCATTTCTAGAGAGAGAGAGAATGTGGGGAGGGCAATCGGGGGGAAAGGGAGAAGCAGATTCCCCTTTTTTGAATAGGGAGCCTGACACAGGGCTCGATCCCAGGACTCTGAGATCATGACCTGAGCCAAAGGCAGACGCTTAACTGACTGAGCCACCAGGCGCCCCAACTGTACACTTTAAGTATGTGCGTTCTATTGTGTGCCAATTATGCTTCATTAAAGCTGTAAAAAGAATCCTAACTTCTGCTGCTGGTGAGATGCCAAAGCAGCATATTAACAGTTGTGGTAGAAGCCTAGGTATTTAGAGCCGATGAGACCTTAGAGATGCCCTTCATCACCACATTGTTCAATTAAGTCTAATCAAAATGTTACTTCTCACGATTCCCCCATGAGAACGTTAGTTCCAGGAAGACTGGCATGTCCTGTCCATCTTTGTGGCTTCCACTCTGGGTTAGGCAGTGTTTTGTACCCAGTGGTGCTTAGTAAACATATGCTGGTTAGTTGAAAGCGTGATGTTTCCTAAACTGAATTATAGATGAGAACTGCTTCACATTCTTGGTTTAGTGGAAACATGCACTCGGTAAGTGGTCGATCTTATTACAGTTTCCACTTAGAAAACTTTTCGGAGTTTCCTTTGGGGACAGAGTTGTTTTACTAGCATGCTTGACACTTTTTAGGTCTGGGATGGTCTCCGAGGTAGAACATCAATTACCGGGGTGCATATTACTTTGGGTCTGCAAGTGACTGAGAAACTAAATAATAGCAACCTAACCAAGACTGACGTGTATTTCTCTGTCACCTAAGTCTGAGCTGATGCGGCGGCTCTGCTCCGGGAAGCCATCAGAGACCCCGCTCCTTCTTGTTTTTCCACCTAATGGTTTTGTAATGTCCAGAACTTCACTTCTTACGTCAATTCAGGAAGTGATAATTGATACAGAAGGGAAAGCCTGAGGGCTGGGGCTGGGGCAGCGCAGGCTCTGTCTTCCAGCCCCTCACTGGCCCACCCGCTGCTGTTTCAGGCTCTGAAGGAGATGTTAACCCTCCCTCCTCCAAAGTTACTTCCTGGTGGTTAATATTTCCTCCAAAGAAATCACAAAATGTTTCCGTGGAAGGTCAGCAGGAGAGAATGGGACCTGCCCAGGAGAAAGTCTGCTGCAAGGGACACCTGAAGAAGACTGGCAGGAAATGTGTTATCATCATTTGATAACTTAGATCGTGCTTTAGCCATTTCTGAGGATGTTATAATACTGCTTAAAAAATTAATTTCTTGCAATTTTATGAGGTGGTTGGTTTTAATTTTCACTTTTTTAAACAGAAGAAACCGAGCCATGGAAGGGTATGAAATGAAGCGTCTCTGTTCATCGAGGAAATGTGTGGCACCGATCGATCCAGGAAACCCAAATTATGGGTTTGCCATCCACTTCTCTGCCCATTAGGTCATGCTCCTGTTGGAGAAAATGAGAAATGATCTAAAGGAAAAGAAAGAAAATTTAAGAACTGCCCCCCTCCCCAAGCCCCATATTAATAGAATAGACATTTCTCTGTTGATTGTCCCGAGGTCGGCCCCCCAGAGTTTACAGGGAACTGGACTGCCTCGTCCTCAGAGCCGTGCATGGTGCTCTTTATCTTTTACTCAGGGTGCAAAGTGTTGCTTAGCAACAGCGATTCTTCCAGCTCTCACCACTGCTGCAGCCCTCAGACCTGACAATAGAACAGAGTTTGAGAGTGAGATCCTCATTTTGCAGCTTCTTCACTGTGGTAAGGGGGAATAAAGAGAGAAAAGGCAAACAGGATGAAAGAATCTCAATCAACAGCACAGTGCAAAAAAGCATCGGCCGATGTTGGAGAATGGGGCAGTGCCACGCATCTTACACGTGATTAGTAAATGTTGGCCGTGAGAATTAAAAGGGAGTAATCACAGCCACAGGGGTTAATTAGGGAAGGTAAAGAGGCAAGAGAATGAAATGGCTGGGCAGCCTTAAACATGGAATTTTCTGATCGACTGGGTGTCTAGAGCAAGTCTATCCTCTTCTTTCTGTTTTGCAGTTTTTGTTTCTTTCTTTTTTTGTGTGTGTAGAGGGGTCCAGGTTATTGGGCAAAGATTTGAAGGGAAATAGAAGGGATGGAGGGAGGCTTTTTGCTTTTCACCCCAACTCTTACTGGCAATCTTAAAAATGGGCTAGGCAGCTTCTTACTGAGATCTGAGTGTTTAAAAAGATATTCAGGGTGGTGACTTTCAGGGATGACCTTGGGTTGGCTCCCTTGCGGTCCTGGGCAGCAGGGCAGAGCAGCACGGGACCTTTGGAAGGGATCCACGGCATTCGAGGTAACCTTAATGTTAGAAATGCCCTCATCTCCTGGTTCATGCTCCTTCTGGCCCTTTCCATCAGCTCATGCAGATAAAATGGAGGAGCATGTGCTGACCACTCCTAGGAGGAATTTCCAACCTGAGAGATCACAATCTTTCCTATCAAATGCAGGGACAGCCCTTTGTAGAGCGGTTTTCTGAAGTGAATCAGATGGGTTTCTCAGAGCTGAAGGAAGTTAGAGGATGAAATAAATAAAAGCAGAGAGGAAATTGAAAGGGGTGTGTGTGGGGGAAACATATGTTTTCAGATGATATTTTAAAATAGATGGAGACTTGATGAGACAGAGATACTGAAAACCGACTCCAGATGGTGGGAATAGCAATGGCAGGCTGGTGTGAAGGGACAGAGCGCAGGCAGCAGGCGCGGGAGGCGGCGAGGGGAGAAGGGAGATGGGGGCTGAGGGAGGCCGCCGTGTAGGTGGGCGGGGTACTGAGTGTCTGAGGTTATATGGAAATGAAGTAGAATTATTGAATCCATACCCTTCACCTTCAGTTCAATAACTTACTAAATACGTTTCTGTCTTGTAATAGATCTTTTTAAACGGTATGTTTACAAAAAAGGCAAACTTGCTTCACTCTGACTTCTTTGCAAAGGCTGTGCCCACAGACAAAACAACTATTCAAATCATCACCGAGGTGAGGCCGTGGAGGAAGTGGGCCAGAGGAGGACTCTGTCAAAATTTGTTTTTTCTCTGTACATTCAAATGATGGCACTACCTAGTGAAGGATATTTATGCTTTCCTGTAATAGCCTTGTAGAGCCCTAAAATATCTAAATTCATCTTCATGAATTGACCAGAGGGGCAGGGTTTATTGAGAGAAAGGAAATCGAGATGTAAGAAATTATTCCACGTCTAGCATTAAGATACCCAGAGTGGCTTCTCATTCCTGAGAGAGAGAGAGAGAGAGAGAGAGAGAGAGAAATCCATCCACATTCCCTGGATGTGAAATGATGCCATTTTATTTGCATAATAATCACTTAGCATCAGTGGGTTTCCTGACTCTGAGTTTGGCGCTATGTTTTCATTCGGTGAGCATTTATTGACTGCCTACTGTGTGCCAGGAAGAGTTCTCCGGCTACAAAGAGGAGCAAGTCATAGGTCTGCCTTTGTCTTTTGCGTGAATGAGTGACTGTCTCCGTTCCCATCTGGACTCCGTGTGTTCTGCTGTTACTCCCTGAGAGGGGCCTACAGCTTGAGTTCTGTCACTGCCAGAAACCCACACCCACACCTCACTCTTGCATTCTCTCGACTGACCTGTTGTCACAGATTTCTGCCTTTTCCAACCACTGTTTACGCTGAGATAATTGTTGGTATCAGCACTTAGCTCCCAGGGTTACGGAAAACGTAAAGATTCAAAAGGAGATTATTATAATGTTCGTTTTATGTAGGGCCACGAATTAAAATGGCAACACTTGTCTAGTCCATTAAACATGGAATAAAATTTGCATGCAGAAGGTGACTGCCCTTGTGTCCTTAGAGCCTTTTGCACCGAGCCATGTGTGACTATTACATCCAGAAACAGGCCAGTGTCTTCATTTATTGTGTGGTTCTTGTCCTATTTCCGGGAAATGCCAGTAGTTTCAGTTGCGATGAAAGCCGTTGCTTTCCGATGGGTTGCATTTTGTTTCCATCAGCCTTATCTTTTCTGTTTTCAGTTCTCTTGGACTTTTTCATTTGTCCTTGTTGCTCGCCATGGAAACCTGTTTGTAAATCTTCTGTGGGTGATGATGTAACCAGCATAGTGCAGGCAGAGCCCCCAAAGCCTGACAGTACATGAATTGACTAGTTTAAGCAATGCCGAAATAGAAGACAAGCCCATCGCTATATGGAACTAGGGAATAGAAGGGATGTACTCTATTATTGGGTTCTTTTCTTTTCTTTTCTTTTTGCTCAGAGGCAACAGTTGTTGTAAATTTTGTTTGGAAACAGTAAAGAATTGGCAGCATGTGGGCAAAAGTTTCTAAAGTAGTGGTATCTGAGAAGTAAAAAACTCCTACTGCTACAAGTGTATTTAAATGAAATATAAGCTGAGAGATAACTACTTTTTTGGTTTTAAGGACAGCTGTGGGTTATTATTGATGCTGTGACTAAGAAGGGTAGAGGAACCGGGTGGGGAAGCTAGGATAAAATGCAGGGGCCCATAGTAGGTGAAAAGTAGGACAAGTTGAGGAGAGAGAGATGGATGTGGCAAAACTAGTCTACATCTCCGTTAAAAATATATACTTAACAGTCAGAGAAAGACAAGTATCACATGATCTCTCTGATATGAAGAACTTGATAGGCAAGGCAGGAGTTTGGGGGGGTGGGGGAGAGAAATGAAACAGGAAGGGATGGGGAGGGAGACAAACCATAAGAGACTC
>CM053611.1:12467647-12515633 GCA_028646535.1 Procyon lotor
CAAATCAAGTTATGCCCAATGGGAGCTGGAGAAATGAGCTGGTAGAGGGTGAGATTAGGGAGGAGAGAGAGCCTGAAGGAAGGTGGGTGGAGGGAAGGTAAGGAAGAGAGGGCCTTAGAATTTCACTGGTATCAGAAGCCCAAAGTAGATTTCATTTTTCTTTTAATCAGAATCTTTTCCATTTTCCCGAAGTCATAGTAATAACAACAGGATCATTTTGACATATTACATTGCTCTTGGGGGGGGAAATAAATTGAGATGCCTGTGGATTCTGTCTTATTTATTTATTTATTTATTTATTTATTTATATTTAAAGATTATTCATTTATTTGAGAGAAAGAGAGAGTGTGTGCATGAACAGGGAGAAGGAGAGGGGCAGAGGGACAAGAATACCCTGGGATCGTGACCTGGACCAAAGTCAGGCACTTAACTGACTGAGCCACCCAGGCACCCCGATTATTTCCTCTTTAAAGCAAAAAGCAGAGCATGGAAGTTGTGTGTAATGTGACATTTAGAGTTTTGGAGCCAGAAGATAATCTGGTCTAACCTCATCATTGTACTGGCGAGGAAGCTGCAATCTATAAGATTAGATGATTTATTCAGTCTATCAGTGGATTAGAAGAGACCAGAATCCAGATTTTCTTAGTTTCTGGCTCTGGCCTCTTGTATAGTTCCATGAGGACTGGCGGGGGAAAGAACACGAGAAAACCAAACCTACCTCCTCCCTGTCGCTTTCTCAGAAAGCCGACATTGATAGTCTACTTCTGGTTGAGACAGAAGGAAGCCAACTAGTGGCCCGGAAACAGACACCACGTGTACCCTTTAGTCCTTGAGCACAGAGTGCTCTAAATTCAGTTCGAGGTTGAGTCAATAGAGACAATATTTGAGATTTAAAAGAAAATCACCATTCTGGTTTGAACTATACTTCCCATACTTAATCATACTTCACTGTATATATGCCTTATATGCTCTACATAATTTAATTTGCTTTGCTTCAAAATCCTGAAGCTCAACAATTTGGATAGCAGTTTAATGCTTTGATTTAAAAGGTAGACTTATCATTGTTTAGTACCCTTAATTCAGTGTTTTCCAAAGGTTTATTGATGTAGAATTTAAAAAAATTTCCACAACTAAGGGAACTTGCAGGTAGTCTTGGTTATCTCTCCTTGTCCACTTACCTTCTTCTGACCTTGATTCCCCTTATTGCTCCTCCTGCTTCCCTTGTTTCTTAGGATAGATTTTCCCCAACTCAGGCTTTCCCAACCCAATCTATACCTTGGCCAAATCCAGTCCATACCTAGGCCACCAGATAGCTCTCTGTTCATCTTTTAGAGCAGGGATTCTGGAACTTTAGTGTACTTAAAAATAGTCCTGGGAGCTTGGACCCCATTTCTTAGATTCCAATATAGTTGGTCAGAGATGAGGCCTTCGAGTTAGTATTTTACAAACTACCTCCACTGACTTGGATGTAAGCTGTCCATGAATCATAGTGCTTAACGGTGTCAGAATTTGAGGGCACTAATATAAAGCGTAGGAACACCTGTACTTTGGATCCCTTTACCCAATTATAAGAATTATAATTTTTTTATAACTTTTTTTTTCTGTGCTACTCTGGCCACTGGCTCTGTCTGTGGGCCCTAGTTTTTTCTTCACCTGCACTTGAGAATCGTTAACAGGGAAGAATTCTAGTTTCCCATACAGTATTGTCATCTTCTAGTTGATGAATCTGGTTCAGGGAAATCCACTTTCAATGATGTGAGGCTTGAAGGCCAAGAGGTGAGATACTTGCTGCCACCAAAGAGTGACATTTGGGAAGAAACAGGTTTTAAAGAGTAGCTGACCGCAGGCCTTCTTTGGACTCTAAAGAACTCGTAAGAGCAAATTAAGTTGAGTAATAATACTTAAAGTACCAAACCTCAGATAAATAGAATTTTCTATGGAAAGCTTGGAATGGAGAATAGTCTTTCACAAAAATGATAAAATGTTTCCTGGTTCTAAGAAAAAAAAACCCACATTATTTCTACAAAAGGAGGTCAGTGAGAACTCTGATGTGATTCATGGAATATGAATAACATATATAAGTGGAGACTTAGCAAACCAGTCTAGGACATTACAAACATTCTTCTTTTTCACAAGTAGTGTAGTGGTTTGTGTATGAAGCAGATTTTTTGGGAAAAAAATATTTTTCTCCTTTTCTAGTGGGTGAACTGAGATGTATTTGATGAAGAAAGAGATTTGTAGATACAGAGGCTGAAGAAGCCCTACCAATCTTTTTGTATTCTTGATTCTACCAGTTATCTTTAATCATGAAGGAAGCACTTAAAACGTTTTGACCACGTATAGATGGTACGTTCTTCTCTTTTTTCAGCTTGTTGACAAGAGTGGAGATTTGGAAATGTTATTCAGTTTTCATGGGTTTCATGAACTCACTAAGCCCTGATGGAGTTTTCCTATTGCTGGTAGAGGGGCTGACGAGCTTGCCTCTGGATGCTTGTTCTTTGGAAGCATTATTTGACAGGAAGAGGAGACAGAAGCAAGCAGAGTGATGGAAGCCACCTTGTCCTGCTAATTTCTTCCTTTCTCATCTATCTCCTCTATACAATCTTGCCCAACTCATGGTCCTCTAATAAAATGCCTTGGGCACTCTAGGCCAGTAGACTCTGGTACCAGCAGGCAAATTTTTTTCTTCTCTCTCTCTCTCTTTTTTTTTTTTTTTGCCAAATAGTTCTCTTTTGAGTCATCAAGGTAGACACAGCCAGGTGAAAAGAGATGAAATCTTGAAGAATCTTCATTTGTTTGTGCTAAAAGTGAAAAATGGGTTGACTTGATTTTAAGTAAATAGAAATGCTCTTGAAAAATTCTCCCTTGTATTTCCTTCCTCTTGCAAGGTGCACGAGAAGCTGAGAGGAAAAAAATAAAAAAGAACAAATTGAAAAAGGCAATCCATATTCTCTCTTATACTCTTGGTATAAACTTTTTCCACATCAGAGAGAATATAGTGTTAGTCCACTTTGGACCCTGTCCATATGGGCTAGTTACTGCAAGTTTCAGAAAGACTTTGTTGTAATATAATTTCACCAGTTGCTTGGCATGGGTCCCTGATAGACGGGCCAGGAAAACCGGTAACAGAAGCTGGTGAAAAGGCAGAGGCTTTTAATGTCTTATTCAATTCACTCTTCATAAGAGGTATCAGATGTGAAGGAGCCTGGAACAGTTCCCAGTTTTGATGAAAGTAAAGAGAGTCAAAATAGAAAAAGAGTTAAAAAGTGCTTTGAAGAACTGGAACTATTTGTATTAGTCAGCCATGCTGGGTATTGAAAGAACTAGCAGGTGCCACTGGGGTGGTGAGTCATTATTGTTATTATTTTTTAATTATACAGATAAAGAGAAGTCTCTCAGAATTAAAATATGTTAAGTATTGTGACTAGCTTAATAAATGCACAGCCAAAACAGATTGACCATGGAAATTATAGACCAGTCAGACTAACATCAAACACATGAAGAGATATCAGAAAAAAAAAATCATCAAATAATTTATTATTATTTTTAGATGAATCTAGTAACCAACTGGGTTTTGCATAAACTAAATGGCATTAGGCTAATCTGTCTTTTATATATAGAAGGAGACGGCAGGCAAATAATGGATAATATTGGATAATAATGTGTTCGTCTTAACTTTAATAAACTGGTACTTTCTCTTGACTGTAGTAATGGCATATGCAGATATGTACATCCATAGAGCATTTAGCATTGCTCACACCATCGATGAAGGGATATTTAGGCATGATAGCCCATAGCAACCACTTCTGCTTATTGTATCTGTGGGTAACTTGATTAAGAATTAGGGAACATCACATCAACTTGCATGATTTATTTATTTAATGATTTCATGGAGTTGCCAATTCTCTGTAAAATATGAAAGAATTCAAACTGACCTTACCAAATTGGAAAAATGACATGCTACAGGATTAAATTAATTTTGAGTAAAACATGAGCAGCAAATACAAGCTGAGGAAAAATTACCTTATTATAGCAATCTAAGCATGACATACTAGGAATCTCAGTTGGAGAGATGGAGAACATGACTGATTTGGGAAAAATTTTAGAGGAAAACTTAAAGGCACCTGATAGCTAATTGGATAAGGAAGTGAGGTGGTTATGTTTTGTACTGACACTTTATATTTTTATAGGCTGCCTCTTCGTCTTCTACTCTATTTCTTTGTAGTAGAAGGAACGTGACACCTAGCTAGGATCCTTTATCTTTTATTGTTTCTTTATTAAAATGTCACAGCCACATTATACACTGTCAGTATTTTTTTGAGGAAAGTGAGGATGAAAGTAAAAAGAGCCAAAATAGAAAAAGAGTTAAAAAGTGCTCTGAAGAACTGGAACTATTTGTATAAGTCAGCCATGCTGGGCATCGAAAGAACTAGCAGGTGCCACTGTTCAATTGTCCCAACAGGAAATGTTATAACCAAGACATTCGTTGTGAAGTACTACCTTATCTTCTTGCTTCCCGTCTGGGGCTATTTTACTAAGCCTGGAGAGAAGGGAGGCTGGACCAAGGCAGGAGCGGTAGGAGAGGAAGTAGACAGGCAGATCTGAGAGAGATTCAGGAAGGGGAGGTGGCCTTGGGATGTAGAAGAAAGGGGGAGGTTCAAGCCTAAGTTCTAGTTGGGATGACTGGGTGGGTGGAGGTGGGACACTGGCAAGGAGGCAGTAATTCTCTTTCACGGGGGTAGGTGATGAACTTGGTTTGGGTCATATTGAGTCTGAGGTGTCCGCATGCCATCTGAGTGGATCTCTTTGCTGCCCAGTGGATATGTGTATCCGAAGTTCAGTAAAGAAATATATGTAGAGTGAACGGCAGGGACCGGCAACCACGAGCCGTGTGTTAATTCTGAGTCAGGTGGGAAATGGCTGATGACAAATCTGGGTGGGGCCAGGGAAGCTGCTCAATTTTCTAATCCCTAAAAGCTGGCGTTTGGCCCCAGGAGACGTAGTGTAACACAGGTCATCGAGATGGACTAAATAAGGGACCCAAATAGAAACACGAAGTGTGACTAATTTGATCATTATAAAAATACATGGTTGTAATGAAGGGGAAAAAGTAGAGATGAGAATGGATTTGTACTCGTGATTTACAAGATAGACCTTATCTTTGTCTCTATCAAGAATCTGTGTTTGCCTTGCACGAGGTTGAGGCTCTGGGGGTGATACTGCTTGGTGGAGACTGTGGCTCTTGAACAGCTGAAGTACCAGCTCGTTCTGACTGGACGGGAGTTCCTTCCCACCTGGCTGGACTCACCTGTGGCCATGTGACTTGCCAGTGAAACGAGGGAAGCAAGAGGTGATGTGTGTCCCTTCGGGGCAGAAGTTTTATGAGCCCATATTCGGTGTACACCTTTTTCCTTCTGTACATCTCTTTCCTTCTGCCAGGAGGCTGACAATAGTGAGATGGAAACTTTGGTCCCAGAGTGAGAATGTAGAATGTGACTCACGCATGGACGTGTAGCATGAGTGAGGGAAATACAGCAACACCGTCCGTGGAAGACGCTGATAGTTGTGAGTTGTTTGTTCCCACAGCATCATTAAGCCTGGCCTGATTAATATGTAGTATCTACGTATAGTGACTAGTTTAAGGATGTTCCCTGTTTTGCCGACAGTCAGATTCAGTCCAGAAATTTGTTAGCCTATTTCAGAATGTACCAAGGGCCATTTAATTCATTTTAATCTTCCAATTTTGGAGTGAAATTTCCATGTGAGTCTTTTTCTTCTAAGGAGGGATTATGGCAAATCATATCTAAGATGCTTAATTATTATAAAATCTCAATTATGTGGAGGTCAGGACTGCAAACTAGGGCAGAGAACCGGGGAGGAAATTTCTAAGACCTCAAACAACTCAAGTATGTAGTTGTCACACATTCCAAATGCCAGAGCCCCAAGACATTATTACTATATAGGCACCAATTCAAAGATTATTTAGTTTTAGTTGCACAGGATTAACAAGCTTAGTTATCACATTCCTCTGCCCTTAGCAGATTAAAGGCTACCAATTAAGAGAGGTGGATTATGAGCAGTAGTAGAGGCAGTTATACTAAAACCTGAGGGAAGAGAAAGTCTGGAAAAAAAAAAAAAAGAGGAGAAACAGAGAAACTTGAGAAGTAGCTTCAGAATTCATAAGTCCCTGCCATGGGGAAGCTTTTGGGATTGTAGCAGGCGGTCCCACACATATATGTAGCCAGAGGGTTGTGGTGATATTTTATAAAATGAGGATGAACCCTCTCATGAGGAGAAAAAAAAAGTTTATGTGTTATACGCTGAAAAGGCAGGGTCCTCCTACAAAGTTAAGCATAGAAGGGACACGAGGTAAAAAAATAGTAAGCTCTTGGGGCGCCTGGGTGGGTCAGTGGGTTAAGCCTCTGTCTTCAGCTCAGGTCATGGTCTCAGGGTCCTGGGATCGATACCTGCATTGGGCTCTCTGCTCAGCAGGGAGCCTGCTTCCCCCCGCCCCCGCCCCGCCTGCCTCTCTGCCTATTTGTGATCTCTGTCTGTCAAATAGATAAATAAAATATTAAAAAAAAATAGTAAGCTCTAGTTTTCAGAAAACTCATTCATTCATTCAGTCAACAAATGTTTATTGCTGACCACGCTAGAAGTTGCTAGTCCTTGGGGACCCAAAGAGAGGTTAACTGTCTCTGTCCTCTAGGGGTTCACTGAGATAGAAAAGTAAGTGTATGCAACACCATGTCCTGTGTTCTATTGAAGGTGTGTACAAGGTGTGATGGAAGCCTGGAAGACAGCGGCAGGCACATTTTTGTTGAGGGAGGTTGGGTGGTGCCTTGAGAAAGATCCTGTGGAAAGGCAGTGGTCTTGCTGGGTCTACAGTGGCTAGTTTAGCAGATCAACCAGTTGGCTGGGATCAGTATTGCAGAAGCAGGGGGAGGGAGACCATTCCAAGCAGAGAACAGATAGTAAGGACAAGTGCCAAGGCATGGAAGCCTGTGGTGTGTTTGTGGTGACGAAGGGGCTCATGGTTCTAGAGGGAGAAGAGATTGGCCGGGGAGGTGGGGCTTGCCAGGGGCCCCAGGGGTGGCAGATATACGATGTATGACCAGACTCAAGCAGACTGGTATCTATTCTCAGGTTTTCATTCCACCAGCAGTCTGATTTCTAATTCACATCTTCAGAGACAAAATTCTCTAGGTCATTCTTTGGCCTTAAGTGTTTTAAAGAATACCTTTTTTTTTTTCTGTTTGGAAGGAAACAGATGAGGAGCATTGATAACCTTATGGAAAGAGCATCATCCTGTTTTAGTTAAGGGGTCTTGATGCCATCAATAGAAAATTAGAAATCTATTACGTCATTGGTTTCTTCTTGCACAAATTGTGCAGTTTTGCATAAACTAACATTAACTGTGGAGGGTTCCTAAACACAAATACGAAAGAGCTCTATTTTATATTGGCCTGAATGATAAATAGCACAGAATTGAACCTTTAAATTCCTTTGAAGATTATGATGGAGCACAACCAACAGTAATGTCAGGTTTCTTTTGTTTGCTTTCTGTGTCAGTGCACCAATAGAATACTAAATTTTGCTGGGCGGAAACATACTTATGGATTTCTTCAAAACACAATTTATATTGAGGAAATATTGTGAAGGTAAGGCAAAGTACAGGTGTAGTCCATTTCAGAAGATCCTAAATGAAAAAGTGCAGATTTCCTTTTAAAAATCCCCAACGTGTCAAAAATATTTTTTACTTTTATTCATGATTATCTGAGTGACTTGTTTACTCCACACAGTAAGATGCCAGTGAAGAAGAATATTTTTGTCTCCTTTCATACTGTTACCTTGAGGTTCATTTATATATTTATATAAGATATACTTGTATAAATATATTACATGTATATTTATATATAAATGAACCTCAGGCAGCAGGATGAAATATAAATATATATATATTCATATTAGAATACAATTTTACCTTAATAAATGTAAACTTTTTCATGTTTCCGGAGAAAAATCATTTTAAAGTATTAACCAAACAAGCATTTGCATGTTTGTTGTTTTAAAATGTAGTAACTGAAGATGCACTGTTGTGAAAACTCGATGTTCCTAAAGCAATGAGAAGAAAGCCAGTGTGACCTAATGATATCTCTGAAGTACACTCTACCTTTGGAAGAAATAAAACATTTCAAGAATTGCATGTGATGTAGCATGCAAAATAAAACGGGGCCCTAACGTGAGAATCAAGCACTTTTAGAGGGCGAGTCTTTCCAATCTGTGGTCATTTGTCTTCCAAGAGTTCATGGTACTGGTTCATGGCTAGGAAGAAGCTGTTTGGGCACAGCGAGTGTGACAAGGAGTGACGCCGCCTTAGGATAGAGGAGATCAGATTGGCATAACCCTTTCACATTTTTCTGCGCTAATCCACCGGTCTCTTTTCTAAAAAGCATTCATGTGCGACAGGGCTAGCCATGCATAAACTCCCCACCAGGCTTCCTAATGAGTTGACCAAGAACCATGACCAGACCAGGTGGTAAAGTCACGTCAAGGCTTGGCAGCAAGCAGGCTCGCTCGGTGCTGGTGTGCGTGACCCCCTGGCTTTGGCTCCACCGTTGCTGGTGGTTTAACAGGAGGGAAAAGGCTCGCTGACTTCATTCATTCAGCATTTCTCGGAAGTCTCTCCGGAATGAGGTGCTGGGACTTTGTCGTGAGACTCTCCTGCGCGGTGTAGTCTCATTTTTCACAGGGAGCCTTGAGTTATGACGTCTGTTGTAAGCAGGCGGTCATGCTTACGGAGGGTCTGCTCAGCAGCTTGCAGTGGGGGAGGATGGTGGGAGTCCGGGTCCTCCCCACACGGCAGCGTGTCTTCAAGTGTCATCGAGGAGATGAGCGGTCTAAACATAAGGCGGTGGTGTATACACCTACATTCAGCACTCAGACCGTAAATGCATACACTGTACAGACTTGGCCATTCATGGTTAGAGTAGAGGGGATCAGAAACACATGCAAGGATGTCTCAAGGCCATTGCTCTGCACGTGAGGATTGCCTTTCCTGGCTCCACCAGTCCAGGGCCTCTATGGCTGGTCTATCCAGCCATTGGTTGGTTAGGGCCTGGAAACCAGCTTGTGGTTCCCAAACGTGGGGGACTCCGTGCCTGAAATTTAGGGTACTAATTTATACCTGAGACTATCTTTTTACAAGTGGGCGGTTGTATTAGTCATAACGCTTTGGGGACAAGTGAGAGAAACCCCGTCGACAGTAGCTTCAGTAAGAAGGAGAAGGCTGGCTCTGGAAGGGCGCCAAGTCTGTTGCACTGACAAGAAGAGCTAGGTGAGGGGCGCCTGGGTGGCTCAGTCGTTAAGCGTCTGCCTTCGGCTCAGGTCATGATCCCAGAGTCCTGGGATCGAGCCCTGCATCGGGCTCCTTGCTCGGCAGGAAGCCTGCTTCTCCCGCTACCATCCCCTCTGCTTGTGTTCCCTCTCTCGCTGTGTTTCTCTCTGTCAACTAAATAAAATCTTTAAAAAAAAAAAAAAAAGCTAAGTGACCACCGTACAGAGAGAGACCACCTTTCCTCTAGCATGGCATACAGGTGTCAGGAAGAATTCGGATTGGGTCTTCTGGGTCTCAGGTATCCCGTAGGACTACTGTGGGGAGGGGGGTGAGGTGCTGTGGTTGTGAGGGTGGTGGGGAGGGATCCCTTCCCAGGTAAGGGGCAGGGAGACTTCCAGGATAAACACGAATAGCTACACAGTTCCGTTTGGTGCCCCACGGGTGAAAGCAGTTTCAATAGATTATTGCTTATCCTGGGGTCACACTATTCTGCCCCCAGACTGCTCTGATAGGCCCTTCTAACTTACTTTGTATTCTTTTTTTTTTTTTAAAGACTTTATTTATTTATTTGACAGAGAGAGAGAGAGATCACAAGTAGGCAGAGAGGCAGGCAGAGGGAGAGGGGGAAGCAGGCTCCCCGCTGAGCAGAGAGCCCGATGTGGGGCTCGATCCCAGGACCCTGAGGTCATGACCTGAGCTGAAGGCAGAGGCTTTAACCCACTGAGCCACCCAGGCGCCCCTTGCTTTGTATTCTTATTCCCTAAAGAATCTTTAAAACTTTTATACTGGAAGGGGCTTGATCGGCGTCTGGTGAGTTTAAATGTTTCTTCTCATCACTGTGGTCCGTGGTCTATGAAGCAGTCAATAAGAAAACATCCCTCCTACATTTCCCATAATTTCCCCTTGTTAGATAAATGTATTTTCAAGTCCTCAGTGATCAGTGCAGTATTTTTTCCCTCCTGTGCAAGTTCACCAATATAGGGTCAGACGGGGCAGTGGGGTGAGGGAATGGCCTGTTGCAGAGTCAAGCTATTTACTCTCTTCTTTTACACAATTAAAAAAAATCTTTTATTTTGGGGAAAAATTCCAAACTTATAAAATTTTAAGGTACAGTGTAAGAAACATTTCTTTTGAGTATCCATTGCCAGCATGATGCCTCTTCACCACCAAATATTTTAGTATGGATTTCTTACAAACAAGGGCATTCTGTAGTCATAGGACTACCATCGAAATGTGGAACTAGTACTGATTTATCACTGTCATCTGAGCCCCAGGCCCCATTCAGGTTTTGCTAGTTGTCCCAATAACATCCTCTATAGCAGAAGCATCCAGGCTAATACCCTGTGTTGCATTTACTCATCATGTTTCTTCAGCTTCCTTCCACCCAGAACAAGTCCTTCGTCCCTCGGTCTTTTAGGACACTTTTGAAGGTCAGTTAATGTTCCTCAATTTGAGTTTGGCTGAGCTTCCTCCACGATTATATTCAGGTTAGACATTGTTGGCATGGATTTCATGGATACAGTATTCTTTTCACTGCACCCTACCAGGTGACATGTATTTTGTCCCATTATTGATGATGTGATGATGTTCACTTTGATCATTTGATTAAGATCGTGTCTGTCAGGCATCTCCGTTATAAAATCACGTTGGGGGCGCCTGGGTGGCTCAGTGGGTTAAAGCCTCTGCCTTCGGCTCAGCTCATGATCTCAGGGTCCTGGGATCGAGCCCCGCATCAGGCTCTCTGTTCAGCAGGGAGCCTGCTTCCCGCCCCGCCCGCACCCCCGCCGCCACTCTGTCTACTTGTGATCTCTTTCCCTATGTCAAATAAATAAATAAAATCTTAAAAAAAAAAACAACAAAAAAAATAAAATCACTTTGTTTCCCTTTGTAATTAATCCAGTTTTTGTTGAGGGTCCTTTGAGACTAGATCTGTATCTTCATCCTCATCAAACTGTTAATTTTTTCAATTATTTATTTTTTATCAGTATGGACTCATGATTTTTTATTTCATTCAGCAGGTTATAATCCATCATTTCTAGTGTTTATTTTGATCCTTCAGTTGTCCCACACCTGGCTAGTGTGAACTCCTATCAGCGGGTTTCTTCATCCCTTAGACGTGATTCTGTCATTTGGACTCCTCCTCACTTTCTGGCTCATTAAGATGTCCCAGGCCCATCTGATATTTTCCCTGTTCATTCGTGGAGTCAACCATGTCTCCAGGGATCCCTGGTTCCTTTTAGTGAAGAACGGGAGTTGGAAGTGGAGCATTAGGGGCATCAGGTATGCTTATTGCTATTGGGGTGTTGCTGCTCCTAGGCACCTCTGAGATGTCAGAGCTAGGGAATATATGTGTTTATATGTGTGTTCGATATCATTAATTTCTATATCTATGAGTTCCCATGAATACCTTCCATCATAAATTTTTTCCTTTTCCCTACTTATAACTCCCTTCTCCGACAGTGAGAAACCTGCCTCCTGTCATATTCTGTGTATTTGTTTATTTGACCAACAGGCACCCCCTGCCGCCCCAGTATGGAACAAGTCATCTGCCCCTGCTGCTGGCTGCCTCCCCCTCCCCAGACCTATTACCCTCCTCCCCCCACCCCCGCCTCCTCCATGGGCAGCTCCTGTGCCAAGCCACCGTAGTGGTGCCTATAGCCACTATAGGCACCTTTAATGGTGGCCACATCGGTTTTAGACCAGCTTAGGAAACATAAGGGTAATATTTCTTATCATTTGGTATCATAACCCAGGACTGCAGTTTTGTGGGGATTGGTAGATGGGACTATAAACTAATACCTACATCGAGTTGTAAAAGTAACAAGTACCAGGAAGTAGCCATCTGGACAAGCCTCCTTTGTGGGAGTAGCACTGTCGGGAGGTTACATAGGTATGCCACTGGAGTTGTTGCTGTTCACACAGCTTTGGAGCATCTCCTTCTGGAACTATTGATAACTGCCTTAGGAGCCAGTCCGGAAACTCAGCCTTAAATGGTCCAGCATAAGCTCAAGGAGAGCTGCTTAGATATCTGGAAAAACTGTATTAGTTTTACTACAATTCCTTGCTTACATGCTTTTCTTCCCTTCTAGACTGTGAGCCCCTTAAGAACAGAGGCTAACTCCATATTGTAGCATGTCCAATGCAGTATCTGTTGCATAATTCAATGAATGAATCTTATTTTTGATTCAAACCATTTTCTCCAGCTTATATGCCAGATTTAGTTCCAAATGACTCAGCTGTTTCCCAAAAATGAAAACCACCCTCAAAGGATGAATATTTACCACAACTGAAAAAAAAAATCAAAAGTATATGTCTTAGGCATTGGATGCAATCTCAGAAGAGGAGTTTTCACAGAGTTTTGGCAGTCTCAAAAATAGGCATCTAACACGGCCACGTGTCTATTTAGAAGGCGGTGACATTCTTTTATTTATCTGCGAGTTGTGGGGTTTGTTATAAGAGCCACATCATTACTTATAGTCAGTTATATTTTATATGCATCATAAACTAAGTGCTGATAATAAGATCACAGCCACCAGAAATATCTCCCTATGTTTTATACTGCGCTGATGATGATTTATGACCTGAGCTAGCTGGGACATCATAGAGTGGTATATTCTCACCACTAAAGAATGTAATACGTGTTGTTCAAAGCAATACATAACAATTCTTGATATAAAATGTCCGTAGTCTGCACCCTCTCCCCCCATCCCCCTGAGTTCTGTACTGTCATTGTTCAAGGCTTCTGCCAGGTCCTTCATTACACAGAAAGAGAAAGATCAGCCTAGAACAACAACGATCACGTATGTTCTGTGTTTCGTGCTTCTTCCAAATGTTTGTATAACTGAAATGTTTTAAAATATTAACCACCTTGGAAATCTTAGGGGAAGAAAACAGAGTTGAACAAAGAAAAGAATGTGCAGCCCAGTATGTGGGTATGTGTTCGGGCGATGGGTGGGTAGTGGGTGAGTGAAGACAAGAGCCATAGGCTTTGAGAGGCAGGCTGCCCCACTTTGCTCCTTAGACGTTAGTGCTTTTTGCGCCTCTGTATGTGCTTACACTGGGAGCCCTCCCGTAGGTCAAGACAGGGTGCTGCTGGGGCTTGGAGAAGAGCCTGAGGTTCCAGGCCTCACCCACGAATTCTGCCTGCCCTTGTGCAGGTCTCTTAAGGCTCACCCAGACGTGTTGAAAGGTTTAAATGAAAGCACTTACCAGATAAACGGTGGAAAGGAAAGTCTATCAAGGGGTTGTTTACCCTGCATTTTATATTGTGTTTTTAAAAATCTCAAGATGGTGGAGTGGAAGGGGGTGGGAGGGAGGGGTGGCTGGGTGATGGACATTGGGAAGGGTATATGCTATGGTGAGTGCTGTGAATTGTGTAAGACTGATGAATCACAGACCTATACCCCTGAAACAAGTAAGACGTCCTACATTACCAAAAAAAAAAAAAAAAAAAAAAAAAAAAAGTCAAGATGGTGGTATTGTTTCCAACTCATCAGTTCATTTTCTTGCCCAGTCCCTGCCTCTTTGGCCTAGGATGGCACATAGGAGACATCCCCGGATTGCTGCACGCAATGGGAGACTGGCTGGTCTTACTAGGGCAAGGTTCACAGAAGCAGGCTGAGATAGGCACCTTGAAGGACAGGTTGGATTTCTGTATTTGGAGAAAAACCAAGGGGAAGCTCGAAGTGGAGGGGATTTACTATGACTTTACCATTTAGATTTGAGCGGGGATAGGGCTATAGACATCCTGATGTTTCTATTAAGGCTGTCAGGGCTTAATGAAGTTCCTCCTGGAGCCAGAGCCACACATGCTTCTGGTGGTTGGATCAATTGATTTACCCACCCCGGGATCAGGGAGCAAACTGGAATCAACAGTGCCACCAAGTGGCAACAGGCTAATCAGCAAGTGGAAACAGTGATGGCAACTTCTAGTGCTTTGCCCTAAGTGTCTGTCTTTTTCTCTCTCTAAAAATATGACCAAGTCTATTTTCCTTTGATGGATGTAACAAGGGTCTTCTGGGAAACGAACCTTTGTCTGGCATGTTGCAAAGGTTGGATAGATGATTCTTCTTTATTAAGCCATCAAAACCACTGCAGGCTTGCCCAGCTGAGCACGTTGTGGAAGCCATGCCTGGGCATAGGTGTGCACAAGCCATTTGTGAAGACACAAGTATGGGGGCTGTGTATGTTGGGATCTGAGAAGTGTTTCAAGGTGCACTGACCAGAGATGAAGGTCCAGGATGATAAATACCATATAGACAGTTTGAAATACTACAGATAATACAAATGTCTATATCTAGAAAGGGAAATATATTATAGTCCATAATCTTTTCATTTTTTATTTAGAGGATTGGTTTTTCTTTTTGTGAAAGTGTTTGTTATGATAATTTGGAAGATTATTCTAAAAACAATACATTTTACTTGCTATTAAATACTTTGTAAGTAACACAAAATGTTAAGATTTTAAAGATACACAGGGACCTCCTTCATTTTTGTCCATTCTTCTATCCTGAAGACAGGAGTGTATTTCTGTTTATACTGAGGTGTCCATTTTTAGATCTAATTTTAGATCTGAAATGTGAGATAAGCTTCTAGCTTCGATTGTTGTTTTCCCTTTATTTTTTCCCCTTTCCCATAGAATGCATTCCCTCCATCCATCTTTCCCTCCACTCCCTACAAAACCTGGTTTTCAGAATAGTCCCAGTGTTGAGAGCCTGTGTCCTAGAGCCAGTCCCTCAGTGTCTTTTTTTATGACCCTAACTCTGCAGTATCCATTTTACTTGATATTTTAGCTGTTTATATTATTGCTTTTCTAAGAGCTAAAGCACTTTTTTTGGTCCTTAATGGTGGAGGGAAGCCCAGAGCTCGGGATGCTAAGAGGTCTATCAGTTATACTGGGCCTAAGAGACGCTAACCCCAGGGGAGAGAGATTTCCTCCTACTTTCCCTGTTTGTGGGTGGGAGGGACCAGTGCTAGGAGACTTATGAATGAGGCGGAAATGGGGCACAGAAAAAAAGGAAGGGGTACGAAGGTAAAAGGGAACCAATAGATCATCAGCTGAATTCTGACCATGAAAATGGCAGTGGTTTTATTTTTTACTGTCAAAAGCAATTTAAAGCGCACCTTACTCTGCAGCAAACATGAGGGGGATGAGTGAAGGGAAAAGCTTTTATTTCTCTTCCTCCCACTTTTTAAAAGAAAGTTAGATGTATGATTTGTTAGTACTGTTCAGAACAAGAAGCAAGATAGACTAGCAACATAATTATACAGTTAGCATTATAATGAAGAGGATTTTTGAACTGGGGTGGCTATGATTTGAACATTGTCATTTTTTGGGGGTAAAATGTACGTACTGTAAACGTTACCATTTTGACCATCTTCAGAAGTTGAGTTCTGTGGCATTAAGCTCCCATTGTTGTACAGCTGTCACCACTATCCATCCATCGTTAGAAGTTTTGCATCTTCTAAAGTGAAATGAAACTCTGTTCCTATTAAACACTAACTCCCCGTTCTCCCTTCCTCCTAGTCATGGACAACCACCATCCTGGTGCCTCTTTCTATGAATTTGACTGCTTTAGGTACCTCGTGGACAGGGAATCATGCACTCTGTCCTTGTCTGCCTGGCTCAATTCACTTAGCATAGTGCCGATCAAGATCCATCTATGTTGTGGCCTGTGTCAGAATGCCCTCCTTTTTTTTTTTTTTAAGGCTCGGGAATATTCCATTGGATGAGGACACCACATTGTGTTTGTGCCTTCATTCATTGATAGACACTTGGGTTCCTTCCACTTTTTGGCTCTTGTGAGTAATGCTGCTGGGAGCCTGGCTGTGCAAATATGTGTTGGAGTCCCTGCTTTCCGTTCTCTTAGGTATATTCCAAAAGTGGCAATGCTCGGTCATATGGTGACCCTGGGTTTCCTTCTTTGAGAAGCTGCCATACTGTTTTACACAGTGGCTGCCTCACTTTGCATTCCCACCAGCACTACACAAGAGCTCCAGTTTCTCCACATCTTTGCCAACACTTGGTATTATTATTTTTTATAACAGCTACCCTAATGTGGCTGAAGTGTCCTCTCATGGTTTGGGTTTGCATTTTTCTAATGATTGGTGATGCTGAGCCCCTTTTCATATGCCTTTTGGCCACTTGGAGATTTTTTTTTTTTTTGGATACCTGCCCATTCAAGTCCTTTGATTATTTTTAAAATTGTGTTGCTTGATATTTTGTTGTTAAGTTGTAGAAGTTCTTTGTGTATTCTGGATACTAATCCTTTATGAGATAAATGATTTGCAAATATTTTCTAAGGGTAGCTATATATAAGGGAATTGATTATTTAGGTGGGTGATGTCCTAGGCTGGGAAGATCTACCATCCTGCGATGTGACTTAAAAGCTACTAGAGCTAATGAAGTGAAGGGCCCTCTATGGCCAGCCAGTCTGTGTTGCAGAGAAGCTTTTGCTTTTGGGCAACGACATCGTGTTTCTAGAAGGATTGGGTTTGTCATGGAAAAGTAACCTCCACCACCTCTTCTGAGTGTGAAAGCTTGGTTATGTGACATCATTGCCTCTGGGGATGATGTCACGGATTGCAAATGTAACTGTGGGAGACCCAGGTAACCGAGTAATGGTGGAGCCCTTCTTAGGTCTTTTTAAGTCAGGGGGCTGAAGAAGAAAAACTAGCTCTCCATTCCAGCTCTCCTGCCATCGGCGAGTGACAAAGCCCAGTCAACGTCTGCAGCCACGCCGAAGAAACTGTGGGTGTTAGAGAGGTGGGTTTTCCTTGGCATTTATGTGAGTATTTGTTGCCGGGTCACTTTGTGGGTTTGTCATTCAAAATGCCATCACTGTATTTCGACATCCATGGGAATGCCGCTCTTTTTTTTTAATTTTTAAATTTTTATAATTTATTTTTTTTAAGATTTTATTTATTTGACAGAGAGAGAGAGATCACAAATAGGCAGAGAGGCAGGCAGCAGGGGGGTGTGGAAGCAGGCTCCCTGCTGAGCAGATAGCCCGATGTGGGGTTCGATCCCAGGACCCTGAGATCATGACCTGAGCCGAAGGCAGAGGCCTTAACCCACTGAGCCACCCAGGCGCCCTGGGAATGCCACTCTTATTTCAGAGTGGAGGAACATTTTTTGTCCTATTTCCTTCTTTCTTTTTCTTCTTTTTTTGTGGGTGTGGTTTTCATAAAAAGTTAAATGAGTAAGTGAGAAATAACATTTTACTTGGGAGGCACTAATAAGAGAGTCTCTCAGTTAACAACATTCTCTGTGCAGAGGACCGTGTCAGTATCTAGGAGGAATCCCACAGAAGATAGTGTCAGTTTCTGCCTGCAATGAGCCATCAGCTTCGTTGGGCCTACATTTAAAAAGACACTGGAATGCATGGAGAAGACTTAATAAGTCCACGCAGACCTGGTTCAAATCATAAATGCTAATTGAATTTAAATTAAAAAAAAAAGAAAAGTAAGGCAAAAAATCGGAAATGTTTGTGCTAAAGGCTGTGCATCGTATAGTCCTTAGGCCTAGGTGTGGGAAGAAACCATGAAAACGTAAGGATTTTGAGTATAGTTTTGAAAGAAGGGACTAATACGGGGATCGGCATAAAAACAAAATTGTCGCTGTAGTGGGCCTTTTATAGCATTCTCATCTCTTTTCCTCCTTGCTGTGTATAGCAAGATTCATGGACGTCCATTAGATATGCGGATTTGTTTGATTATGGGTGTGGGGGGGATAACAGGGGAAAGAGTAGTAGTAAAATCATTGAATATAATGAATGAAGCCTTTTGTCCGGGTTAGGGAAGGCATAACTTCTTCAGAGGTCATGATGGGCCTTTGCAAACTCGGGCTCCTCTTGGTGGAGGTCACACAGCATATGCCTCTTTGTCCCAGCCTGCGCTGGGGAGCAGTATTCGCTTCCCTCTTGACTCATTTTGGTTGTGTCGAGGGGAGCTGACCCAATAGCCGAGTCCCGAGCTGCCTGTCCCCTCTGGCCCGGAGCCACCTTGGCGTGCCGTCCCATCCCTGGTCTTCCCTGCTATGGCAGCCAAAGCCCCATGGCCTGCCTTTCCCCTGTCCTGCCCCTGTTTTGGAGGGTTTGTCATTGGCTTCTGATCAAAGTGGCACCTCTAGCAAAGAGGGTAGAATAGTGTCCCCCAAAAGATACTTACCTAGAGCCTCAGGATGTGACCCTCTTTGTAATAATGGTTATGGCAGACGTAATTAAAGTACAGTTCTCTGGATACCCCATCCATCCTAGGTGGGGTAGGCCCTCAATCCTGTGTAAGTGTCCTTAGAAGAGAAGAAGGAAGGACGTACGGAGACTAAGATTCTGGGAGAGGGGCATGAAACAGGTCCTCCCTCGGAACCTCCTGAAAGAACCAGCCCTGCTGGAATCCTGATTTCAAACTTTGGGCCTCCAGAACTCGGAGAGAATTGTTATGACTCCTGTAGGAAACCAATCGATCCTGTTTGCTGGACACGTTAACTAAATGGTCGTTCAGTGACCAGAAGGATACACAGAGCTTTAGGATGGGAAGAATCCTGGAGACACCTAGGTCAGGTATTTTCAGCCCTGGTTGCACACTGAGATCACCTAGAGAACTTTTAAAGAGGATAGGATGCTTTTTAATTTTTTAATCTTTTAATATTTATTTATTTATAAATATTTTATTTATTTATTTGACAGAGAGAGAGAGAGATCACAAGTAGGTGGAGAGGCAGGCAGAGAGAGAGGGGGAAGCAGGCTCCCTGCTGAGCAGAGAGCCTGATGCGGGGCTCGATCCCAGGACCCTGAGATCATGACCTGAGCTGAAGGCAGAGGCTTTAACCCACTGAGCCACCCAGGCGCCCCTGGGATGCTTTTTAGAGAGGATCTCTGGGAGCAAGGTTAAGGGATGAAGGATCCTAGGCAATTTTCATGCACAGCCTGGGTTCAGAACCAGCTGCCCCATTTTACAAATGAGGCAACCAAGACTCAGCAAACCTGCCCTGAGGGCCAAGAAAAAGCTTAAAGATCCTTCCAAGGAGCATGGGAAGGAGAAAAAGAATTCGCTGAAGGAGGACAGAGGAGGGTGTTTGTAAAACAAAAAGTTAGGGAAGCAAGAGGAGGAAATGTGTGAATTTATCTCATTCTTGGGTTTCGTAGGTGCTAGGAAGAACTCATCTGCTAATATTTTTTGGTCACCCTCCCTACCCTGTTTTTAAAGAGCATTTGTTCACATAATACAAGTATTTTCCTTCTTGACATGTCTGCCAATTTAAAATATGTGTGAATTTTATTACCACCACAAAGGAAGATTCTCATTTTTTTTGTTCCCTTAAGAAATCTGGTAGTCTAGATTTCCGTTATGGCAAGGGAGGTGAGTAATTGTGTTTGAAGTCTTAATATGCTAAGTGTTTTAGTAAATAACACAGAAGATTTAATGTTCAGAGTAATTGTTTAAAAAAAAAAAAAGAATGTTGAAACAGGACCTAGGTTTCAGGGACGTAGTATTAAATCTAATCACCCCACTTAGGTTATCCCTCCTTTGGAGACTCATAAAGATAAGGGCAACAGGATAATTGGGATATTATGTACTCTTTAAAACAGCATGATTTAGTCCAAGTAGGAATTGCTGGGGCTCTAAATTAATCCCCTGGGGAATAAATGAAAAATATATATGTGATATATTATGGAGGTATGTTTTTTGGTGCTTTGATATCGTGGAGTGTCTCCCATTAATCTGTCATTAATTTTAACCGGGGCAATCTGACGGTGATTAAAGCATATCTAGATAATCAGAAGCTAAAGAAGCCTACCGAGAGATTTACTTAAATGATCTAATCAGCTTTTCTTTTCACAGAAGACACAAAACTGAGGTCCTGACAACTCGAGGGCATTAACAGTCCCAGGGCACTTTTCATGAGAGTCCGGGTATTTAGCCCCAGTGTCCTGGCCAAATTCCAACTCCAGTAATGCCATTTTGCCTCCCGAAAGTCCCCCTGCAGCTACCAGTGGCTACAGTATTATTCTTCCTTCCTGTCCCAAAGTGTGAGGCTTTGTGAGGAGGTGGCACCGTGCGCGCAAATCCGATGCTTCATTTCTATTCCAAGTGCCTGCATTTTGGCTAAGCTGCCGTAAGGACGTGGTAGGGGATGTTGACACGACTTCCATTATAAGCGGGGGAATTGCAGACGATTTATTCTTTTGGAGAAACTGTTTTCATCTTTGGTTCAAAACGATGCTGTGATTAATACTGTTAAATAAAATTGGATAACCATCAGCTCTGAATACCCGTATGCACATTTTTATCTCTTTGTACCTTATTTTGTCCTGCAGGTTAGATACAATTATGACGACTGGTGAGATTTCTGTTCTTGCACCGCCCCCTGCCAGGTCTTATTACAATTTGTAACAGGAACTATTTCTTAGTTTGTTAAGAAAATGTAAATAAAGACTTAGAAGTGCTGCAGAATGCAGAAGATTTAAGTGTGGAATGATGAGATGGGGTATGCAGGTAAACAGGCTGAAGGTTCAGTGAGAAAATCCTGATTCAGGGAGCAGAGAGATTTTTTTTTTTTTTTTTTGGGTCTGGCCAGTGATCATAATTGTACAACTGGACAGCTTGATAAGGTATTTTGAATCTTGTTTTTTGAAATAGTCTCTGTTCCCTCAGAGAGAGGGGTGAGTTCCAGCTGATGGGCAGGAGTGCAGTGCCTCAGCAAAGACTTGGTTGCTTTTCATGAACAGCACTGCTCATGGCACTTGTGGGTGTCTCCATGTCACCTCTTGTGGAGGATTGGGAGAAACCAAGAGAGAACTTCTGGAAGGACTGAGGGAAATCAAGGCAGAAAGCTGGTAGAAAGGATGTGTATAGTCAGGACAAAAAAAGAAAAAAAAAAGAGAGAGAGAGAAAGTTCAAAGACTCCCAGGGGGATAACCTAACTATTTCAGATTTTAAAGGTTGAAACTTGCAGCGAATTAGATCAGCCAGCATCTAGACCTTCAAGCTCCCTTTCTCTTGATTTCCTTCTTTGACATTAGCTAGGACTTTTTGGTTGCAAATACAGCAACTCAACAGGAACTCTTACCTCTGTAGAGGAGGCCCTAGCCTGCTGAGCTGAGTGTCCCAGGGTTATCACGTGTCAGCCCTTCATCTTCCCTCAACTCTTTTCCAGGTAGCCTCTGTCCCTTGTCGGTGGTAAGATGGCTTCTTTTCAGCTCTAGGCTTACATCCTAGCCAGCTCAGCAGAGAACTTTCCTTCCGCAGCAGTTTGAATGAAAGCTCCGAGAGTATTTGGCTGGGTCTCATTTCAGTCACATGCCCATCTCCGGGGCCAGGAGGATGACTCACATGGAAGGGGTAGGGGTGAGATGAGCCGACTCAGGCCAGAGGGACTGAGTGCATTCCAAAAGCAGAGAGCAAGGGGATGCCACCGGGCGCGGAGGAAAAGCGACGCCGAGCTCCGAAACGCAAATGTCTGTCTCCGACATGTAAATTACAGTGCATTTATTGGACAGTGCTGACCTACACTTGTTTTAATTTTGTAAAAGGGTTCAACACATTTGACCATGTGCACGTAAAATGTAGAATCGTGGAGCTGGCTGTCCAGTCCCGTTTCCCACGGAGTAGAGAGAAGTTCACAATTTCCGTGTCCAAGCCAAGTACTCTTTCAGCTTCTACTTGAATCCTGTAGGGATATTGTGTTTATTACTCCACAAGGCAGTGTATTTCATTATAATATGAATTTATGCTAATGGTTGTTAACGGTTTTTGTTCCCCTTGACTCTGTGCTGATGGTCCCTTTTTTGTACTTCAGAGTTATATGGAGTAAATTTAATCTTTCCAAGCCATGGTCTCTCAGCTCTTTCAAATTTCATTTTGTCTCTTGGCTGTACGCACCTATTTCTCTTCGTTGTTCCCAACTCCTTCCCTCCTTTCTGCTCTTTTTCATAATACAAAGAAAGCTTATAGGTGCTCATTATCAAAGGAACTATGTCTCTCCAATTTCATGACAGTCGCTAGACGTGAAATTCATTTTTAGAAGTTTCTCAAGTTTCTTTATGAATTACAGGTTAGGGCTCAATGTAAAGAGCTTATCATGAAAGTGAAATTTAAAAATAGCACTCTCAAAACATTTATGTACCCAATTTTAAAAGTAAAATCAAATGATTTCAGAAACATAGGCTGTGCAAGTTTGCATGTGTGTGTTCTAAGTATTTCTAAGATGGAACAAATGGAGTCTGATGAAGGTAATTCTGGGTTGTCCTTAGGTAACCCATGAATAGGAATATTCAGCTAAATTGTAAAAGAACAATGATTTCATAGATCAGAATTTAGATTCTAATGCACATTTGACCTAGTAAATGAGCTCCTAAGAAAGGATGTTGCATTGTTCTCTGTGTCGCGATGTTTTTAGCATGATAAGTCCAAGCAGAAACAATTAAAATCTTGGCCTTTCAGAGGAAATTCAGAGGCTTTGATTCCACTCCTTTATTAATAATTGCCTGCTTGCATTAGCCATTTTCGTTTCTGGATCAGTGTCCTTTTCCTTTAGCTAAATATCTTAGACATTACTTGTTGGATGTTGTGTATATCATTCCATTTCCTGGTTTTTCTATTTTAAGTCAGAACTCTTTAATCACTAAATTTTGCTATAATACTTAACTTTTAGTTGACAGGCACTAACATGAATATAATTTAGCTACAGAGCATTTCTACCATCTTTAAAGGAAATAACAAATGTATTCATTTATTTAGGTGATTTTTACTGTTTTCACGGAAAATTCATGAGTAACTAGTTCACATATCAAATGTCTGGTCTGTAAAAGTATGTGGCGAAGGAAATTTGGCTTCATCAAGATGCTTCTTGCAAGATGAGAGGAAGAAACCAAGTGGACTTGAACTGAATCATCCGAGCCTGTGAGGATGGGAGGGAGGGACCCACATCTTAGGAAGCCTGCGTGCATTCTCTCCTCCCTTTTCCACAGAGCTTAATGCTGATTTGGAAAGATTGATGGGCCCCAAGTTGGCAGAACTATTAGTCTAAGAGGAGGATGAATTGAGGGTGAAGGTGTGGAAGGAGAGAGAGGAGAAGCGAGCACGTAACCGGGTGTAATAGAGGTGTGCAGCTGCCAACGGTGAGACCAGAAGAGCTACTTGTCACATGCAATTGCGACTGAAGCCCGTCACCCTGCCTTTGTTAATGTTCGTACCCGGTGCAATTTCTTTTCCAGTGACTGTTCCAGGAATAATGTGCCAGATGGAGTGCAAGTGTTCCCGGGTCGGGTGATACGCTATTACTAGTCCCATCTGCTCGCTGCCCCTGGGGCTTTTCAGCTGCAGATTAAAGACTAATACTGACTGACAGATGCCAAATGGGCAATCCTCATACATAGTAGGTGCTCAATAAATGCCACTGGATTTGAGTGAAACCACTAGAGGTGGAGGGGCAGCTTCTACAGCAAGAAACATGGGTTAAGACATTAGTGTGTTTTAGAACAGTCTCTACCTATAATTCAGAAGTAAACAATTTCCTTCCTTCCCGCTGTTCTTTCTTCACAAACAAGTATTTTTTGAGAACTTGCTGACCACTCAATTCATTTTAAGTGCTGTGTGTGGGAAACAATCATGTAAGACTTGTTTTTCACGAAGTTGAGGCTGAGTACCTAATTTTTTGCCCCAACACTTGCTTTTTTCCCTTTTATCATCTCAAATCCTCCCTAATTATCATCAGATTTGAAGAAAACAAACCCAACACGTTCATTCACTCATGTGTGAAACAGAAAACTGGGGTCAATTTCATAACTTAGATACAAAAGAAACTTGGAAGAGTTCAGTGTTTCTCTGTAAGGAAAGCATATGATGTGGGTCAGATTTTTCTCTTTACTGAAAAGGGTTTTTTTTTTTTTTTTCCTGTTCCTTAAATCCACTTCCATGTTTGTGAAGGATCTTTTTCCAGGGCCATCAAGAAAAGGAAAAAAAAAACCTTTTAATTTAATAAAAAGTCACAATGACTCATTATTGGGTAGACTCAGATATACAGGGAGTACTACCTTTACTAAGTATTTATTCCAACACGCGTTCCTACTGCCACATCATTTCTTCCCCTTTTTTGCCTATCTCATTCTCAAAGATTTTTTTTCTTTTCTGCTGGTCTACACTGCTTAATTTCCTTTTCCAGATTACTTTTTTTTCTTTTTAAATCTGTCTATACATCTCTGGCATCTATCACCATAGTACCCAGTTTAATAGTATCTGGGCCAGTTATCCTATCTTTAAGATGCAGTGGGTTGGTTTGTTAGAATAGAATTTATATTGCATTTCCAATTCTGGGCAATTTCCAGGTAATTGCTTAATTTTGATATGGTGGAAACATGGTTTGCAATATTTTTAGAAATAGGAATTAGAAATGCATCTCCTAAAATCATTAGTTTAAAAACATCAGTAACAACAAAGAAGCAGAATACATTTAATTGGGAAAAGTGAATAAAATAAAAACATTCAGTTGCCTAAAATGGTTAACAAACTAGACTTCTTTTTTTTCTTTTTTAAAGATTTTATTTATTTGACACAGAGAGAAAGAGATCACAAGTAGGCAGAGAGGCAGGCAGAGAGAGAGGGGGAAGCAGGCTCCCTGCTGAGCAGAGAGCCTGATGTGGGGCTCGATCCCAGGACCCTGAGATCATGACCTGAGCCGAAGGCAGAGTCTTTAACCCACCGAGCCACCCAGGCGCCCCCAAAACTATAGACTTCTAAAGAGAATTATGTTATTAATTTTTTTCTCTTAAGGTTGGGTTAGAGACCTATTTACTGAATGTGAAATCTCAATGTTTTCTTTTCTATGTCCTTGGCCATTGTGTTTACTATTATTGTGGTAGTTGGCCTGGATTGTTTTTCTGAGAAGGAAACACCCTCACCAGATAAAAATCAGGGCTTATCTTTACTTTGCAGTGAAATCCCGAAATAGTATACAAGTTTTTAAGGAGTGAACAAATCCATAGAAATCAGAAAGGAAATATATATATATTTAGAAAATTCATTTGAATTCTATTGTTTTTTGACCTCTTCTATGTATTTAAGTATGTGCTAGTTTTCTATTTTAAGCATCAATCATCAGTGTGATTTTTAAACAACAAACAAAGCAAAATGAAATAAAAAAACCTCAAGTTAAGAAAAAAAACCCAACAAACCTTTAACTCGGAGATATTTAAAAGCAATTCTCTTTGGCAGCAGGAATCCGAAGGAGAATGTAACCGACATTGATTTTCTAGGTTTGAATAGAAAACTGTGATGATCTCAGTTATGTTTCCATGGATTTCATTTAAGAGGAATTTCAGCTCCACCTTACTCATTACTATTTACTTATTAAATTTGATTAAATATGGTATTCTAACGTTAGTCTAAAAGATTAAGAATCTAATGACTGTTAGTGATTTAATGTTAATGGCAAATTTAGAACATTAGGTATCACACAGAACAGAAGACATAGCCTGAGTCCTCGATGGCACATGAGGAATGATCTATGAGCATTGCCGTGCATGCGACATGCACGTGGGTGGGCATCGGAGGAGGTTGGAAATAAGGCTGAAAAGGTATGGAGGTGCTAGAGTGTCACTGTGCGTATGTGGTTGAGCGTCCTGTGTAAATGACAGGGGGTTTGCTGTGCTTTTTCTCAGTCCTTGGAATAGCTGGGCATAGATCCCAATGTCCCAGGTGTCTCCAGGCTAATATCACTCTGGCCCTCCTGTATCTGGGACCTCTTGTGAGACCTTTATTTCTATTGCCTGATCATTTGCATATTCAACTTCCAGCTTCGTTTCTCCTCTGCAGCACAATCACTGTTCTAGATTCATCTCCTTGAGCACCACTTAGTCATCCTTTTCCTTCTCTATTCCCTTAATGTACACACTGTTCTCAAATGCTCAGAACATTGGTACACATTGACATCACAGTTCTCTTCCCTTCTAAAGACCTCATTTCCAGTCCGGATCTTATTGTGTTATAGTAACAGACTGCTTAGGGGACTAGGTGTCCAAAGAAGACACATATATAAATTCTTCAGCTACTGAAACAGAGCAACAAAATTCCCAATGGCATGCCTAGGCGTACACAACAGATTCCTGTGAAAATCTCATCTTCTTCTCTTTATTTCCTTTTCCTTGTTTCCTCTCCCACAACTTCTGCTGTCTCTCACCCTGATGTGTTGTGATAGGGGGTTTTCTTAGCTCGGCTGCTAAGAATTTAGTTGTATTGATTTGTCACATCGCACCTGCTGAAATCCTAACAAAAAACTTGGCCCAAGAAATAGAAGTTAGTCTGATAAAATTAAAGCTCACAGACTACACAGCTGTTGTGCATGTATAGAACTCTACCAGAAACTTCCTCCCCAACTGCTTCAGTCTTCTTGTTTTTTATCTTCACTCTTTTCATCGGGCCAGCCTTTTGGGTGTCGGGAAATAGGAAAATGAATGTCATGATGGTCCTTTTATCCAGCAGAAGCGGACACTTGACTTGTGGGCCATGTGATTGTATCTGTGGTTTATGTTAGCGCGAAGTGTGGCAATTTGCAGACTGTTGGTCTAGAGCTGCCTCACAGCTGCAAGGGCACAACCCCCTCAGGGGAGGGATTGATGCCAAAGATTCACTTTATTTAGTGGCTTAGTCCCTTGTGACTGGGAGGTTGAGAAGGATCCAGCCATCTTTAGGGGCAAATCATTGTTTAAACGAGGAATGATATTGGCCTAATTTTTACCTCCTTTTTTCTTTTCTTGACTTACTTGGAAGAGTTTTACTTCCCCTCAGAACCCCTGAGTTTTCTTTTATGGCCACAGTATTTGCAATGCTGAGATAGAGCAATACTCGCTCTCCCCCTGGAGAAGTTTAGGGAGACAGACCTATGAAAACGCTGTTTATACGAAAAAGCAATTTAACTTCATGTTGGGGATTTCTCCTTGTTAATTGATTCATTCACTCAAAAAATGTGTATTAAATGCCTTCCAAGTACAAGGCTCAGTTTAGGCGCTGAGGATATCGCGGTTTCCTTGCTCTCGTGGAACTTGATTTTCGTGAAGGGAGACAGATTAAAACAAGAAGGCAAGTAGCTTACGTGTCACCTGCTGCTGGGCGCTATGGAAACAGTGAGGCAGGGAAAGCGGGATGCTGGGTTGAGGGTGGGTTACTATTTTATGCAGGATGTCAGGGATGGTCTCTAATGAGGTGACATTTGGGTAGAGACCCGGATGGAAGTGAGGACGTGTGCTGTGAAGGCGTGTGAGGGAAGGGCAAGTATAAAGGGAGGAGGTGGAAGCCTGTTGGTGTGTTGGACACAAAGTAAGAAGAACAGTGAGTGGCGAGCATACAGGGCACAGGGTGGGGGAGATGAAGCCAGAGAAAGGGGATTGGATCAAAGCAGGAATCGTATAGGGTCTCTCAGGAGATTTTAAGAATGTTCGCTTTCACTCTGAGTGATGCTATCTGATTTATGTTTTAGAAGTCCTGCCTGGTTGCTATTTTGGGACGGGCTTTAGGAGTCTATCACAGTAATCTGGGTGAGGAATGATGGGGTTTGCATCATGCTAGTAATAGTGGAAGAGATTGGAAGAGCTCATGTTCTAAATATATTTTGGAGGTGGAGCCATCAGGATTTACCTTGGGCTGTCAGGTGTAAAAACTGCAAGGAGTCAGATATCACTCTTTTTTTGGTCTGAACATTTGGTCAGTGAGTAGTAATTTACTGAAATGGGAGGGACTGGAGGAGGCACAGGTTACTGGGGGGAGAGTCAGGAGTTTGGTGCGGGACTTATTAGGGTTGAGATGTCTAGAAGACATGGAGAATGAGGTGTCAAGAAGGCAAGGGAATACAGTGAATCCAGAGATCAGGACAATTATGTGCCGAAGTCGTGGGTGTAGAGTAGGTGTTTAAGGCCATAAGATTGGTCGAGATCAACTAGGTGTGGGTCTGTGCAGAAAATAAAGAGGTACAGTGACTGAGCCCTGAGTCATCCCAAGGTTAGGGTGACGAGAAACTACCCACGTATGCGAAGAAGGATGAGCTGGGGTATTAGTTTCGTATGGCTGCTGTAACGAGGTACCAAAAACTGGGTGACTTTAAGCAACAGAAATTCACTGTCTCACAGTTCTGGAGGCTAGAAGTCCAAAATCAAAGTGTCAGCAAGACCATGCTACCTCTGATGGCTCTTGGGCACAATTCTTCCTTGCTTCCTCTAGCTCTTGGGGTTTTCCCCGCAACCTTGGCATTCCCTGCAGGTGCTCCACTCCAGTCACATGGCCGTCTTCTCCTGTGTGTCTTCACTCTGTGTATGTCTGTGTCCAGATTTCCCCTTTTCATAAAGACACTAGTCATTTGGGATGAAGGGCCACCCTAATGACCTCATCTTAACCCAGTGAAATCTGCACAGATCTTATTTCCAAATAAGGTCACATTCTCAGGTACTGGGCTTTCGGACTTCAGCCTATCTTTTTTGAGGGACACAGTTCAACCCATGGGAGCCAGTGAGAAGCAGGAGAGCATGGTGTTCTGGAAGCTAAGTGAGGAATCTGTTTGAGGCAGGAAGGCTGGATGAACTGAGTCAGAGGCTGCTGACAGAGCAAACCAGATGACCAGTAGGGATTGCCCAGGCAGTTGAAAGGAGTAGGGGTCATTGGAGTCCTAGCCATGAGTGATTTCACTTTAACAGTTCAGTGATGAGAACTGGGTTGAAGTTCAAGACGGGATGGAAAGCAGAGGAGTTAGAGAAAGCGAGTGTAGACAGTTTTTTGAGGAGTTTTTGATATAGGGCAAGAAAATAATAAGGCCATGGAGAAACCAGAGTTCAAAGGATTTTTTTTTTTTTAACACAGTGGGAGAAATAGCAGCATGTTTATATACCAATGTGGGTGAACCACTAGAGGGGGGAATGTTACAGGAAAGAGGGGACAATTTCCAGAGTGATGTCTTTGGGTAGGCAAGAGGGTGTGGGATCTAATAAGCTCTCTACAAGCCCTTCAGGCAATTCTGATACACACCCAAGATTGAGAATCACTGTTCCAGGTGATCTCTAGAATGTCTGGTGATGTATTTTACCCTATCACTGAATCTGAAATCCTTTGTTTGTTTAGAAGGATGATGATTGCCTACCAGGCACAGAGAATGCGTTAAGATGAACTTGACCCCAGCGTCTTGGGTGTTGTGCCTTAGGGAATGGCGGCTTTCCATCTCTGCTTCACTCCAGGGGCTTAAAAAGCTGTCCTGTCTCTTTAAACTGTACCACCTGCCATTCACAGGCGCCTCTTCAACATTGCTTGGGAGACCTGGCTGCCTCTCCAGCTGCTATTTTTAGATGACCCTGCATCCAACCCCAGCAGAGTGAAGAGTGTGTCTTGGGGACTTGAAATATTCATCTTTGGCAGGATCCAGACTCTGTATCACAAGTGAACGTCCTAGTACCCAAATGCTACTATATCCAATTGTCCTGTATCGAGTTCCCTTAAAATATGACCTAATATTTCCACTGAAAAGCTTTCAAGGAAGAATCTCCAGTTTTGATCATCTGATGATTCTATGATTTTAATTTGCGCATCATAAATTGTAGCTGTGGGTTAGTGTGACCACCTAATGTGATAGCTCCTTGGACTCTTATTTGAAAAGATTTTCCAATAAGATGTACAGTTTTTGTACTTTCTTTCTTGAGTCGGTTAATGCTTTAATTCTCCTCTCAGAATGCTAAAAAAAATTGAGATAATGCAAAGAGTTTTAATCAAGGTAGCATTGACTTCAGTTTGAGTAAAACAACTTGCCGTAAGCAGATGTTTGGCTAGAACAGAGAATGATGCCTTATTAGCTGTTGAACTTACTTTGAGAATGTGGACTACACATTATTTGGTAGAAGATGTGATTATTGAGACTCCATATCCCCCACTCTCTGAGGTTTACATTTCTCAAGAGGACATTTCCTCCTCTCCTCTTTGAAGTAGTCAGAAAGGACTTGAATCACCTTTTGGTACTCGAAAATTATTTCCCTGATTTTCCTGAGTGTGTCTAAGGAAATTCAGAACAAGCCTTGCCTTTTAGTATTCTGGGAGTTTGCTAATTCTGTTTGTGCTCGTCGAATATTAACATTATTACCCTGGAGCATGCCTTCACTCATTCAACATCCCACAGATGGGGGTCTCGGTGCCCAGCACAGGCGACATAGAGCATGAGGGGCACAGGGGTTCACGGGGCTGACAGTCTAGCAAACAGCCTTTATAACATGTCCCCAGCGTGATAAAAGCAATGGCAGATTCAGGCCCTTGGGCTCTGTCTGCCCAGATAAGAGGGCTTAACCCTGGCTGGCTGGCGTGACAGTCCGTGCTCAGCATGGTCCAGGGTGGGAACTGATAGCAGAGCTTCCCCAATATATGATCTTTAAATACTTTATAATTACTTTTACTACAACATTTCACAATTTATATTTAATTGCCTGTATAGCCATCTGTTTTATCCTTACAAACACCCTACATCTAGGTAGACCAGGAGAGAAAGTCAAGGCTTAGAACCTTTGACCTGTTCAATTTCATACAGTCGGTACATGTAGGAGCCAAGCCTAAAACCCAGGGCATGAGTCCTTGTTCAGATGTTTTACCTCGTAGTTAGGAAAACCTTTAGTTCTGAAATAAACCAACTCATGTTCTAGAACAGCTGACAGTTTGACAGTTGTTTAAAGGATGTTTGAACTGTCTTTAAGTGTCCTTGAAATTGTAAATCTTTAGATGCAACTCTCAAATAATAATAGCTTTGCAAAGTTTTAAGAAAGTTTGAGGCTGATGACTGAGATGACTTTGTGTTTAATGTTGCATTTGATAAGCATGCCATAAAATAATGTTGCTTCATTTAGAAGTTATTTTTAAAATGCATTATAAAACTTTACTCACACTGTCATTGTTCCTGAAGTTGTTCTTGGCTTGTATTTTTCAGAAGTGAAATTTTATGACAGACAGCAGATAGGTTTTCTTTTCTTGTTTTTTTCCTTCCTCTCGTTCCCCATCTTTTTAAGGCATATCTTTATAAGTGATCGAAGTCGTTTGTTGTGGTATTGAAATGATTTCTGATTGACTGCTTTAAAACTTGCAGTGAAACTTTGTCTAACAGAACAGTTTAGTGCCCAGTTTTGCTTAAAGCACCTTCCAAAAGTCTAGAAGAGCCAGGATGGATCCTATGTGTGTTCTGCTGGGCCAGAGAGAATGTGCTGCTAGCAAGGTCACAGGCAGAGTGCAAGTAGATATGTCTACCGTATTTGAACTAACCTCGGCTCTTGACTGGAAGGGAAGGCCAGGTCCCAGAGCCTCCAGAAGCCACCAGAATGAATAGTATTCATTCTGATAGTTAGCTGTTCTTAGTAATATTTCTGAGAAAACACACAAAACTGATGGTGGTTGACTGTAAAAATGACTTCAAGTTTGCCCTGTTTTCAGTTAATTGATGCATCCTCCAGTAAAAATAGATTTAAAGTGGGAGCTTTCCCGTATGGCGGTGGAGTAAGCTGATGCTCTAGACCGTCTGATCGACTGAAGAAATTTGGGGAAGCAAAATCAGTTTAGTTGTAAGCATTCTTTTAAAGTCATGTCAGGTTATGAATCAATTAACAATAGAGATAGAGATTTTTTTTTTAAAGATTTTATTTATTTATTTGACACAGAGAAAGAGATCACAAGTAGGCAGAGAGGAAGGCAGAGAGAGAGGGGGAAGCAGGCTCCCCGCTGAGCAGAGAGCCCGATGCGGGGCTTGATCCCAGGACCCTGAGATCATGACCTGAGCCGAAGGCAGAGGCTTTAACTCACTGAGCCACCCAGGTGCCCCAACAATAGAGATATTTCCAAGAGAGCCTTGGGGATTTCATAGGCCATTAGGGGTCATCCAGACTCTTAACAGATCTCAGATTCGGTAACCTCTATCTCTGGCTACAGAGTTAACACAAGGATACAGACTGGAGTGTGTGACGTTTCTCAGCATGTCCAGTGTCCCTCCGCTGCCCTCTTTTGAAATGTTGCTTTCCTTTTATTTTATTTTATTTTATTTTATTTTATTTTATTTTATTTTAATTTAATTTAATTTAATTTTATTTTTATTATTTCCTTTTATTTCCTTTTTATTCTGTCTTATTTTGTGGCTTATTTGTGTCTATGTCTTTTTTACTTTTAGTAATTAATCGAGTCAAGGTAACTGTTTCTACTTGTCTTAAAATATTTTATTTAATAAAATATATTCTATATGCAGGTGGTTATAAATTAAACACATAGTTTAAAGAATCCACATCTGTGTACCTGCCGTTGAGCTTAAGGGAGACAGCCAGTACTGCGTGGAGCCCTCTGTCTCAGTCCATTGGGGCTGCTGTCACAAAATGTCATATATATGAAGCTTGGGTGGCTTCAACAACCAACGTTTCTCTCTCAGAGTTCTGGAGGCTGGAAAGTCCAAGAGCAAGATGCTGGCAGATTAGGTGTCTTGGGAGGCCATTTCCAGGTTCATAGATGGTCGTCCTCTTCCTGCTTGGTAGAGGGGGCAAGGGAGCTCTCTGGGGCCTCTTTCCTAAGGGCTCTAATCCCCTTCTTAAGGACTCTACCTTTATGATCTAATTACCTCCCACAGGCCCTGCCCCCTAATGCCATCACTTTGATGGGTAGGATTTCAGCAGGTGAATTTGGGGAAGACTGGAACATTCAGAACACAAACACCCTCCCCGACCTCCTCCTCTCTCCCACAGTAACTGCCATCCTGAATTTTTGTGTTTAGAATTTCCTTTTACAGTTAATCTGTGTGTGGACAATTCCAGAAACAATATATTTCTTGACTTTATGTCTTCTTGAACTTGATACTAGCGGAATGAAATTGTGTGTATTCTCCCGTGACTTGCTTTATTCGACATCATACTTTTGGGGCTCATCCATGCTGCTGTAGATAGCTCTGTGTGACTGCCGTGATTTTCACTGTGGTATGGTATTCCAGTGTGGAATATATCCAGTTTTTTTTTTGATATGACAATGTGAGTGTAAGTAGGCAAGAGATCCAAGTCTAGCAGTACCAAGGACTGAAATGACAAGGCAGGTCTGTGTGCATTTTCAACATTTCTGGGTGTGATGCCATTTGTTTTCCAAAGTGCTCGTGCTGCTTTACTCTGCCACCAGAAGTGTATACTTGTTCCCGCTGCTCCCAAACCTTTCCCTATTGCTTTTAAAGTGCCTGGATGGACCATAGCTCTCTTAACATCTCTAGTTTTTAACCCCAGACTTTGCACCAATTTGGGAAGTAATGGATTCAAGAGTTGAGTCAGTTTCCCCTTCCTCTCTGAAATATTCTTTATTTTTATAAACAAAAGGGAGCCCTGTGTAGGACAAAGTCCCAGCTGGAATCAGCAATCTGAGTATGAGCTGCGGCCCCACAACTGAGAGTGTCGTGATGGCAAAATGTTCTCTACTGTGCAGGACAGATAATCTTCCCTACGTCATGGTTTGGAGATACCTTATGTGGTGGCCAGCCCCTGTCGTAGTTCGGCTAATGCTGGGTGCCCCATGCTTCCCCTTTCCCTCAGCTCCAGCATTAATGCAGGACGTGTTGAACATGGTTCATTGGTCTGCATTGTGGTGAATCACCCAGAGACAACTAAGCCTCAGGACAAACAAAGCATTTGTCAGTGTAGCCTCAGGGCAGCCCACAGCCCAGCTGCTCTGGCTGATGTTAATGTGTGTGTCCCTGTAGCGCATCTCCTTTGAGTCATTCCGGAGGATTTCTTTTCATTCTCATACCGGGGCTTCGTGAGCTCTCTTGTAGGAATTGTGGTGACTTCTGCTGCTATTTTAGTTGGATCATCTGGACTACAGGCTTGTCACAGTGCTGGGTGGCAGGAGCCGTTGTGGAAATTGGAGTTAATTTAAATGCAAACTGCTTACTGTGTGCCAGACCTGTTTAAAGCCCTTCAGAGATGTTCGTTCGTAGCATCCTCCTACCAACGTCCTCATAACAATAGCATACTGCTATTATTGCCACTTCAGAGACGAGGGAACTGAGACATGGAGGGGTTCAGTAACATGCCCAAGTGACATAGCAGGTGGCTGGCTGAGCCAGGAGGCAGTGACATGTGGAACAGTCACGATAAGCTAGTGAAGTAGGTGAGTGAATGTCCATGTATTTCCCATGATCCTTTTGTGCCCTAACCTTTGTGTGTCAAGTCAACATCAATATCGAAGTTAAAAGAACTGTAGCTTTGACACTGGAGGGTCCCCACTCTAGTCCTCCTTCTTACAGGTGCACGAAAGAACAGATTTACAAAATTCTTTCTTTACAATGTCTCTTGAGGTCTAAGAGAAACTAGTACTCAGAATTGTAAATATTTTTCCTAAAATTATGGATTTAAAAAGATTTGCTTGGGCTCTTTTCCAATTTCTTAGTCTTAGCTCACGACTGTAACTTGTTACGGCGCTTCTGATAAAAGTTAAGAAAGCGTACAGTTGTAAAACTTTTTAATAGCAGAAGCTTAAAAAATATTCTCAGTACCCATGAGTCCTCCAGACAGAATGAGGTATGTAGATTTAGAAATTAACCAGATACATTTTCTGCTTTCAGTGTAGAAATTCATGTCCTTCTAAAAAAAGGAAACTTCATTAGTTTGTATCAGAAGTAAGAACTCTTTAACACAGCTCTGTTTTATGAGGTTAACATTAAGACATTGAAATCTGCCTTCGTCTTTATATAGCACTTATCTTGCAGTGTCTGGGTAATTAAATCTCAGGTGTCCCAACCCTGAAATATTTGGGCATTTTGGGGTGCTGTAATTGTACTATATGCCTTGGAGTAAATGCCAAGTCATACTTTTTTTTTTAAATCCCAGGTTTCAGTAAAATACAATTAATTTGAATGGCATTAATAGGGATTTCAGACAGAGCCTGGTGTTTTTATAGTTTTTCAAAAGTCTTAGAACATTTTGGAAACAGACATTTGTGCTCTGTTCCTTCCCTTCATCTACTTCAGAGAAAATTTAGATGTAAAACGTGAATCGTGAATCGAAAAGGACTTACAAGAAGGAAGATAACAGAGATTCTTTGAATCTCTCACATTTCAAAGAAAACAGAACCAGTTTGTTCTGGAGCTGGGGAGAAACAATGGCCTGACCACTGAGCCCTGTCAGAGAAAGAGCGTAGCTGGCTGACTGCATCACAGGGCCAGCGGTGTGACTCGCCAACACTCAAGGCAATGGTTGACTTGAAGTATCCAGGACAATGCCAACCAGTTGCCCGCACATGAGAAAACCAACCTGGAGAAACCGTCGTTAAGCATGTCTGACTTGGCTTTGCCTAACCAGCACTTTCTGGTTTTTCTCATTAACAGTAACAGTGGTAAAAACAGACAGAAAACAGCAAAAAAGAGAGTATGTCAGTGGATCTGAAACCACCCTGATACTCTTTCCATCTAATTAGTCACCGTACTCTATTAGCTCCATTTGGTTAGAAGCTCTTTTGGAAAAGTAATTTTCATGAAACTTTCCTTTTTTTTTTTTCTCTGTCTTGCCCTGACCCCCTGAGTGTTTCGGCATCTTTCTTAAGTCCCACTAAGTCATACCCACACACAGCACTTCATACTAGTTCAATCCGAGTCTCAGGGACAGCCTTAAAAATAAAATGCCAAACATTCATTTGCGTTTGTGTATCTTCTTGGGAGTTATCCTAATGAGGGTCCATTGGATGAGGTTTGTAAAGAAGCCAAGAGATTAGTCTATTTTTATATTTGAAAAATGAAAACAGCTCTACTGTTTTCCTCATCTTCATGCTCATTACAAATTTTTTTTAAAGATTTTATTTATTTATTTGACAGAGATAGAGAGCACAAGTAGGTAGAGTAGCAGACTGAGGGAGAGGGAGAAGCAGGGTCCGCACTGAGCAGAGAGCCTGATGCAGGGCTGGATCACAGGACCCTGAGATCATGACCTGAGCTGAAGGCAGAGGCTTTAACCCAGTGAGCCACTCAGGCACCCCACAAATGTTTTAAATAATATAAAGGAATAAAGAAAAAAAACCTCGAGATTCCTATCACACAATAGCAATCATGTTAGTATTTTTGTGTCTTTCTTTCTGGACTTTTGTGAGTGTGTATGAGTGCTCCTACACACACAGAAAACACCTAGAAGGAGAGCCATGATTAAAAAAAAAAAAGTGGGAAATGAGATTATAACCATGAAGTCAGTTTAACACCCCAACCTCTTCTTTTTGGCTCAACACTCTCCAAATTACAAATCTTGTATTGTATATGGTCAAGGTGGCTGAGGTAAAGAACATTGTGAATTCTCTGTGTTGACCCCCAGATCCTTCACTGGGGTCACTGGGAAGACTAGGTCAGGACAGACGTATTCTGAGCATTTCCTGTCTGCATTTAATGTTGGTTCTGCCATATTTGTTATGCCTCCAGCTCTCACAGAACTGGAGGAGGTGGTATTTCCATGACAATGGGCTCAGAGGACCCATGTTGTAAAATCCCAAACTGAGGCCTGGGATGAAAATGCTATTCCTGATGGCTGGTGACATCACTGGATTATCCATATGCTTTCAAGAAAATGCCATTCAATCTTGGTTCTAGCATCTCTGTGGACTTTACCTTATGTACAGTTTCTATGCAGGTGAGCAATTGATGACAGTCAGTTGGTGATTGAGTTTCTCTATGTAGGGAAGGGATGGGTTTGCTCCTTCACTTACTTTGTGGATCCTGAGCAAGACTGGATTAGTCTCTGGGTGTATTTTTGCTGGCTGCCAGATTTTCTTAGGTCTTACTTTATTTTTAGCTGCCATTATTCTTACTATGGACAGATCAGGAAGTAGTTGAATTGAGGTGGGAAGCCTAAGGTTTCTCTTAGTGAAATGCAGACTTGGCCTGTCTCATTATTTTCTGTGAGCCTTTTACATTCATTTGCTCTTTCTTCTTCGTGTTGGTTCATGGAGTGACGCCTGTTAACAGCAGCACCCCGCCACACGTCTTTGGAACCACTCTTCACAGCTAGTGAGAGTTCACTGCAGCTTGACACTTCCTTCTCAAGAAAACAAACAAACAAATACCACTTTTCTTATTGCATTGGTGGTCCCATTTTTGCCTTTACCGAATATGTGAAGTTTTCAGTTGAATTAAATATTTAAAAATGAATGTTATCTCTGTATACTAATCCCCAAGCGTTATAGAGTCATTCTTTAAATAAATAATTTAAGTGAGTTTTTCCTTCTTCTCTTCTCTTCCTCCTCCTTCCCCTCGACTTCCTTAAATGAAAGTGTTTATATAGTGTCTTTTATGGGGCACCTGGGTGGCTCAGTTGTTTAGTGTCTGCTCTGGTCACTCCAGGGTCCTGGGATCGAGCCCTGCATTGGGCTCCTTGCTCAGTGGGAAGCCTGCTTCTCCCCTTCCCCCTCCCCCTGCTTGTGTTCCCTCTCTTGCTGTCTCTTTCTCTGTCAAATAAAGAAATAAAATCTTAAAAAAAAGTCATTAAAACTTAGAATAAAACATACTTCATTGCTATAGCTTCTTAATATCCCTGCCTTTAGTTATTATATGCAGTTTTCTAGTACTTTAGGTTTTCCTTATTAATTCAAGTTTGTTCAGATTTACCTTTTAGGTCATATTGGTGTGATTTTTGCACACTGATGGTCAGTTGAGTTTTTCTGGGTGCTTCATTTCCCCCCATCTGACTATTTTCACAAATCTAGCTTTGAAGGGCTTGTGTGTGTGAGGAGCATGAGGGGATTGCCTTCAGGTTGAGGTTGAGGTTCCTGTGGTATTTTCCCATCTCCAGACACCAAGGTTGGTGTTTCTTCTTTTTAATGCTGGCTCAGCTTTGGGGGTTTATAGTTTCTCCTAAAGAAGAAGGATGCTTATTGTATTTCATCCATGGTTAATTGGGGACACCCACAGTAGAATGAGGCCAAATCTAGAAGCGGAGTTAGTAGGCAAAGAAACAAGTCATCAGAGCTAGGGGCCTGAAACACCACATGACCAAAGCTGACAGGGGCCCACATGGTGGCTGTACTTGGACCTCAGCAGGGAAAGGGTGACGAACCATCACGGTTTACCTGGGACTGTTGGGTTTTCGTGTTGAAAGTCTTGCTTATTTTAAGCAGGATGGTTGGTGACACTAGAAGCAAACCTTGCCTGCATAACCAGTTTCCTCATGTGATCTGAGGTAAGAAAAAGGAGAGAGAGTTGGGAGGCTTTCCTCATGTCCTTAGGAAGCAGCCAACCTCAGATGAAGTCAATGAAAACTGGTATGTTGACTTGGAAATTCTAAAGCATGAACATGAGAAGTAGTGTTATGTCCTGGAGAAAGCGCAGGCCCTGAAGCCGGACAGCTTTATGAGTTTGGGCAGAGTATTTTATGTCTGTTGGTTTTCTCATCTGTAAAATGGAGAAAATGATACAGACCTCTTGCATGTTGGTTGTGAAGATTGATGTTAATATATGTAAAATGCAGTTGTTGTAATGATGGTGTAAAAGGTAAAAAAAAGTAAAAAAAAAAAAAAAGTTAAAAAACCCAGAAGTCAGAGAGTCCCAGTGAAAATGTAGAAAAAGTAAAATTGGAAAATGAGAATTTATCATTATTTATCTAGTCATGTCCAGTGAAAAGAGAGGCTATCTGGTAAACTCAATTTTTAAAAAAGATTTTATTTATTTATTTGGGAGAGAGGCAGAGAGAGAGAGAGCGCGCACAAGGAGGGAGAGGGGCAGAGGGAGAGAGACAAGCAGACTCCTTGCTGAGCAGGGAGCCATCCTGGGATCCTGGGATCATGACCTGAACTGAAGGCAGATGCCCAACTGACTGACCCACCCAGGTGCCCCTGATAAGCCCAAATATTTACGAGAAAGAACAGTGTGCAGATAGGAGAAGTTTATCAGGTTGAATTTTCTAGAGCTCAGAGCTGGAAAGGACCTTAGATATTAATTAGCTCCTCTCCCCCTTTACTCAGTCACCCAAGGTCATCTAATTCCTATGCTTGTTCATCAGTAAGCTTTGATTTTTATTTTGGTTTCTTGGGGATCTGATACCCTGACTCTCCAGGGGTGAAGCATTTTGGAGAGGCAATATTTTCTGACCAGTTGAGGTTTTATACCAATAAGAACTAATGCTTAAAAATTGAAAAAAAGAATATGGGGAGGGAAAGGTTTCCGTAATACATAATTCACTTTGCCTTGAATTGGCTCCTTCTTCCCATCTTAGAGGATAGAGATGTGGAAACATAGTCTTGGCCAGCAAAGAACCAGATGATGTCACTGCAGGGGAAGGGTTTGGGGGGGGAGGAGCATGATATCAGTCACCAAGCAGCAGAGCAGGAGGAAGTGAGGGAGTAACAGGGCAGAGTGGACAGATGGCTTAATTTGGTTGTGTGGACTGGGAAGGGCTTTTGGAAATTGTGGTTAGACACTTAAAAGAATAAAAAAAACTCAATAGGTAGGTGAGAGGGTGATACCATCCTAGGCACAGGAGGAGTGTGACACTATGTCATTACATTTGTTTCTGATTTGTAATCAGTTTTCTTAGGAGCTTGGTTAGGATAAGTAAATTTACTAGGTTCTCACTCAAGTACCCAATAAGCTGGTAAAATACCTTCTCTGAAAGTGCAAAGTAGGGGTTCCTAGACCCTGGGTGGGGTGAGACTGCCAGATAGTAGCTACCTCTATAGTGAAAAATATAACCCCATATGAAAGGCAACTGGACTGACAAAGTCAGTGGACTTTGCATAGAGCAGATTACCCTCCATAATTTGGCAGGCCTCATCCAATCAGTTGAAGGCTTTGAAAGAGAGACTGAGGTCTCCCAGAGAAGGAACAATTGTGCCTGCAGACTTCAGATGTAATATTAAACTCTTCCCTGAGTCTCCAGCCTGCTGGACTAGTCTGCAAATTTCAGACTTAGCCAGGTCCTTAAAATAAATATTCCTCTCTGTCTCTGTCTCTGTCTCTGTATCTATCAATCTCTTATATATAACCAAACTTCTCTTGGTTTTGTTAATCTGAAGGACCCTGGCTAATTTACATCTTTACATCTGAAAATTCATGTGGCATTAAACCTATTGTTTGCCTTCTGTTACCTAGTGTTTTTGTTGTTTGTTTTTTTAAAAAGAAATTTATCATGTTCCAAGAGTAGAATGGCCCTTGAAGGAAGAAGTGCACTCTGGGAGATTTTCTGAATGGCAGCCATCAAGAGCTGTCAGGGCACGTCTGTATTTACATGTTTTCCAGCCATGTTTTCCCAGCATGTTGTGGATCTGCGATTCTCCTTGGAGGAATTTGGTATTCAGAAGTCAATAAACAAATTACATTGATCTGTAATGTGGGCTGTCACAGTGACTGATGGGATACCGACTCCTTAAGCCCAGTGTGTGAGGGGAAAACAACAACGTCGAAGGTACCAGGCAAATGACAAGGGATCCTGTAAGAATTCAGTGCAGGGTGTTCCTCTTGGTGAAGCCGCCACAGTGGAAATTTTTGTCTTGGAAAGCTGCTCATTTTGCTCAGGGATATGTTGATATTGCAACATATAGAAATCTTTTGTTGAATAGATTCTGGATTTATCGGTTGTATAAATAATCTGTGGTGCTTGCATACCCCACACAGAGGGGAAGCTCAGAAGCTGTATGTGCCAGAAGTGGCCCTCTTGGCAAAGTGAGTAATACTTGAAATTTATTATACCCTTTCATGATTTACTTCAGTGGATGGCCTTTGACAACATCACTCAAAGTTATTACAATCTCTCTTTACAATATGAGGAAAGGGAGCCTCTTGAAATGAAGTGACTTGGTCAAGGTCACAGAGAATCGTCTCTTCTGACTCATACAATAGTTGTTTTTGCTACCTTGGTACTAGATTTCCATAAAACTCCAGTACATTGTTTGGTTCCTACTATGAACTTAGCCACTGTTTACTTCATCTTTGTTTTAATTTATCTGTGGGACAAGGTAGAATTTATTTAAAAAAATCGTTCTTTTTGTGGCTTTATTTGGGAAGGTATTAAGTACAAAGAGATCTGTTATTGAATGAGCTTAGAAGAAATGTGAGTTTCAAACTTCTTTTGAAATAACTAAGGCATTGCAGAGTCCTGTAAAATGTTTTTATTCTGTCCCATTCCCCTTATCGAGTGCCTGCCTGGATACTGTCCTTGGGAATAGGTCTCCCAGAGAGGAGGTGATTCATTCAAATATTGACAGACATTTTGACAAGGAATGTCTCAATCATCACTTGGTTCATGACCATAATCAATGTATATTACTTGCAAAATCTTTTATTTGTTCCTGAATAAATCAGCAGGACATAAAGGAAAAAAAAGTAGTATTAAGTAAAAGTGACTTAAAAATTATTTGCTTTTTCCCCCCATGATTTAAATTTGTGGCTTTTTTGCTATTAGGATATCATTAGTGACCAACTGCTGGTGCATCTGACAAGGCTGGTTGGCAGACACATTCATAAAATTTTTATGCTGTAAATCATGCTTCCTGGAAAATATAAACCTATAGAGACAAACTAAAACTCTACAAATGCTGCTTCTTTTTTCTCCATCCAAAATGGAAATTTCCCACTTCAATTATTAAAAATAAGTGGCAAATAATAAAAATATTAAAATTAGGTTTTTAATGTGGCACTACAGAACCCCAGTTTTTTAAAGGTAGGAAGCAAATGAGAAGTCACGTGTCTGCTTTTATTTTTTTGGCCAAAGAGGATTTATGTTTTAAAAAGTCAGACATTCACCATGTTTTTGGTGTCTTCTGAATTTGTGAGTACTGAGTTCAGTAGCATTTTTTGGGTGGTTTTTCAGTTTTCAGCAATTGGTGCTTCAGGACTGGGATTGTGACACCTACAAGAAAAGGAACATATTTCTGTCAACACGTAAATTAAAATTTTCAACAAATTATGATTTTTTCAATGATTGAGTAATCAGATTTAATTTTTGGATTCTCTTAATTTACTGTAGTATTTCCCACAATATAGAAACCACAAGGTTCCTGGCTTTAAACACGTGATCCAGAGTCAAAGGAATAATTTCAAGGAATTTTAAAGGTCCAGTTTTAATTTTAACAATTTAGGGAAGCCGATGATAATCTGGATGTACCTGTAGAGAAAAGCTTTATTTTCATATGAAAATACGAACTTCTGATTGTCTGTTATTTCAAGCCTGCTACACTGTAGCAGGTTTTAATTTTCACTCGTTTCCAGTGGGTTGTTCACTCATCTCTTCATTCACTATTTTTTGCAAAGTCCCCCCCCCCCTCCTCCCAGCAGGAAGCATGTGGGCAGTTAGGGACACAGCGCTGTTGTCTGGTGTGAGTTACGCGAGTGCTGCTTTGAGGTGCTGTCTGGGGGAGAGCAGAGGAGAGTTTGGGAACATGGGCATTTGAAGGGGACCCGGGGGCGGGACAGGTGTTGGCTATCGGCGATCCGGCAGAGCACGTTCAAAGGAGAGCAAAGGCAGAGGCGTCGCGCTAGAAACCTCAGTGCGGAGGGAGGAATCTGTGGACAGTCGTGTGAACTCATTTTCTATTCTTCTGCACATTCCTTTCCAATCTAAGTATGACTTAGGCTAATGTGCTGATAAATGAGCATTTCTCAGGATGTGTTCTGAGGAACAGCCATTGTGTAAGATGTTCCTGGCAGAAGAGGGCCAAACCTGAGAAGTCCTGCGGCAAAGATCCTGTTTAAATTTGTTCATCCGCGATTGCCCAAGTCCATTTGATGACAGAGCACTCCCACTTCTTTTTTTTTTTTTTTAAACATTCCATGAAATTTGTCATCCATGGAGCACTGTTTAGGGAAACATGGGCTTGTAATCATATTATCCGATATCAGCTTCCTGTTTAAAGGAATATCCTACCTTGTTTCAAAACCGTTCTGCAGGGGGCAGCTTCAGATGGCGGTACGCTCATTGGGATACAGACCAGTGGCTCAGAATTGTCACTTGGTGATTCTCTCCTCCCAGCCTGAACTCGGTCAACCAGTTTTATTTATGATATTTGATTGGTGATAATAGAAAACAAATACATAATCATATATATGGGATTACATAGTCTGATATGTCTGTGTTGAAGAAGTGTAACAATATTGTTATTAGATACCTAATAATTACTTGTTGAAAGAATGAAGGTTTGAGAGACCTCAGTGTTTTGGCTTCCCAGATATTTTACTGAGCACTGACAGTTCCAACATTTGCAACCCTCTCAGTAGGAAAGGTGATGATAGTAAAATATTTCCATTTACAGTATTCCCATCTACACATTTTTTTGGGTAAAAAGAAAATCTAGTTTATAAATAAATTAATAAGATAATTCTTTTAATCATATATGTGTGTCTGTATGCACAGATATGAGTCACATGCGTGTTATTTTGTTAGAGAAAATTAAATTTTGAAGAATGATATCTAGCAGCTGTCCCTCTTATACGGGAAAGTTAAGTATTCAAGGAAAGGAGCTAATTATCTCTTTCATTGTGCATCGAAAGCACACTTGAAGATCTTGGATTTTTATGATTGCAGGCTTTCAAAATTCTGACAAGGCTGCTTCTAAATTAGTCAATGTCGAGTGCTGTCTTTTTGTAGATTGACGACTGGTTGGTGTGGCTCCGTTTTACTGAAAGAAGAAAAGCATCGAAAATGGTGCTACCATCTGTTGGATGTGAAGCATTGGATGGAAGGGCGATAGTAGGGAGTGAGGAAAGGGGATTGTTGAGCTATACTCTCAGACCTGTTTAAAGATATGTACCAAATCTACTATATTTAGGAAAGAGAACTACTTCTGTCTGATGTGAGTCTTCAGTAGAAGTGGTTAAGTAGGTTATAGGGAGATATGGGTGGAAACGGGTGGAAACATATTCCTTTTTTTGTTTGTTTGTTTACAGAGCAGACTTTTCCCACCCCTCCTTTAATTCTTGGGAAATGTTATTTTTGAACCAGAAAGCAAAGTCTTCCTCTGTGAACTCAATTAAATGGTTCAATGGAGTGAACCACTTTTACTTTTCATGTGGTTTAATTTTCTGAGTGAAAGCAAAGCCTCCCTGTGAAAGCCGTTTGTTTTTGTTAATCAAAATTAATGTATAATGTTTTTATCAGGTGATAGGGAACACTGTTGCGTGAAGAGCTTGTGGTCTGCAGGAGGAATCTGGCGATGTGCTGGAAAATGTTTAACAGTCGGCTCTGGGGGAGAACAGAGGATCTGGCTGGCAGTGTCTGCCATTTTTTTGTGTGGTGAAAATATAACCACTATGGTTAATTTTAAGACACCAAACTGATATTACAGAACCTAGGGTCGGGAAGAGATACACAAAGGCATACATCTAGAGCGTTTTCCTTTGTAGATAGAGCAGGTGTAAGTAGCACCAAGGGCACAGAAATAAAAGATATAGTCAAATAATTAGGAAGTGATGAGATTGGAGTATTTATTAACTTTGCTTGTATTATAACTTATTTAACTCTTAAGTTTACATCCTTTAAGTTTTTAAAATGGCGTATTTAGCGATTTGCCCACAAAATTCCCCGGAATTTAACAGTCTGCTCTCCGAAGCCAGCCTGAGCCCGCTCTGTGCACACACCACTGGTGGGGCGGACTCGTGTTCCGTTTCTGGACCCAGCACTGACTAGCTTTATGATAAGAATACCTACCTCATAAGGTCTTGGAGAGAATTAACTGAGATATTGAACACAAGTCCTTAGAGTGGTGCCTCCCAGCATAGTCAATGCTCTTAGTAGACGTAAGTTATTATTAATGTTTGATCTTTCACAGTAAAGGGAATGCAGTATGGCTCTCTACATAGGTATCCTTCTAGTTATTTTAAGTTAAATGGACTTAGGAATTGGCTGAAGGTTGGCGGTAAGGGGCCATAAATGAAATTAGTCTAACCTTTTACATTTTATTTTTTGTTTTTGGTAAAAGCAATTTTTCTTTTAAATAAAAAATTCTCCTTTTTTTTCTCCATGGCTTTTTCCATGTAGTCTGAATCTTCCCTCAGTTTTGTTGGCAAGCTTGGTGTCATCTTTATTCAATCTTCACAGAGCTATTATAGTATTGAATCTTTGTAGACTTTTGATGCAGGAGCATCTGTCGCTCTAGAATGGAGTTGGCAGGTTGCTCAGTCCAGAAAAGACCTCTGAATATGAAAGCGGCAGTAGCTATTTTGGGGTTTGGGATAAGAGGGAAAATCAGTTACTTGAAAATTAAATAATCGGTAAAGTAATTAAAATCTAAATTATTTAATATTAACCATTACTTTTCAAATAATTCATAAATACCACCTCATTAAACTGAATCTTACAATTTAGAATCTGGAAATCCAGACAAAAGGCCATTAAAGTTTTTCTTTTCTTTTTTTCTTTATTTATTCATTAAGGCTTTTTTCCTAATTGAGCAAAACATTCAAATCATTTTCCTTATCTGAGTTTTCTGGATCTCACGAATAAGCAATTAATCTTGTAACACTGAAAAAATAGAAGTATTTTGGGGAAAAAAAAAAGCTAATCTAAAACCAGATTCTTTAATGTGTACTTTCACTTCAGTCCAGCACATAATCAGTATTGATTAGGAATACTTAAAATTTAAAGTAAAAGAAAATTTTACTCACAGTGGTTTGGACCAGTGGTTCTCAATATTTCTGGTCTCAATATTTTCTCAATAATTTTGGATTCCTTTAAACTCTTAGAAATCATTGAGAAAAGCTTTGTTTTTATCTATTGATATTTACCATTGAAACAAATAAGAAGACTTGTGTTTATAATATTTATACATATACAGTAATTATAGTTAAGTTTTCTGTGCTCTGTTTATAGATTGAGCTTACAAAATTAAGTCTTTTAAATGCGGCACCGAAAAGTATAGATCATGTAAATAGTCTTCACTGGAGAATGGTATATATGGTTTGGCCCAGTAAGAAGGAAATGTTAAGTGTTGTGTCAGTCTTGAACTAAAGTGTACCGGAAATGTACCTTTATTTTCCTATAATGGCTTAATTTCTACTCAAGCCCTCGTTCTGTTGGGCAGTGAAAACTCATTATAAATAAACATGGACTCCATCTCCTTTTCCCTGGGATTATGGGTAAATTATGGGGGTTTGCAGACCATCAGGACCTTGGAGGAGGCCCCATCTTGGTCTTGTCTGGTTCTCACTCCCAGGCCCACACAGGTCACCTCTGAGAATCTCATTATTGTGTCCATGACCTTTTGGTTCTAGTGGTTCTGTGTCCCCCTGGGAGTGCGCACTTGGGCACCGTGGTGCCTCAGGCCCCAGACCCCAGAGGCCACTGCCTCTGAGAGCTGCCTATAGCCACTTTTGCCTAGATTTGGGACTCTGAGCTGGGACTCAGGGTGCACCACCCCCCTCTCCTTTCTCTTCACTCCCCTCTCCTCTTCATCTGAGGGGTATTCCTTTAAGGGAAATATTTCTACAGTCTTTCTCCTCTAGGGCCACCTGGCACAATCCTCTTAGTGGTTTTCCAAGTCAGGAGGTACAGAAGTAGAGAGTAGCTGGCCATTTCCGCTTTCTTTCCTGTCACCCCCATGAGGGAGGCTAAGATGGTGACCTCTGAAAGGGGTGAGAGTGAGTGAGAAGTTAGGGAGATGGAAAGGGAGACACTGGGAGGAAAAACATCAGTAGGTTTTTCAAAAATATTCTCCAGCACATAATCCTGTGTCATTAAACCTCTGTGGGTCAATAGGGTGTCCCATCTGTCAAGGTCTGGTGGATCCTCTATTTCGTATGGTACTTGTTTTTTCTTGCTTTGCTTCTGTTAGCTCTGTGTTTTCAAACTGTGGATTGGACCCATGACTGGGTCAGGACATTGATTGAATGGGGCAAGACCAGCATTAAAAAAAATGCCCTCTAACATTTTCTACTTTGTTCCAGTATTAGACTTTGAGGTAAGATGCATTTCATTCTGTGGGTGCTAGTCAGAGTTTCGAAAACATGGTGTTAGGTCATTGCTGCCACTGAATTTGGCATATTTTGAATCTTTTTGTTCTTATGGAAACATCCTGTATTATTAAAAGCATAGGTTGTAAACTTGAGTCTCTGACTGCAAATGTCATGTTTTTGTCCTCATAGTTTGATGGTATATAAAACTGTTTTCCCTTAAAATTTCAAAGGCATAGTTTTGCTGAAGGGAAGACTATTGGTATCATAACTTCATAGGTAACTTTTTTCCTCTTTCTGGAAGCTTCTGCTGATTTTCATTATTTATAGAATTCTGAAATCTCACTATGGTATATTTTATAGGGATTTTTTTTCTTTTATGCTGGACACTTAAGTTTTGTCCTTTAGAACTGAAGGTGTATGTGGTTCTTCATTTACTCTATTCTTTGTTTCTGAACCTATTAAATGGATTTGTTTACAGATTTTTTTTTTTAAAGATTTTATTTATTTATTCGACAGAGAGAGAATGAGAGAATACTCATTCTGCAGGGGGAGCAGCAGAGGGAGAGGGAGAGCAAGCTGGCCCATGAGCAGGGAGCCTGAGGCAGGGCTCAATCCCAGGGCTCTGGGATCATGACCTGAGCCTAAGGTAAGCACTTAACTGACTGAGCCACCCAGGTGCCCTACAGATTGATTTCTTTCTTTTCTTTTTCCTTTTCTTTCCTTTCCTTTTCATTTTTCTCTTCTCTTCTCTTCTCTTCTCTTCTCTTCTCTTCTCTTCTCTT
>CM053611.1:12516133-12649799 GCA_028646535.1 Procyon lotor
AAAAAAAAAAAAAAATACAATTGTTTTATTATTGTCCCCCTTCTTCGGGCTTTAAGTAATTGTTTTATTGATACCGAGCATTTATCTATTTTTTATTTACTTTTAAGATTTTGTTGTTTTACTTGAGAGAGAGAGTGAGAGAGAGAGAGAGGTCACAGAGGGAGAGGGAGAAGCAAATTCCCCACTGAGCAGGGAGCCCAATGAGGGGCTCGATCCCAGGACCCTGAGATCATGACCTGAGACAAAGGCGGATGCTTAACCAACTGAGCCACCCAGGTGCCCAATGGTGAGCATTTAAATAGGTGCTTTCTTTGTTATTATCTTTTAAAAAGGGATATAACGTGATCTGTTTTGTGTTTCTAATATTGTTTTCCTGTAAACCCTGTTTTAAATATTTTTCAGACTATAGGACTCTCTTAGATATGTGAGTCCCAAATCTGCACATGTTCCTCTTGGCCATGTTCAACTGTGGTGTTTGGTGTCCCTGGGCACGAATCCCAGAGCTGCTCCGCCACACGCACTTGCCTGTTTGTACATTCCCATGCTCACTGTCGGCAGCAGCCTAGGGAATAGACTGTCCTCCAGCAGCTCCTATTTTTCTTAAACAACATCGCTGTGTGTCTGTGCGTGCGCGTGCGTACATGCATGTGTCTATTAATTTCTCACCTTTTCCACCCTTTTTCAAAATCTAGGTGACATGTTCCAATAGCTGATAAGCATTTCACAGCGCGGTAGGTCAGGTCTGCGGTGTAATCCCTTTGATAACGCCTTCTTTTGTAAATACGCGGTAGAAGTTACAATGGAGTCCTGCCAGGGAAGTAAATCAAAAGGTGGCAAGTTCTTTGACCCTTCCAGCCAGAAAGAGAATTTGGTAAATTGTTAGACAGGTTATCGACTGCCCTTTGGAGAGTCGGGGGTTTGTATTCTGTACCTCCTTTCAGCTGGGGCTTGTATTTCATGTGTAAGAGGCCCGCATTATCATAATCCATTTTTCGCTTTTATGTGATCTACCAGCGGTGTTCATAAGCCTCCTTTCTGAAGAGCATTCCCCATTTACTTGCTCTAATTCACTGTCTTTTTTTTTTTTTATCATAAAATTGATGTTTTGCAACCAGCGGCATTATGTGTGAGTTGTTTACAGAGGTGCTACAGGGAAGGAGATTAGTGGTCGAATTAAGAACAAGATGATGGCTGTGGGAGGAAATTCATGAATAGGCATCACATCAATGACACAGCAAGATAGTGAAAGATGCATTTAAACCCAAAGATCCTGAAAAATGTCAGGAGTAGAATTGTAATGTGTCTTTGGCTGATGTCGAATAGTGCTAATGGTAAACTGACAGATTTTTTGCTTAATGTTTGTGGTAGGTAGAAAATGCCCAGATGGACCCCTGCATGTAAAAAAAAAAGATATTTTAAAATGCCTCTACCCACTAACTGGTGATTCTACTGATTGGTTCAGTAGAAACAATGTAGAATTGTTCATTTATTCATGTTATCATCTGAATCTTAAAACATTTGATGGGAGAGTATTTTTTAAAAAGATTTATTTATTTGAAAGAGAGAGAGAGAGAGAGAGAGAGAGAGAGAAAGTGAGTGTGGGGAGGGGCAGAGGGAAAGAATATCCCAGCACACTCACACAGAGTGTGGAGCCTAAAGTGGAGCTCGATCTCATGCACCTAGATCACGATGTGAGCCCAAATCAAGAGTTGGACGCTTTACTGACTGAGCCACCCAGACACCCTGAGAAGTTTTTTATTTATGCAGTTTTACACACCTGAAAAGATAACCCCAGTAGAATTATTTTTGAGCATTCTTCATAGTTATGAAATTTCGTAGGAACTTTTGTTCAAAGGAAGAACTTCCAGGTTTTCTCCTTCTCTCGTATAATACGCCAGTTGCCTTTATGGCTCTTTAACAACAAAATCTTTCTAACCCAATGACTGTGATTTTTAAGATATTCTCTCGGGCAATGAAATCTGACCAAAGACTAGGAACGGGAGTGTGCACATGGCTTGCCTCAGAGACCAGAGTGAAGAAGCCCAGCTCTTGGCCTTTGGTTGTTCAGGCCAGAAAGAAAATGGCCCCGGGGAACTCTCTGGTGTGTCTGGCAAAGTGTGCTCGGGCAGCAAAAGCCTTTACAAAGGAAAGTTCGCTGCCGTTTTCCACCCTCTCGCTGTGGCAGCCTGGTGCTGGCTTCAGTTCAGATACTCTAGGCACTGGAGGAGGTCTTCCTTAAACAAATCTGTTAACATTTTAGTTTTTGGGAGAACACAGTGCAACTCAGATGTAAATGCATCAGTTCATATTTCAGTCTGAGGCCACTCCATCTCATCCCTTCTTGGGGTCCCCGCTTCCTTTCCAGAGTTGGATGGTTTGGTCCCATCTTCAGAGCTAGGCCTGGCTTGTGTGTCCTCCTGCGGTTCTTCCCTGTTGATGGTGGTGGAAATGCCCCCCAAGTCCAAGTTCTTAGGAATGCTGTGAAACAATGGGCAGAACACGAGGCTCTTCCGTCTCCTTGTGCTCAATGCTTTTTTCTCCTGAGGGTGGTTGGGAGTAGTTTTTCTCTTGTTTAGCACGAGATGATTGATCCCAGTTGGAGTTACGGTCTTTCTCTCCTTCTCACCCTCTTCATCTTGCCTCTGCTCCCAGTTTCACGCTGTTACCTGTTCTCATTGCATCTGGGCTCACATGCGTGCGTCCTCAGGGAAGCTCTATCAGAGGGAGTAGGAGTCCATGTATAAAGAATCAGTATCCCAATAGAGAGAGTTTTCCTTTCCTTTTATTATTCTGCTCATTCCATATGGCACCTGTTGGCATCCTGCTTTTCCTGCATGTGGGAGTGCTTGCGGGGAGGCTAGCAGTCATCAGTACACACTGGTGAGTCCTGCCAGTGCTTGGGGGGAGGCTAGCGGTCATCAGTACACACTCGTGAGTCCTGCCAATAACTTGAGGTCAAGCATTCTCTGAGACCTTTATGACTGATGCTTGTTAGGTGGGTTGAATGCCACCCCTATATGGAGACATTACCAATATATATTTTTAAAGATTTATTTATTTTAGGGACAGAGAGAGCACATGTATGTGAGTGGGAGTGGGGTGGTGGGGGGGTGGTGGAGAGGGAGGGACAGGAGACGGAATTTAGAGCAGAATCACTGCTGAGCATAGAGCCTGCTACGGAGCCCGAGATCACGACCTGAGCCAAAATCAAGAGTCAGAGGCTTAACTGACTGAGCCACCCAGGCTCCCCGAGACATTACCTGTATCATTGTCATGAATTTCATATTCCACATATTTGATATCTTTACTGGTTAGAAGTGATTGGGAGAGGGGTGTTGAAGTCTTTCACCATGTTGGTGGATATGCCAGATTTTCCCCTATCAATTTTGTATGCATGTACATGTATGCTCCCTTCCCCTTTGTCTATAAATATACATATGCACACACATATTTTAAATGATTGGTTGAGCCTAATATCAGATACATTTATATTTAGGATGATACTTATTTTTTTTTTTTTGTGCATTGCAAATTTATCACTGAGTAGTGTTTCTATTCTTAACAATGTCTTTATTTAATTTATTTTTAAAAAAGGTTTTATTTGGGGCGCCTGGGTGGCTCAGTGGGTTAAAGCCTCTGCCTTCAGCTCAGGTCATGATCTCAGGGTCCTGAGATGGAGCCCCGCATTGGGCTCGCTGCTCAGCAGGGAGTCTGCTTCCTCCTCTCTCTCTCTGCCTGCCTCTCTCTGCCTACTTGTAGTCTCTCTCTCTCAAATAAATAAATAAAATCTTTTTTTTTTTTTTAAAGATTTTTATTTATTTATTTGAGAGAGAGAGGGAGAGCTCGTGCATGGGGGCTGGGGGTGAGGGAGAGGATCCCAAGCAGACTCTGCACTAAGTGTGGAGCCTGGCATGGGACTTGATCCCACGACCTGAGATCATGACCTGAACCAAAATCAAGAGCCAGAAGCCCAACTGACTGAGTCACCCAAGCTCCCCAATGCCTTTATTTTTAAGGTGTGTGTTGTCTCACATAAATATAGTTATTTTATAGTAGAGTTAAAAAATATGACTCTATTGGTTTTTAGCTGACAATTTTCACCCACTTATATTTTTGTGGTTATTGAATTGTTTCTCCCAGTGGTTTAATTTCTATTTGTCTTGTTTATTCTATGCTTCTTTTTCTTCCTGTCTTCTTTTTCATTTTATTGAGTTAGCATTTTGGTATTTTTTAAAAATTTGATTTCCCTCTTCTATAGGACTTGACTTCACGTACTATTTTCCATTCTCTGTGTCACCCTTAAAATATTATCACATTTGCTGAAGCACAGTCTAAAATTCAGTAAGGATTTAACCTTTCTCCTTTAACCTTAACCTAACCTTTCTCATGAAGAATAGAAGGATCTTAGAATACTAATTCTCCTACTGCCTTCTCAGTCTGATTATCCAGTATGTTAGCTTTTCCAAACCCTCAGATAATACTGTTATCATTCCACACAATGTGTATGTGTGTGCGTGCACGCACACTGACCATTTGATTTGCTTACCATTCCTCTTTGTATTGTAGCTTGTTCTGGAGGTATTTTCTCTCTTGCTGAAGTGATCCTCTCTAAGTAAATTCTTAGATGATCTATCTGCTGGTGGTAATCTCTCTCAGATTTATTTTTAAATGTTTTTTCTTTAAAGATAATTTTAAATGCTGTGAAACAATGGAGTTGTTCAGATGTAGGAGAAATACCCAAATTTATGTTGAAACCTATCATTTCCCCACCATCCAATACTGTTACGATCCTGAACCTTGGGTAAAATTACTTCTTTGGTTAAGATCAGAGCATGAAAAGATGGTCCAAACCAAAGTCATTGGGCCCTGACCTAATTCAGAAAACCAAGGCTGAAAAGCCAGTTTAATAGTATGAGGTCAGAACTTTTACCTTTTAAATGTTCTTAAGAGATGAACTTGCTTTTTTGTGAAGTAGATAGTGTATTAAAAATGTTGATGTACTTTTTCTTTCATGAATGATGTGTTGTTAGGAACAAAGGGTCCTATGTTGGCAATCCCCAAGGCCCCCAGGTTTGATGATTCTCTGTAAGGTCTCTTAGGACTACTCAGCATAGAGTTGTATTCATGGCTGTGATTTATTGCAGCAAAAATACACAAAGCAAAATCAGCAAAGGGAAAAGGCGCACGGTGCCAGGTCCAGAGGACAGCAGGCGCGAGCTTCCAGGGTCCTCTCCCAGAAGAGTCACACGGGCTGCCCTTAATTCCTCCAGCAACGAGTCGTGACAACCTGTGTCAAATGTTGCCAACCAACAAAGCTCGTTAGAGACTCAGTTCCCGGGGTTTTCCCTGGGGGCTGTTCATAGAGGCACCTTATGTCTGGCAGGTACCCAAATTCCAGACTCCCAGAGAGAAAGCAAGCTTTCACCGTAAACCCCATTGTTTGTACAAACAGCCTGGGCCCAGTCTTATCAGTTAATGGTGGTGGGAATGCCCCCCAAGTCCAAGTTCTTAGAATCGGGCGTAGGGCCCACCGTGTAAGCTGGCCTTGCAAATACAGCACACAGACCTGCTGTATTCTCTCTCTTCTGCACGGGGCCCGTAAGGAAACGATGATGTAATAACAAATTCTTCTGACACCTGAGTTCTGCTCTCACATTTTCTGGTTTGAGTGGAACTTTAACATGGTCAAGTAAACAAAAAGCTACAGAGGGAAGAATTAAGTGCTCACGAGGGACAAGGCTCAGACAGGAGTAATTGACCGGTGGTGTGGCAGAGGACTCAGGGGAGGTGGGGGCTTGCTTGACTTTGCCAGGCAGACGGGAATGAAAACAGATTGGTGATTGGTTCGAAAGAGCTGGCAGTTTTAATATTAGTAGGCTTCTACAATGCTAGAGGTTTACATCTATTATTTAGGGTTTCTCAACCTTAGCAGTATTGGCAGTTTTTGGACAGGGTTTCTCAACCTTAGCAGTATCGGCGATTTTGGACAGGAGAAATCTCCATCGGGGTGGGTGCGGAGGCTGTTCTGTGCATTGTGAGATGTTCAGCAGCATCCCTCGCTTCTGCCCCCTAGCTGCCCAGAGGACCCGCCATCCCACCACCTGCCCTAAACCACAGGTGATCAAAAATGTCTCCAGACTGTGCCTATTGCCAGATGCCCTGTACAAGAATCATGCTAACACATGATTTACAACAAATAAATTCATAAAGCCCTTACCTTCATACGTCTAAGTGGCTTATGAATATCTCACATTTACAGTATTTTTCCATTTATAAAGGTCTATTATGTGGTTCTGGCAACAACCTCCTGACTTTTATCGTCCTTATATAGGTGACGTGAGGAGGCGCTGAGGTTAAGTTAGTTTGCAGTGCAGAACAAAGAGAAAGTACTACTACTAGTAGTAATAGTATTAATGATATTATTGTTATTAATAAGATATTTTATTAAATGCTTACTATGAGCCAAACATTGTTTGGAATGCTTTACAGTTGTTGATTTTGAAGTAAGCCTAAGAGGTGCTACCATTATGTTGATTTTGCCAATGAGGACATTGAGCCCAGAGAGGTTAAGAAAGCTGCCCAAAGGTACACATTCTGTAGGTGGAAGATCGAGGTCCAAACCTGGGAAATTTGGCTTCAGTGCTCTCAGGGCCACTGGGCTCTGGGTAAAAAGTGAGGTCCTGGATGCTCACAGTCTCCAGCGCGTTCTTTCTCATAACTACGTCCGTGGAGGTTGCAACTTGCTTACACTGCTTTTCGCAGCCTGACCAGCTCAGTGGTTTGCATATCACTTTTCCTCTATTCGAATCAGCGAAATCTCACAGAGATTAAAAAAATTGGAAGTCTCCTTTCTGTAACCTAACTTTGCTGCTTCAGATGTTGTCTTCTGTTATTATCTTGATTCTTTCTCTTTTTATTTTGATTATAGCATTTCACCGAAATCTGGGTTTGTTGCAGCTGGCAGCCTGGTTTGATACACACATTTCATCCAATTCTTGTGTACTTCAGCTAAGAGACTTCTATTTATGATGCTTAAACATTCCACAGTATTCTCCACATCTTTCCACCAGCTCCTTTCCACCAGCACACGGCATGTATGATAAATCATATTTCCAGGAAATGTATTAATGTACCAATTCATCCACCTCTTCTTTTGTATTTTTTTTTTTTTACTTTTTTCCTAGGTCTCTTTGAACATCCATTTCTTGTGCCTGAATGCCTTCTGTCTCAAATTCTGACCCCTAATACGGACAAGGAGAAAATACACCTCCTGCAGGCCTGGTGAAGAAATCTACCTTCGTTAAGATTTCTATTCAAGACATTTATTTTCCAAAGACTTTCTACTACCATTTAAATACAGTATTTGGAAAGAGTTAGGATTAACTGTATGGTACCATCCGTTAATTTGCAGATGCTTTGCTTCTCTGTACCTATGATCCCATGAGGGACCCCTATAAAAAATCAGTTTATTTCTGCATCTGGTTTTCTTTTTTTCTTCTTCTGTAAGCGTGGTGGCAGGTGGGAGAAGAGTTGTGATTATGACTTCAGAGCAGAATGTGGTTGGATTAGTATAGACGGATATTACTACATAGACACGGTCTTGAGAAATCCATTACATTACTCATGATCCCTAGTAGTTTCAGATACAAACTCCTTCTTTCTCCCAGCATTTATTATTCTGGTTATTAATATTGGATTGAACTTTTTCTTCTAGATCAGGATTTTAGATAATTTCTTCCCATTATGCATCTTTATTTTAATTTTTTAAAAATTTGTATTTATGTATTTATTTTAGAGAGAGAGTGGGGGAGGGACAGAGAAAGAGGGAGAGGGAGATAGAGGATCTGACGCTCAGTCTCACAACAATGAGTTCATGACCTGAGCCGAAATCAAGGGTTGGACACTTGACCAACTAGGCCACTCCGGCGCCCCCTGTTATGCATCTTTAGACAGAGTTCCGGGATGTAAGAATGAATCCACCCTTACAGAATCATTACATTTTAAGATTGGAAAAAAAGGGCCAAGTATTGCCATCTGTTTCTAGTCCTCTATGTAATTGTGTGGCCTGTTAGGTGTGCTGCTGTGGCCGCCGGCTCAACAGAGCACGTGTTCTGAAAAAAAAAAACCAAAGCAGCAGAAGCTTTTCAGTTTGTTTGCTTGTCTTCCAGGGCAGCCCTTGACCCCCAGGAACTCGGCATGGCATGCAGAAGCAGACTTAGAAAAGTGGTGTTTTATTTCTACGCATGTACTTTTTTCAAGTTCAGAGTTGTCACCTCGTCTCGTGGTCAAATCTAATGAGAAGACTTAGATGATTTTTCAGGAAATGATCCTTCAGGATGGGTGGCATGAGTGGAATGGGCAAGTGAAGTTTCGTTAGTATCCAAATGGAATTGACTTTTGCCTGGTGCGGATGAACTTCTTGTGCCCGTCGAGAAGCCATTACGAACAGCACCCACCTCACCCACAATTGATTTTCCCATCTCAGGATGCTGTTTAATTTAAAATTCTGCTTAGTTTTAAAATTATGGCCACTTTAGGGGCGCCTGGGTGGCTCAGTCGTTGGGCGGCTGCCTTCGGCCCAGGTCAGATCCCAGGGGTCTGGGATCGAGCCCCGCATCGGGCTCTCTGCTCTGCAGGAAGCCTGCTTCTCCCGCTACCATTCCCTCTGCTTGTGTTCCCTCTCTCGCTGTGTTTCTCGCTGTCAAATAAATAAAATCTTTAAAAAAAAAAATAAAATAAAATTATGGCCACTTTAGAAATTTTGTTTACTTTTTAATGAACCAGAAATAGGCAGGAGCAGGTTATCCTCCAGTGTCTGGCCCCCAGCGGGGTTAGCCTCTGGTACAGCAGGGTCTCAATGGGCTAAACTTCCGTAACACATTTGAGAGTGGATTTTAATTACCCCTTCCAAAGTAGCACTACTTTGTCCTACTACAAAGTAGCACTACTACTGCTTTACGTTGTGATCTGTTACTATCTATGAAGCTGACCCTAAGGTATGATGACAAAATTTAAATTAGCTTTGTAGATGCTCCAGGAAGGCAGGAAAATTATGTAAAGGTTTTTGAAGGCTATTGATTAAAATAGCTCAAATGCATCCAGCAGTGGTGGGGTTTTAAACTTCAGTTAAATGGAGTCTTTACTTACACGGGACATTTAATTCCTGAAGAAAGCTGGGAAAATGAGGCAATGACGTGCATTTCCTGTTGTGAGCCTGACTCCACAGGGCTACAAAACATGTTTCACCCCGATTTCAGAAGGGCTGGGGTAACTGTTGGAAGGATGTACAGAGTTCGTTGGCACTGACCAGAGATGACTCCACGAGCCTGCTCAGGGGAAGTCAGGAGCAGGAGGCTGGAAAGAAGCCTCTACAGGGAGAGTGAGGCAGAGGGGACTTTTGAGAAACCACAGGAAGAGGCACAGGGTGGACAGCACCAAGGAGAGGGGCCAGGGAGGGAGGGGGCTCTTTGAGGGGCAGCTCTGAGCACGGTGAGAGAGTCGCAGCAGCTGGCGATACATGTTCCGTGTCCGCTGAGCGTGGGAGGAGGCAACCTCGAACCAGTGTTTGTACCCTTCCTCACGCAGAGGGAGCAGATGCCTTCACCTGGTCACGAGGATGGCCTGTGTGTTTGCATGTATGTGAGCACCTATCACACAGCGCGGTGAAGCTTTACTGTGGCTTGACCGTGGGCTGTGGCCACATGGCTCACTCTTATCTCCCTCTCTCTCCTACCTTTCTTCCTCCTTTTCTTCTTCCCACAAATATTTGCACGTATTATTGAAGTCATATGATGAGCCAGACGCTGGTAGGTGCTGAATGTGCTCTGAAGAGAGACAAGATGGCCCGTTCTTGCTGACACAGAACTTTCCTTGTTCTGTGAGACAGGGACGTGTCAGTAGGAGCACATGGATGAATCTAAGAATTACAGCGGGAAGGAAAGTGCATTCCAGGGCACACCGGGGAGGCCAGGAGGGCTTCCTGGGGAAAGTGACATCTAAGGCGAGACCTGGGCAATGAAGAGGACTCAGCCCGAGAAGCGGGGTGTGAGGAGGGGTGGGTGTTCTGGGCCAGGAGAGAAGCTTGGCGGGGGGGAGGCGGGAAGGATGAGGGGGAGCTCCGTGGGTGGAGCATGGGGAGTGAGCAGGACGACTATCGAGGGTGATTTGGAGGCCTTGGATGATAGGAGGCTGAACGTTATTCTCAGATCACTGGGAAGACATTGAAGAGTCACATTCAGAGGAGGAATGTTATCAGATTGACATTTTAAAATGTTTGCTCTGGCAATTTGGCTTGGAAGGGCAAAACCGGCCAGGGTTATAGTTACCTGAAAGGAAAATGTGGCCTATCATGGAAAATGCAGTAGAGAGGGAAATGGAAATATATCCGAGTGTGTTTAGGAGAAAAAACCAGTAGACTCGGTGATTGATTGAATGAGTGTGTGAGGAGGCACGATTATCCCCTGGTCTCTGGCTTGGGTGATTGGGCACTGACAAATGCCAGAGTGAATAAAAGGGAGGAACTTGTCTTGGGGATGGAGTGGGGTATTGGACATTTGGGTTTCAGACTTGTTGAGTTTATGGTGGGTGTGGAATACACACAAGTGGAAATGCCAGTGGATCTGGGGTCCAGGAGAGCATGCTGGGCTAGATCTGGGGGTAATCAGCATATGTGCAGAGATTACCTACAGCTCCCTGATGCAGAGTGAGAAGAGAAGCCGTGTTAGAAACCCAAAGGGGGATGGGCAGACAGAGAGGAATCCACGGGAGACAGAGAAGGGACAGCCAGAAGGGGAGAAGCCAGGCCAAGAGTGTGTGGTGACATAGCAACCGAGAGAGGACATTTCCAGGTGGAGCAGCAGCCCAGCAGAGGAAGATAAAAAGATGTCTGTTGCACGAGCCCACAGGAAGTTATTACACCTTTGCCCAGAGAAACTTCTGGAAGCAGGAGCTAGAAGCCAGCATGCATGCTGTTGAGGAGAGAGCTGGAGAGGAGATGAGCAGGGGCAGTGAGTTTAGGCCTCTTTGAAGGAGAGAAGAGTGTCCAGCTCCACAGGCTAGAATAGTGTGTGGTTGGAGGGAGAGGCAGTACAAGTTAGGAGAGCCTTGAGCATGCTTGGCTGCTGCCGGGAAGCAGTGGGGAGAGAAGCCGAGGTTGAAACTTTGGGAGGTAGTGGGGATAACTGGTGACAGAGGGTCCTGAGAATGGAGGAGGGGAGGGCACCCGGAGTAACGATCCAGAGAGGGCTCCCGACAGGTGGAGAGATACCTCTTTCCAGCCTGCTGAGAGGGAAGGATAAAGCAACAGGTGCTCAAGCGTCGCTTCGCAACATACTATTTTAATTAATGTTCTTTTAAAACATTTCTCCACAGACACTACCCCAAGCAGTCCTTCACGACCGTGGCGGATACTCCTGAAAACCTTCGCCTGAAACAGCAAAGTGAATTGCAGAGCCAGGTAACTTCTCGCAAGCCTGTTTTTGTTCCATCGGCCCTAAGTAGTAGTCACGAGGCCACCCTTCTGGGGTTTCGCCCTTGTTCTGTTTCTGTCCGGCCCCCGGCCCGAGACGGAAGGCAGACACGGGAGGGCCTTCCCGATGCAAGCGGGGCACATCTGCGGAATCCCTGGGCTCGGATCGTCCTGACATTCCCGGTTCTGTTATTCACATGGGACTAGGGCAACTAAATGAGTTCTGGTCAGAGGAAGTGTTTCCCAACAATATTGATTTATTTGGTCCTAAATATTTAAAAACATTTTATAAATAGCTTTTCCACACCGCATATGTAGGAGAAAGAGGAGGTGTTAACTTGACCCAGTTGCAGTGCGTGTGGGGCTCACACCCCGTCTGTGTGTCTCACACCAGCCACGAGCTTTGTTTTCATCCTGTCACTTTATTCATATTTCTTTCATATGTCACACTGACAGCATGAACAAAGATTAGAACACCACAGTTGGCTCCCACTCAACCATTTTGGATGCAAACTTGCCTTCAATATGGTGAAACACACTGGTGAAGACTAGGGATTTAAATGGCAGTGTTTTCTGCTGGGACACCCCATCTCTGAAGAAACACAGGGCGCTCTCTCTCAGAGAAGTTATCTTGCCTGCCACACTGTGGGAAGACGGTGAACAACTAGATTGCAGCCCTTTGGTCAACCGTGTAGGAAAACCCCACCAAGGAGGGGGGAGGGAAGGCTTTTTGCTGCTCGTGGGTCGGGTCCTGGGCCAGCCACTCTGATTCTTTGTGCTTCTGGAAAGTGAGACCATCTGTGTTATCTGGTCCACCTGTCTTGGGTGGCTGCAGGTATCAAATAGGTGGTGAGGTATGAAAGCATTTTGAAAATTAACAGATTGTAGGGCTATGAAGGCTTCTTATTTTTATGAGGGTCCCTGAAAATCCTTGATATGAAACGAGGAGAGTTGCAGACTGCAGAGGGAAGAGGAACCTGGCTAATAGGCTTCGAAAATGCCAGTTGTGGCTATTCTAAATGAGAGCCGTTAGCTCTCAGTTGTAGCGGATCTAATTATTTCTTTGCAAGCGTATGTGTTCACAGGGGACATTGTGGTTCCCTCCACCCTCTTTCTGGGAGTCTTGGGACCACTTCCCAATCCATTTAGTTGAAGGAAATAGAACACGAAGTAGAGTTTGCTGTCGGTTAACAACACCATGAAGACTTTGGTTGGCAGTTAGTTTTTGGTTTTGTAAAATGCTAATTCTTGTGCGCTAAGCCATTAGTTCAAAAAATTGAGTGCTGGCCAAGGAGAGGCAGTGTTGCGGAGCCGGCAAGAACACCCCTGCTCATTCACACTGTGGACGGTGCCAGGACTTGGCTCCAGTCTGTGCAGATCCAATATGCCTTTCTTCTCATCAAGTTAGGATTAATTAGATAATTCTGGAGAAGTACTTCGAGCACATTGGAAAACAGAACTAAATCAAGCAATCAAATATTTGTTTCCTGCCTATTACATGTCCTTGTTCTGTGCAAAAGAATTCATAATTAGTTAATCTTCCCTTCGCCGAGCTCACAGGGTGTGTGAGGAAACAGGACTAACATAACCTTACTTCCCCCCACATGCCCAGAAGGCTATCTTTAATGTATAATAAGGATTGCAAAAGGGAGGGATGAGTGTGGGTTGGACTGGTTGGTGGTTCCTGCTAGAGGTGGATTTGAGTGGAGCCTTGAAGGTTGAGAAAGGATTGGATTTAAACACTTGTCTCCTTCCTTGGAAGGCATAGCGCTCCCTTTGGTGACAAGTGGCTTGAGCTGGGCCCAGGAACGAGCATTTACTGTTTTCCTCCCATGTGTCTGCCTCTGGAAATGCAAAAAGAAAAGGAACTCCCTGTTTTGCGAAAGGCTGATTTTGTTCTCTGTCACGGAGCAGCCTACAAGCTTCAGAAGGTGCTGGTAGGCTGGTGGGACAGAGCTGATGCAGGACGGCGCAAAGCCCTATGGGGTCTCTAAGCAGTGGTCAGGTGAAGGCATTGGATGCTCCCCCAGATTTTGTTCCAGTGTCATCTCTAGAAAGACATGTAGGACTTCTTCAGACAGATAGTTTGGGGGAAATTCAACTCAATTCGAGAAACACATACTGACCATGTACTGTTGCAATGAACTGTGTAGGGCACTGGGGACATCAAGGCATCTTCCTCATCATCAATCTTGCTCTATTCTGGGCACAGAATTTCACATACTTTTTTCCATTTAATCTCAAACAGCCCTGTGAGACATGTACTTATGATTATTATCCCTATTTAATTTTTAAAAGATTTCATTTATTTATTTGAGAGAGAGAGAGGGTGAGAGCATGAGTGGTGGGGAGGGGGAGAAGGAAAAGGGAGAGGGAGAAGCAGGCTCCCCACTGAGCGGGAAGCCCAACACGGGCTCGATTCCATGATCCTGAGATCACGACCTGAGCTGAAGACAGACACTTAACTGACTGAGCCACCCAGGCGCCCCCGTTATCCCTATATAGATGAAGCCCTCAACCTTTAGAGACTTTAGATAACTTGTCGTTGCAAACTTAGTAAGGAGTTAAACTTGGAACTGAACCTACATCCGTGAACCCCCATTACCCACACATTTAACCAGTGCTTTGGTCCCTTTATTCAGAAGGCAACTGGAAAAGGAGATTCATAAGCAAATACTTACATAGTGCAAAGTTATAGTGCAGTGTATGCAAAGGTAGCATTTTGCATGAAGTATAACAGTCACTCATAGGAAGAAGTCCAGCTCTTCCTTCTCCTCCTCCTCCTCTTCCTCCTCCTCCTCCTTCTCCCACTCATTATTAGCAGTGGTATTTTTCTGGGTGACAGATGAAAACACTTCTACAAGAGCATTTCTGCTTTTGCAAAGGCATAGAAAGGTATCTACCCAAATGGTAATACTCATTAATGGCAGTTGATTTAATTTTTGCATTTTAAATAACTTGATAGTGTGGCAGAGTGTGTTGACATCAAGAAATCTGAACAGCCCAAAAGTTTTGGTGGAAAATTGACTACTAACATTTTATTTTCTTCTTTGTAATTATTCATGATACTAAGTTAGTCGAATCTGCTCCTAAGTTTGGAGATTCTGAAATCCTCTTTTAGCAATGTTTGGTTAAAACTAGTTCTTTTCTTTTAGCTCATTAGCTTATCAAATGAGCCCAAATGAAGGAACAACAAAAACTAAATTGTGGTTCAACCTAAAATGTTATTTATAGATACGCATTGGTAAGTTCTCCTTTTTCTTTCTTTATCTTTTTTTTCCCCGTCTTTTTGAGAGGGTTGTAAACACTGCCAGCATTTTTTTTTTTCCCTAAGTGTTAAACCCTCTCAAGCTTTTTTTGGGATTTATATTAGGTGCCAGATTGTCATAATAAAATGGTGAGAAATATCGGAAAATAAACAAGCAAACCATGAGTTAGTTTTTTCGAGCTGGTGGTAGGCAGTGGTTTCCAGGCATTCTCCCGCCTACAAATAACAGGTGCACGCCCGCTTGACCAGCCACCAGCTGCGGTGGGACAGGGACTGCCCTGGCACCCGACAGTCGAGCTGGGTGGGTGGGGGTGGGTGGGAAGAGGGGGAAGCACTTCTTTTGTCACTTGCTCCTTATCACATATCACGGGATAGACTGCTTCAAAGAAATAGTGAATGGTGGTTCGGTGCCCCCGCTGGCCCATAGTAGCCCACTCTACCAGGAGCAAAAGCAAAACTCTACTCCTAGTGGTGTTAGTAACATTAGACTTCACCTGTGGGGCATCAGGCTGTCATTGCTGCAAGCCTGGGGACCAGCATAATATCCTCTTTCTGTAGGAAAGTGAGCCTGGACTCCCAAAGCCCTGCATTATAAACTAAACTGGAACGCGGACTCTTTGTAGGCTGGGGAATCCCTAAAGCTTAAACGGTTGAGCGACATGAAAAGCCCCTCAGGAAAAACATTTTCCTGATGTGTTATTTTAATATCATGCTGTCGCAGACATTTCCCTTTTCAGGCTGCGTAGCATACTCTTTCTGGAAGAAAAGGCACAGCTGTTTTGAGTGCCTGGATCAGGGGTCTGCAGATTTCTTAAAGCTGCGGAAGAGGTTCTTCAGTGGCATGATGAGGGGGAGGCCCCAAAGAAAGAGAACTCAGTGGGGCCGTGGAGTCTGGCACGATGGGCGGCCAGACCCCTGTTCTCTCCCTGTCCGCCTGCTTCTTGTCTCCCCACTCCTAGGGCTGGGGTGGGGGGTGTGTGTGTGACTGTCTCCGGAAACCCTGGCCCTCTGTAGGGCAGAGTTCTGCAAAGGCTCTGCAGAGGCTGCTCGAGGTGAGCACGAAATGTTAGCCGCACCCCCACTTAGTTGTTTATGTGATCGGCTTAGCTGTTTGCAATCATGCCGAAAATAATAGAGATTTTGGGCTCACTGTGTTCTTAAATGGAGTGTGTGTAATTTATGAGTGCTGATAAGATGAAAGATGGAAAATGATTATGGAGAGAATACAAATCATTCTGCAACCTTTGAGTCTTCATTTTGTAATCTGCGCTGATTCTTTTCTAATCTTCCATGTCTCTGTGGAGGCATGGAACACATGGCTCACAGGGAAGACAATATAGGCTAGCAGGAAGGGGGAGGAGGGAACGTGGTTTTTTATAGGGAACATAATCGTTAGACGTCTTTGTGGGGGAAATGAAGACGCGTGTTAAATAGGAACCTCTGGAAGCTCAAGAAGGTCCGGCGGTGGCATCTTCTCTCATTCTCCAGCTTGCCCTTGGCACCTTTCTGCACCTCCTCATTCTGTGGGTGCATTTCTGGAGGGTTCTCCTCTCAGTTATCTGCCATCTAAACGTCCGGTGAGGTGTTAAGTACCCACCTGAAGCGTGTTGCTTTTTACTATGTGTCACGGAAGACTGACTTCCTTCAAAGCAACAGAGCTCTGACTCGGGGACTGTTGAAGGACAGTTGGGGAGACGCTTGGATAGCGTCCTCCGGGTTCTTCAAGTCCCATCCCGAGGGCCCCCGCCCAGCCATAAATCTGATGTATGCATCACTTGCCACAGAGCACCAATCACAGGGCTCCTGCTGGGGACTCCGTAGTGAGCAAAACGCAGGTCAAGTCCTCTCTCTCTGGGGATTTGTGGGTTAGTTGGGGAGAGGGTGCTAATAAAACGTTAATACAGATAGGTAACATTGCAGCTGTGACCAGATCTGCAGAGAGAGCAGTGTGTATTTTAATTATGTTTTAAAATGTTTTCAGGGAGCTGGAGGCCGGTCATAACGGGGTGTCTGTCAGGTTGGCTGCCCTGCTCCTGGCTGTGGATCCCGTTTCTGAATGCCCACAATTTCTTGGTTTCCCCTTCCTGAATTTAGCCGACTCTCCTTTGCTCTTCCCTGGGTCCTCTTCCCACTCCTGTCTCATCTGACAACCTCAACCTCCAAACCCACCTCCAGGTAGTTTTTGTTGGTAATTCTTGTATTCTTGGGTGAGAAGCCTTCCATATGTGCCTTTTAATTTTCTTTTCTTTGAACCCAATTTGGGCAGCTTTATAGTTCCCATCTTCTGATTTTGCACCGTTCTGATCCTATGGCGATGATTTTTACTTCCTGCAGTAAGTACTTTCTCGTGTATGTGAGGGTGAAAGTTCATAGAAGCCTTGGTATATTTCTTAGCAGGGTTTTGAGGCTGTGAAAATGATAAGAGATTATGTTTCCCATCTAGGAAGGGATGAATGTGAGTGAGAACTTCAAAGGAGAAATATTAATTCACTTGATGGGGCACATTTCTTCCAGGGAACGTAGCATGCTGTGCAGATGTCAACTCTAACCCTCACGATTTCCCACAAGTCAGATTGTTTGTCTATCTTGCTTCTGGATAAAATGACGTAAGAGACGAGGATGTCAGTCGTGACAGACAGCAGAATAACCAAATGTTTTGATTTGCTCTGTCATGATTGGGTTTTAGAGCTTTTTATCACGGGGGCCTGGCCTTCTGCTCCTCTGCCTCCGGAAATGACCCATATTCCTTGCATCTGGTCCTGGAATCCCGGCATGCTGGTTCTTTGGTGCCATTCTGGCTCTTCTAGTCTCCTTTTCCACATTCCCACAGCTCATAGTGGAGGATGTGAGCCCTGTACTTTGAATAGCCAGCCTACAGGTTATTGGTCATTATTCTGTGGGCCAGGATCAGATGACTGGTCCTTCAGTGAGGCATTTGAATGTGTAGCCGATCAATTCTGTGGCTCTGGGATCATGACTATGAGAGAATATTTTAACATTCTTGAATGAATGTGTCTTTCATCTCTCTCTTGTATAAATCATGTTCTGCCATACCCCCTCCCATTTATGGCTCTAGAGGAAGGTGAAGAGTGAACCCCACTTTGAGAAGGATAAAGTATGGTCCCCATGGACAGAGAACTATCCGTCCCCTTTTGGCCATGGTTGGTTGTAGGAAGAAGGCAGAAAAATCAGTCTGAAACACGACCCCCCCTTTCTCTTCTGGCCGAAGTCCCTGAGAGGGAAGATGGGGAGGTGTGGTAGGTAGATGGAGGGAGAGCCAGAAGCAGAGAAGACTGCCCCACAAGACGTAGTCCTAACTTCTTCCCACCAAACAGTGAGCCTGCACAGCGGGGTGGGCATGGAGAGAGCCTGAATTTTGTTTCCCAGCATCTCAGTGTCTCACGTGGCACAGAAGGGGATGGAAGTCCCAGCACATCTTGCAGAGGGATGCCGAGGGTACTTGCTGGGGAGCTGCCGCAGTCGGAACAATGTGTCCCTGTAGCCAGATGTTGCTTATGCAGGTGGGGAGAAGTCGGAAGATCTCAGCAGGGAGGGATTGATTTGACAGGCGATACCGCCAGACTTTTCCTCAGGCAAGGGGAGAATGCACCGTGATGTCACCAGCCACAGCCTTCAGCAGTGGACACTAGTGACCAAGTGGACAAGGGGATGCCGCTGAGGCAGAGTTAGAAGAGGGAAAGAGCGAATGTGAACATGGATTCAAGACTTCCCTCTTCCTTCTCTCGGAAGTCACACACTTCCTTCACTCCCTGCTCACGCACACTTGGATGCTGCGTCGGAGGGGAGACAGGAACTAGGAGGAAATCTGAATATACCTAAGTTATTTAAATCATTGCATGGATTTGCTTCAATGGCGGAGACGAAAGTTAGTTCCTTCCACTTCAGTGTGATGGGGACTTGTGAGGAATAGCAGAGCAGCTGCGGGAAATAGACACTTACTTTGCATCTGAATACATTGTAAGTACATCGCTAACCTTTGGTTTTATTTGGTAAAATAGAGTGCTAGACCGGCCATCAAGAGATCTGGGTTCGAGTCCTGCCTCTGCCACTAAGTTTGACTTCGGGTACCGTTCGACCTTTGATCTTTTCAGGACATAAAATAGTAGGTTGTACTAGATGATTTTTAGAATTCCCTCCAGCTGTAATGATCTTGACTGTAGTACAGAAAAGTTCTGCAGTAACATCTCAGGTCAGCAAAAATTGAAAGAACTTAAAGGAAAGGAATTGCTATTCTTTTTTTGTCTGCCAAAATAATAATTATCAGCCCTTCTCTTTCATTTGACTATTCCTTTAAAAGCTTACTCCCCAGACTAATCTCAGATACTGGTTGAAAGTCCTAAGTCTGAGATAGTTGATGGGCAAACCAGTTTCACACTGGAAGATATGTCTAATTTTGTACTAAACATGTTTAAAAATAGCAGAGGACAAAAGAAGACAAAAATACCTACTGTCATCATATCCAGCCACTGATCCCAACTAGTATCATCTTTAATTCTGTTTCTCACATTTTCTATAAAGAAGTAATGAGAATAACTGTACATTTTAGTATACTTTTAGGAAGTGTCTTAGTTATTCTAGCTCACTTTCTGTAGGCTTTCTTATTTTACGTTGCTTTCTTGAATGGCTTTGATTGATTCTGCGGTAGCTTTTGGACTTCAAAAGTTAGTGTTTTTTCCTTACAGTGTTATTTGTTTTTTATCACCTCCTTGTCCTTTCTAGAAGCACCTTGTCCTGCTGAGTCTAACGATCTTGTGTTGGTTCAAGCCACCACTCCAGGGTGAATGATGGTGCTTGCTCAGTATGGAGAAGCTCATCTAAAGCAGTCCTGTTTCATTCAATTAGTAGCTTCAAGAAATTGAATATTTCTCAATATTCTTAATTGATTAATATTTTTTCCCCTAATAAGGTACTTTTGAAGGAGGGTGCTGCTTAGAAATCACAGCTTCACCATGGAATCAGGCAACAGAGCCAAATCTGTAGTATGCTATTGGATTCAGAAAAGGCCTCGTGGGGCGTCTGGGTGGCTCAGTTGGTTGGGCGGCTGCCTTGGGCTCGGGTCATGATCCTGGGGTCCCAGGATCGAGTCCCATGTCGGGCTCCCTGTTCCACAGGGAGTCTGCTTCTCCCTCTCCCTCTGCCCCTGCTCATGCACATAATCACTCTCTGTGCCTCTCAAATAAATAAATGAAATCTTTAAAAAAAGAAAAAAAGAACAGGCCTCTTGATGGCAGCCAGCAGCACACAGCAGAATTTCTCAGGGCACCTAGTATTCTGACTTTCACAAATACATGTGTTTTCTTTTATCAAAAATTATTTGGCTTAGTTATCATTTCACTTTATCTCAGAACTTTGCTTCTAGCTTCCATTGACTTCAGAAGTGCCACCCACTGGGATTCTGCAGGGGCCTTGTAAAGATGGAAATTGGCTTGCCGAACGCTGTGCAGAAGGAGGGCTCTGTTGGCTTCCTTCTTTTAAAAAGCTTCTATTTGGAACAATCATTGTGTGGTATTCTCAAAAGAGATCTCTACTTGGGCTTCTGAGAACACCGATGGTACTCTCTTAACAGAGTATTTCTCATCCCCAAATGTCTGAAGAGAACAATTCGAATTTCCCTCCCTTCCTCTGCCCCTCCCTGCCTCTCTTTTGATTTTTGGTGACATCAAGGGACAAGATGATGGTAAGTCAGAAATTAAAAGAACACAAATTTGCTCCTAACTAGAAGGGAGGTCCTGGCTTCCTTTTGACTGACACGCTGAGTTTTCATGTATGTGGAATTGTTTTTACTTCAAGGGAACCTAGAATCTGCAAATATCTATGAAGGGATATCTAACAAGCTTCTCCAGCTATGGATTTAACTTCCCAGGCACCCAGTACTTTTAGACATCAAACAACTAAATATACCAAATTTTACATTCTTACTTAAACTAAAGAAGTGAAGGAGAGTGAAGCCAAGGATCCTAACTTATTTTTAAACAGTCAATCTTAGAGTCATTACAGTCTTTTTTTCTTTATCCCTAGAATAGCTATAATGCTTTATAAATCATTAAAATTAAAACAAAAATAAATCTTAACTATGTTTCTGCTACTGCACAGAGAACATATACTTAACAAGATTTCCTTGGGATTGGATAATTGCCAAGGCACTGAAACTTTTCATTTGAGAATATTTTACTCTCTAGAGGGATACCACTTACAGTTTTAAATGTGTGTATGTACTATATATATATATATTACTATATATAATACATATAAAATGTGTATGTATATTGCATATATACATGCATATAAAATGTATATATAATATGCATGTATTTATATACATGTATTGATATACGTATATAATGCGCATATATATTCTTACATATATACACATATATACATATATATATAGTAAAGCTAACTTGGAAAGACAATGTTCAGAAAACAGTCTCTTTGAAATCCTGAAAGGCTGAAAAATCATGAAGTGTTTTTTCTTTGTTTGTTATCAGTGGCTAAGTATGATTTAATTCACTGCCGGACGCTGAGACAGCTGCAACATTGCAATCTGAGTTCCCATCACGTAAATTAGCTTTGCGGTTCCTGTGTCTTTTAGTCGTTCCATATGTTTTCAGAAAGATCAAAAGTGAAAAAAGTCTAACAGAGGTAGTATTATTTCTGGAAGTGAGGTAATGAGATCTTTTTCAAAATATGGTCTGTTCAGAGGACAGACCACTCATTCCACAACAGTACAAACAGAAACACAGTTAAAGCCTTATTGGTTTTAATCAGTAGCTTGTTAATTATTCTATCTGTAGTTCGTTAATTAATTTTTTCATACCTGTTTCATCTTTGTCCCTTTTTTAGATGTTAAACTAGAGGCCGAGATTTATTAATTTAGTGGTTATTATTTAATAACCATGCTAAGCAACTGTCAGGATTATATCATTTGATGATAAGGGTGATAATGCATGAAATGAAGTAGGAACAATACAAAGTAATTTCATGAGAATCAGGAGTTGATGAGAATGAAGAATTAGGGGTGTCCAGGTGGTGCAATTGGTTGAGTGTCTGACTCTTGGCTTCAGCTCAGGTCTTGATCTCTGGGTTGTGAGACTGAACCCCAAATAGGGCTCCACGCTCAGTTCGGAGTTGGCTTAAGATTCTCTCTCTCCCTGTGCCTCCTCTCCCCTCCAATAAACAAATAAATCTTTAAAGAAAAGAATGAAGAATTAGACACATCCTTGAGGGGTAGACAGATAGATGCCTTTCCAGTTCTTTCTTGCCATTAACCACAAATTGAGAAAAATCATGATATTCCTGATTTCAAAACTTTGCTAGCAAAAAAATCTCATGTAAGGACTTACCCATACCTGCTGTAATTTGATTTCATATAAAGCTGCTTCAGTTACCTACTGGTTTAATCTGTGCCTCCTGAACACTGCCCTTGGTCGGACGCTGCTTGCCTTCAAGGTGAGGGAGGGGCTGAGCAGACAAGCCAGCCCCAGGGGAGTAAGAGAAGTGACTGAGGAGAGACACAACTCCTGGCTTAGAGGGGTTTGTTGGGTCTCCTCAAAAGATCTTGTCCCAAGTTCAGTAAGCTCTTATGTTTTTCTGGACCCTGTTTAGCTTTCCCTTTTCACTGTGCTGAAATGTTTACTCCTTCTTTGAAAGGAAGCCCAGAATGTCTCTCCCTTACATGGATCAAATACCAACTGCTCTGAGAAACACTATATCAGAGAAGAAATGACCTTTTATCTGGTTTTGGAAATAGTTCTCTCTGTTTTTTGTTTCCCAGCACCCATGTCTCCCCCCTCTATTTTTAAGCACCCATGCCCTTTTGTAAACTATTTGTAGAGCTTCCTTCTTAAAATAATGTGGATGAATATGTTTTTTGATTACTTTACACTGGAAACCTTCTCTAATAAAATCCACTTTTTTGGGTTGTCATTGAGAGAATTAAATCATGTCATCAGCAACACCCAACCCTCTTGTTCTCCTCCAGACTCCAGAGGAGAGACTCTCAACCCCTCTGGGGTCAGGGCCCCTTTGGAAATTTGATGAAAGCCATTGAACTCCTCTTTTGAAAAAGGTACAAAAGCAAAAATATGCCAACTTTAGAATATAATTGCAGGGAGTTCATGGGAGAGTGAAGGCCATTGGAGTCCCAGGCTTGTCGGGGAATGGCCAGGTTGGCCAATGGGAGGAAGAGGACTGGATGAGCTTAGTGGTTTGACAGAGTCTAGAATATTGTCCCAGAAAGATTATGGATTCTCTGCCTTCTAAGCATAATTTTATTTTATCTTGATTAAAACAGTAGCCATTTTGGAAATGTGAAATGTGGCTGCCTTAAAAAAAAAAAAAGCTATGTAATAATTAGATTAGTGCTAAAACTTAAAAATACATATATTCTTTTTTTTCATTGCTTTCTTTTTTTAATTAACATATAATGTATTATTTGCCCCAGGGGAACAGGTCTGTGAATCATGAGGCTTACACATTTCACAGCATTCACCGATGTCCATCATCCAGCCTCCCTATCTCTACCCCCCAACCCCCAGCAACCCTCAATTTGTTTCATGAGATTAAGAGTCTCTTATGGTTTGTCTCCCTCCTAATCCCAACTTGTTTCATTGTCCCCCACCCACGACCCCCAGCCCTGCCTCTCAAATTCCTCCTGTCAGAGAGATCATATGATAATTGTCTTTCTCTGATTGACTTGTTTTGCTTAGCATAATACCCTCCAGTTCCATCCACGTTGTTGCAAATGGCGAGATTTCATTTTTTTAATGGTTGTATAATATTCTATCGTATGTATATATACCACATCTTCTTTATCCATTCATTTGTTGATGGACATTTAGGTTCTTTCTATAATTTAGCTATTGTAGACGTTGCTGTTATAAACATTCGAGTGCACATTCCCCTTTGGATCACTACATTTTATCTTTAGGGTAAATACCCAATAGTGTGATTGCTGGGTCGAAGGGTAGCTCTATTTCAACTTTTTGAGGAAGCTCCATATCATTTTCCAGAGTGGCTGCACCAGCTTGCATTCCCACCCACAGTGTAGGAGGGTTCCCCTTTCTCTATTCCTTGCCAACATCTGTCATTTCCTGACTTGTTAATTTCAGCCATTCTGACTGGTGTGAGGTGGTACTCGCTGTGGTTTTGATTTGGATTTCCCTGATGCAGAGTGATGTGGAGCACTTTTTCATGTGTCTATTGGCCATTTGGATGTCTTCTTTGCCGAAATATCTGTTCGTATCTTCTGCCCATTTCTTGATTGGATTATTTGTTCTTTGGGTGTTGAGTTTGATAAGTTCTTGATAGATTTTGGATACTAACCCTTTATCTGGTATGTCATTTGCAAGTATCTTCTCCCATTTGGTCAGTTGCCTTTTGGTTTTGTTGATTGTTACCTTTGCTGTGCAAAAGCTTTTGATGTTGATGAAGTCCCAATAGTTAATTTTTGCCCTTGCTTCCCTTGCCTTTGGCAATGTTTCTAGGAAGAAGTTGCTGTGGCTCAGATCAAAGAAGTTGCTGCCTGGGTTCTTCTCAAGGGTTTTGATGTATTCCTGTCTCACATTGAGGTCTTTCATCCATTTTGAGTCTATTTTTGTGTGTGGTATATGGAAATGGTCCAGTTTCATTCTTCTGCATGTGGCTGTCCAATTGTCCCAAAACCATTTGTTGAAGAGACTGTCTTTTTTCCACTGGACATTCTTTCCTACTTTGTCGAAGATTAGTTGACCATAGAGTTGAGGGTCCCTTTTGGGTTCTCTATTTTGTTCCATTGATCTATGGGTCTGTTTTTGGGCCACTACCATACTGTCTTGATGATGACAGCCTTGTAATAGAGCTTATAGTCTGGGATTGTGATGCCACCAACTTTGGTTTTCTTTTTCAACATCCCTCTGGCTATTCTGGGTCTTTTCTGGTTCCATATAAATTTTAGGATTGGGGCACCTGGGTGGCTCAGTGGGTTAAAGCCTCTGCCTTTGGCTGTCATGATCCCAGGGTCCTCGGGGGATCAAGCCCCGCATCGGGCTCTCTACTCAGCAGGGAGCTTGCTTTCCCCTGTCTCTCTCTGCCCCCCTCTCTGCCTGCTTGTGATCTCTCTCTCTGTCAAATAAATAAATATAATCTTTAAAAAAAATTTTAGGATTATTTCTTCCATTTCTTTGAAAAAAATTGATGGTATTTTGATATGGATTGCATTAAATGTGTAGATTGCTTTAGGTAGCATAGACGTTTTCACAATATTTGTTCTTCCAATCCACGAGCATGGAACGTTTTTCCATTTTTTTGTGTCTTCCTCAGTTTCTTTCATGAGTACTCTATAGTTTTCTGTGTACAGATTCTTTGCCTCTTTGGTTAGGTTTATTCCTAGGTATCTTATGGTTTTGGGTGCAATTGTTAATGGGATCGACTCCTTAATTTCTCTTTCTTCTGTATTGCTGTTGGTGTGTAGAAATGCAACTGATTTCTGTGCATTGATTTTATATCCTGACACTTTACTGATTTCCTGTATGAGTTCTAGCAGTTTCAGAGTGGAGTCTTTTGCGTTTTCCACATAAAAGTATCATATCATCTGCAAAGACTGAGAATTTGACTTCTTTGCTGATTCGGATGCCTTTTATTTCTTTTTGTTGTCTGATTGCTGAGACTAGGACTTCTAGTACTATGTTGAATAGCAGTGGTGTTAGTGGACATTCCTGCTGTGTTCTTGGCCTTAAGGGAAAAGCTCTCAGTTTTTCCCCATTGAGGATGATATTCCCTGTGGGTTTTTCATAGATGGTTTTGATGATATTTAGGAGTTCTTTCCCTACACTGTGAAGAGTTTTGATCAAGAAAGGATGCTATACTTTGTCAAATGCTTTCTTAGCATCTATTGAGAGTATCATATGGTTCTTGTTATTTCTTTTATTAATGTACTGTATCACATTGATTGATTTGCAGATGTTAAACCAAACTTGCAGCCTAGGAATAAATCCTGCTTGGTCGTGGTGAATAATCCTTTTAATGTTGGATCCTATTGGCTAGAATTTTGGTGAGAATTTTTGCATCTGTGTTCATCAAGGGTATTGGTCAGTAATTCTCCTTTTGGATGGGGTCTTTGGTTTTGGGATCAAGGCAGTGCTGGCTCATAAAATGAGGTTGGAAGTTTTCCTTCCATTTCTATTTTTGGAACAGTTTCAGGAGAATAGGTATTAATTCTTTAAATGTTAGGTAGAATTCCCCTGGGAAGCTATCTGGCCCTGGACTCTTGTTTGTTGAGAGATTTTTGATGACGGCTTCAATCTCTTTACCGGTTATGGGTCTGTTCAGGTTTTCTGTTTCTTCCTGGTTTGGTTTTGGTAGTTTATGTGTCTCCAGGAATGCATCCATTTCTTCCAGATTGTCTAATTTGGTGATGTATAGTTGCTCATAATATGTTCTTATAATTTTTTGTATTTCTTTGGTGGTGTTGGTTGTGATCTCTCCTCTTTCATTCATGATTTTATTAATTTGGGTCTTTTCTCTTTTCTTTTTGATAAGTCTGGCCAGAGATTTATCAATCTTATTAATTCTTTCAAAGAACCAGCTCCTAATTTTGTTGATTGGTTTTCCTGTTCTTTTGATCTCTATTTCATTGATTTCTGCTCTGATCTTTATTAATTCTCTTTTCCTGCTGGGTTTAGGCTTTCTTTGCTGTCCTTTCTCCAGCTCCTTTAGGCGTAGGGTTAGGTTGTATACTTGAGACCTTTCTTGTTTTTTGGGAAAATGTTGTATTGCGATAAACTTTCCTCTCAGGACTGCCTTTGCCGTGTCCCAAAGATTTTGAACAGTTGTTTTTTCATTTGTTTCCATGCATTTTTAAAATTAGTCTTTAATTTCCTGGTTGACCCATTCATTCTTTAGTAGGATGCTCTTTAGCCTCCATGTATTTCAGTTCTTTCAAACTTTCCTCTTGTGGTTGAGTTCTGGTTTCAAAGCATTGTGGTCTGAAAATATGCAGGGAATGATCCCAGTCTTTTGGTACTGGTTGATACCTGATTTGTGACCCAGGATGTGATATATTCTGGAGACTGTTCCTTGTGCACTAGAGAATAATGTGTATTTTGTTACTTTGGGATGAAATGTTCTAAATATTTCTGTGATGTCCATCTGGTCCACTGTGTCATTTAAAGCCTTTTTTTCCTTCTTGATCTTCTGCCTAGATGGTGTGTCCATTTCAATGAGGGGGCTGTTAAAGTCTTCTACTGTTACTGTATTATTATCTAATATTCTACCATTGTATGCTACAGACCTCTTGTCCTGAGCTGCTTTCAGTATTTTCTCTTTGTCACTGAGACTTGTAAGTTTTAGTGTTAGGTGATGGGGTGTGGACCTATTTTTATTGGTTTTGGGGGTAGTTCTCTGTGCCTCCTGGATTTTGATGCTTTTCCCTTTGCCAGATTAGGGAAATTCTCTGGTACAATATGCTCCAGTATACCTTCTTCCCCCCTCTCTCGCTTCTTCTTCTGGGATCTCAATTATTCTAATATTGTTTTGTTTTATGGTATCACTTATCTCTTGAATTCTCCCCTTGTGGTCCAATAATTGTTGTCTCTCTTTTGCTTAGCTTCTTTATTCTCCATCGTTTGGTCTTCTATATCACTAATTTGGTGTTCTGCTTCATTTATCCTAGCAGTAATAGCCTCCTGTTTTTGATTGTACCTCATTAATAGCTTTTTTGATTTCAACTTGGTTAGATTTTAGTTCTTTTATTTCACCAGAAAGGGATTTAATTTCTCCAGAAAGGGATTCTCTAATATCTTCCATGCTTTTTTTGAGCCCAGCTAGTACCTTGATAATCATCATTCTGAACTCTAGTTCTGACATATTACTAACGTCTGAATTGATTAGGTCCCTAGCTGTCGGTACTGTCTCCTGTTCTTTTTTTTTTTTTTTTTTTTTTTGTGGTGGGTTTTTCCACCTTGTCATTTTATCCAGTAGCTGTTGGTACTGCCTCTTTTTCTTTTTCTTTTTGTTTTTTTGTTGTGGGTTTTTCCACCTTGTCATTTTATCCAGATTAGAATAGATGAATGAGAGAACAAAATACCAAAAGGGTAGCAATGACCCCAGAAAAATATACACTAACCAAATCAGAAGACTCCGAAACTGGGGAGAGAAGAAAGGGGGAAAAAAGAAAGAAAGAAAGAAAGAAAGAAAGAAAGAAAGAAAGAAAGAAAGAAAGAAAGAAAGAAAGAAAGAAAGAAAGAAATATATATATATATATATATATATATATATATATATATATATATATATATATATATTAGACTGGTGAATAGAACAGAGCCACATACTTGATTTTGAGTGTATTTCGATGTGTTAGAAGAAACTACCTCCTAAGATTTTAAGGAAAGAAAAACTTATATATATATACACAAAAATAAGGGTAAACACTAAGAAGGGATGGATTTTGACCATAAAGATGAAAATTAAAAAGCTTCTAAAAAAGAAATAGATAAGATAAAGGAGTTGGTTGAAAAAAGAAAAAAAAAAGGAGGAAAGATCTGGAGACTCAAATAAAGCCATGCACTTGATTTAGGGTATATTTTGATCTATTAGAAGAAATTACATCCCAAAAATTTAAAGAGAAAAAAACTTATATTTATATAAAAATAAGGTTAAATATATGAACATATAAAATACGACTATAACAATGAAAATTTAAAAAGATTTTTAAAAAAATATTGATAAGATAAAATAGTTAAAAAATGTTAAAATAGGAGAGAGGAAAAATTAAAAAAATAGAATAAGAAAAAAATAAAATAAAAAAAATTTAACTCTGAAAGACTAAAGAATCATGGGGAAGAAAACCATGAATTCTATGTGTTGTTTTCCCCTACCTCTGGAGTTCCGCAGTTCTCATTGATTGGTGAACTTGGTCTTGGCTAGGTGTTCTTGCTGATTTTCTGGGGGAGGGGCTTGTTGTGGTGATTCTCAAAAGTCTTCACCCAAGGTGGAATTGCACTGCCCTTGCCAGGTGCCAGGCTAAGTAATCTGCTCACATCTGCTCTTGGGAGCTTTTGTTCCCTGAATGCTTTCTGTACAGCTTTGGAGGATGGGAATGAAGATGGCAGTCTCTCAGCCTCTGGTCCCGGAGGAGCTGAGAGCTCGGAGCCCCACTTCTCAGTACTCCCTCAGAGGGAAGCAGTCAATCACTCCTGTCTCCCTGGTCTCTGGCTGCACTTCTTGCTCACCCGGCCTGTGACCAAGCGTTTCTATCTCTGGCACATGGCTCCATTTGGAGTCTCCAAACCCAGCATATTCCTGCAGTGCTCTGCTGTGCTGCTTCTTCCAGAGGAGGAAGGAGGGGGTCTCTCCAGATCTACCACTTGTGGGGTCCCCGCTTGAAGAGCAGTGGCCTGACTGTGCCTCAGATCACGGTTTAAGGTAACCCCAAGCTGAGAGCCCCTACCTTGGCTCCATCTCTACCGCTGGCTTCCCTGATCTGATACCTGGGGGTTCTGCCACATGGGAACCCCTGGTCTTTCTGTGACCCTAAGGCTCCTGAGACCACACTGTACCCACAAGTGTTCCACTGCCCACTTAGCCACTGGAGTGACATCCCTCAGTGAGCAGACTTGTAAAAGTTCCAATTTTGTGCTCCGCTGCTCTCTCCCCGGTGCCGGGAGCTGGACCCTCCCCTGGCGGTCTATCTTTCTGTACACCACCTTGGATTCACTTCTCTGCTCGTCCTTCCTTTCTGGAAAGTGGTTGATTTTCTATTCCTAGAATTGCTGCTCTTCTGCTCTTTTATCTCCTGTTGAGTTTGTAGGTGGTCAGAATGGTTTGATAAGTATCTAGCTGAACTGGGACCTGATGATCTTTAGGTCTCTTATGCCTCTGCATTCTTGCTCCTCCCCCCAAAAATACATATATTCTTTAATCCAGTAGTTCTCCTCCTGGGGAATCTCTGTTGTATGGACAAAACCATTAGCATATAATGTAGAAGGATTTCTAGGTCAGCATTGTTGGTAGTAGCAAAAAGTAAGAAGCATAGTGAAAGCCCATCAGCAAGGTAATAGTAGAATAAATTATGATAATCCATACCCTAGAATATCATGCAGCCATTAGCATGAATGAAATAGAGGTAGACCAGATGCCTTGTAGGGATGTCCATGTGATATTGTTCAATAAGAAATACAGATAGAGAAGTGTATAAATTCTAAAACTTTCCCTGTGTGCATGTGTCTACATAGCTATGTCTGTATTTACATATGTCTGATGGAGATGATATGTGTTGGGAGAAAAATATGGACTAATATATACTAGCTGTTAACACTGGTTGAGCCCAAGAAAGAGTATAAAAAGGTATGTAGATATAACTGTATATATGTATATACATACATGTGGGTAAATGTAAAAAGAAATAAAATAATGATTTAGAAGCATATTTGCTGATACACATTTGACAGTACTGTCTTTGACTTCTTTCACAGCTGGTGACCCTAGAGTTTTTCCGTTCAGTTTGGAGGGACTTACTTGGCCCATTTGGCCAGCCTGGGATCTCCCTGCTAACTTATTAGATGAATTTCCTGTTACTTATTGCTCTAAAGTTACTTGGTTTTTAACAAATGGTTATTGGATGTCTATTATATATGTGGACTAGATTTTGTGGTTGGGAATACTCAGAGAACTAAACTATTTGGATGTGTGTTTATGTGTACATGCATGTCCACACACATGTGTGTAAGCACGCATGCACATGTGTTTAGGTGTGTGCATATGTATATGTATGTGAGCGTGTACATGTGTGTACACATGTGGGTAGGTATGTACATGTTTCTAAGTGTGCATGTATATGTTTGTATGAGTGTGTACATGTGTATGTATGTGCACATGTGTGTGGGTGTGTGGGGGTGTGTGTACAAATCAGGGACTGTTTGCACCTGCATTTGAGCTTCCTCCCTTTTGTCTGTTACGTCTATTTACTTGGTTGTGGGTGTGTCAAATGGAGAGCCCAGGTGCTGCTCTCATGTTGATAAGAACCTAAGAATTTGTTTTGAGTGAGATCTTGATTTTCCCTGCTTTGGCTTGATTAAGTGTCTTATTGTCTAATTGTCTAGCTTTTCTTCAGAAATGCCCAAAGACCCTGAGAGAGAACAATACTGAGCAGATTTTAGGAAAAAGAAGTGTGCGGGGTTCTTCCTGTATGTCAGTATTTCTCAAAATTGGGGTTTCCTGTGTCATTTAACGGAGGAGCATGTTGAAAATGCTTGTTTGTGGGCCTGGCCCCCAACCCACCCAGAGGGAGTCCAGAAATCTGCACTAAGTGCCCTTGTCGTTCCTATACAGGTGAAGTTTGAGAGCTAATTCCATCAAATTTTGTTTCAAATAATGAGGCCTTCTGGCATTTTTACCCTCAGAATTTTACCAAGACTTTTCCTTTTCTGTATGGTTTTGGAAAGCTTGGTTATTTTGCCATGAAGAAGTTGGCTCATGTTCACGTTTCTTGTCCTGAGGCTCACGTAGGATTGACCTGCGTGTGTAAGGATCTTTGGAGTTCCGTGTTGCTGGACCAGGCTTCTGCAAGTGTCTGCTATTAGCTCCAGTTCCAGGTCAAAGGAATATAGATAAGAGGTGGGATTTTTATTTTAATTTTAAGACATTTAGGTATTTGACTCAGCAGATGCTCTTATAAAAATTTTTCTAATACTGAAATAGCTTTTATTTTCATCTTTAAAAAAAGATTTATTTATTTTTAGAGAGAGAGAGAGAGAAAGAGAGAGAGAGAGAGAATGAGCAGGAAGCAGGGGGAGGGGCAGAGGGAGAGGGAGTGAGAGAATCCTTAAGCAAACTCCCTGCTGAGCACTGAGCCCACTCAAGGCTCAATCCCAGGACCCTGAGATCTTGAGCTGAGCTGAAATCAAGAGTCGGCTGCCTAACTGACTGAGCCACCTAGGTGTCCCTTACTTTCATCTTTTTGTTCATTAGCAATGCCTGCATTTCAGAAGAGATTTTATTAAGAGAAAACTTGTTACTATGAAACACACACAATTTCTTTTGGACTGTAAGGAAATCAGTGTAGGTGCAAACGGGACAAAAATGGTTTGAAGAATCAATAATCTGAGGGTCAAATTCAAATGTTTTTAATGTAATAGAGTAAGTACATGCATACATATAAGAGAAGATTTCTGGTTATGATATATTTTGTTGTTTGGAGCTATAGAAATAAAATTGGAATGCACGCATGATGCAACGTTTTTTGGGAATTCTTAATTTTTTGGACAATTTTTGGTTTATTTATAAACATTCCTAATGGAGACAAAACCTGAAAATGTTCTTTAGGATATATGAGATTTATCCCCTTTCCCACATTTCTCCCCCAACCCTTTTATCTGAAATGTCCAAATAATTGAAGGGAAGGTTAGTAGTTCATATGATAAGAACTATGTGACCATTTTTCCACATTGCTCATGTGATTGTACCTGTGTAGACAACCCCCTTTGTACAATTTGGATTAGAAAGGCCCTGTCTGAGAACCTTTTATCTCCACAGCAGGATATGTACACCCCAAGTCGATGGAGGAAACCCATGACATCATCCCTCAATCAATAATCATCGATTGGGTGGAGTTGATTTCAGAGTGGTGTGTTAGATTCCACGAGGGATGCAGAAGGAAGAGTCAGAGTTTCTGTCTTTGAAGAACAGTCTGGTTCAGAAAGTAGTTCACGTGTGCATGTTATCACATGGAACGGTCACAAAAGGCCTTTTTAACCAATACTAGGGACACCACCACAAAAGGAATGATCGTGGGACAAGGGAGGTGCTGAGCAGTGAGGACCTGAGTGGGCAGAGGGCAAGCTGAAAAGCAGGACAGGAGGTGGGCACGAGCACAGTCCCAGAGCTGGTCCCACCCAAAGGGTGCCAGCAGGACCGTGTGGGAGGTTAGTCAGGAGAGTTGGGTGGGAAACAAACCTGATTAATTGACTTGTAAATCTTTAATTCTCTGTGGATTTATGATTTTAGAAATTCATTTGTATCATAAAATACAAAAATCATTGAATAGATCTTTGACAAGGTAAGTATAGTTCAAGCTTTCACACAGTAGGTGGGAACTAAGTGCTAGATGACTAATTTCTGGTATTTATCTGCAATTCTAGAAGACATTTTTTTTTCTGCCTGCATGGGACACAAAACTCTGCTACAATTATTTGCGAATAATTTTTTATGACTCACATTACTGAGACTCTTGTAAATTAACATTTAAAAGAACAATGTATCATCCACATTAGAAAACCTCCCTCTTCCCACCTCCGAGATATTTTTCTCTTGTCTAAGAAGTACCTACTTCTTTTTAGTGGTTGGCATTTATACAGAGCTAGTACTTTTTTTCTTCTAGAAAGGGAAAAAAGAAACACAGAAAACCCACTAACCAAACAAATCACCTGATTACTACCTACAGAGAAGAGAGCTGGCTTTGTTTTTCTCTTGTGCGTGTTTTTTTTAGCTCAATCCTTAGATAAGAAATAGTTGTATTAGAAAAATTGAGAACCATTTAGATATTTGGTGTAGTGGGTGTAGGGAATGGGTACATTAAATTGCTGTCTAACAGAGCGAGGGAGCCACTTTATATTTTCTGTTGGGAAATCAAACATATGGACTATTGAAAAGGACTTAAAAACGACTAATAAAAAGAAACAAAAAGACTTAGTTTTGAAGGAGAGTGTTGACTTGCTAAGGAACATCCAGCTTTGCCTGTCTGCTCACTCGTGAAGTGAGAAGTCATGTGATAATGCGCTGTTGCCATGTATTATCCTGCAAATCATTTATTTTGGTAGACCATGAAATGATGTGCACCTTACAACTTGGAAAGACCCAGTGAGCTCTGTGTCTGCGTGCCATGGGCCGCACTCCAACGTGGCCTTACCTGCCGGTCTTCCTCCTGTACCAAGTCCCAATTCTCCCCGTGGAAGCTGGCTGGCCTGAGAGGGGTAGGACCCCATGTCCAGGTCTGACAATAGATGAGCTTTTTCCTGACAACCTTCGTCTCTCCGACAACTTGCTTGCTACCTGTTGGAGAGAAAGTGGGCTCTCTAGAAGCTAAGAATGGGACACTTTACTGGCTCTCCACCTCTCCGCTGTGCTTCCTGCCCTTATCCTCTGGCCTTGGCTCCCAACGTGGACATTCCTGACCATCTGAACACTGCCTTCCTTCTCTGTCTTCATTGTACTTGGTTTCCTTTTGGCACATCAGCTTTATTCCAGACCTGTGTCAGTCTCCCAAATGGCAGAGCACCCAGAAAGACTAGAGATAGATGTTATTGGGTGTCCTCTGCTCCATGCGAAACTTTTGCTGACTTACATCCATTTTGGGACCTGGGACATGACTTTCTTGTTTCAAAGGCTTTCTTTCTATTTGCACTAAGTATTTAACCCTTCCATCTCCAAATGTGTTCAGGGTGTAGATTTTTTTTTTTAAAGATTTATTTATTTTAGAGAGAGAGAGAGGAGTGAGCACACATTGGCAGGGGGGAGAGGCCAAAGGGAGAGAGAATGTTCAAGCAGACTCCCTGCTGAGCACAGAGCCCGATGCAGGGCTTGATCTCACGACCCTGAGATCATGACCTGAGCCGAAACTGAGAGTCAGACATTTAACCGACTGAGCCACCCAGGCACCATCAGAGTTCAGATTTAAACAGATTCTAAATGCACCTGATTTTTTTTTCATAGATATTTCATTTGCAAATGCCAATTTCTCCTTCAGTCCTTTACGTGGGAATGGCCTCTCTATCTGCAGAGACTTCTGTTGTTGGTGGGTGGTCCAGCTTGTGACCCTGTGTAGATTGAGAAGGCGATAGGCTTTGTTTGGGCCAGGAAAAGCCTCTTTTGACTGAGAATATAAGTAAAACCAGCATCATCGCATAGTGCGGCATTGGGCACTAAGCTAAACCCCCACTTCAACTGTTGCTTAGGGCGCCCTGCATGGCTGTTGGCGTGGGTCATCCTAGGGCCAAACCAGCCCTTCACGGTGGAAGATAATACATGTGTCTTGGTGGCCACAGTCCCCTTCGGCCCCATCTGTCTGACCTTTTCCTTCCCCTCTGCCTAGTGGCCAAAGTCCTTTCTGAGTCCGAGATTCATTGATGGTGAGGCTGATGATATGGCCCCGGGCGGGCATCCAACATAGAACAGTTCATGGCTGCAGTTAGAGCTTAATTTTTAAAAACCTTTCATCAGGGAAGGAAGCTCTTTATAGTAAATGACTGCGTTGCTGGAAATCATCTGCCGTGTAGCCTTCATTATATTCCTTAGTCATTATGGTTTGCATCACATGGTCTTTTCTCAAACATCAGCCTGGTGAACCAACGATGAAATTGCATTTCTTTGAATTAGAATACAGATTATTATGGGAGAAAAAAGACATTAGGGGGAAACATTCATGTTTATGTTTGAATAAATGTGAAAAGCTAAGGGGCCTCAGAGGCAGTTAAAGGAGAGCTGGCGAGGGAACATGGAACCCTCACCCCTTGTTGCAGGAGACGTGTCTCTGTGTGAGTGGAGTAAAACACTCTGACTTTTCGAATCGTAGAGTCAGTTTGGGGTGTACTTCCTGTGGGGCTAGGAAAATACAGCATTCCTGAGAGTTCTTATTTTCACCTCCAGCTCTCTCACACATGAGGCAATCAATAAATGGTTGTTGGAAATACACTGGAAAAGTCTTTACTCCAAGGGACCCCCCTCCCCTATGTCCCTTCTTTCTTGCCCACACACTTGGGCTTCTCCGTAGTTTCCACACGGGAAAAGCTAATCCTAGGATTGGGACAGTTTTGGCACTGCTGATGGGATTAAGCAAGCGAAACGGAAGCCTGGGAAAGAGACTGATTGCCCCCTTGGCCTTATTGATGTGTCTCTGACCACAGATGTTACCTGGATGGGATGTGCCACCGGGTGGCGAGCGCCAGGCCCTGGTGTGAGTGTGACCTGTGGCCAGGCCCCTCCTGGTTGGCCTGCTGTCTCCCCCTTGCCACCGTCCTTCTGATCTGTATGCCGGACGGATAGGAGTCACTGGATGCGAAGTGAAAGGACAGAATTCAGTGACTAATTGCGACTGGCTGTGAACGCCGATTGTAGTTTTTATAGGGTGTCAGAGACATCTTTTGGGGTGCTCGAAGTGCTCGAATATGTAGAAAGGATAGGGTGATGGCGGTGTGCTCTATTATACTTTATTTTTCCTAACCCAGCCATCTGCTGGGTTATGTATTTGTTTATGGTGATGTCAAGTGTGAGACCTAGATAGAACATTTTTGTTTTTCTGTCGTTTCTACTGCCCTCTTTTATCTGCAAGTTCTTGTAGTGGTTGGAGCCCATGGTTTCCAAATGCCTGTGTTGTGAGAGCTCCAGTGAGGATGGAGACCCTTCCCCATAGATTTGTTTTGCCCGCAGATTCTAGATGAACGGGTGAGTGAAAGATCATAATCTATAATGGACATTATTTAGGGTGGGTTACTGTGAACCAGTCACTGTACTGATGGCTCTTGATATATTATCTCTTTAAATCTTCCCAACACCTTTCTTAGGTAAGCATGATCTCATTTAGTAGATGAAGAAGCTGTAGCTCAGAGAGGTTGTGTAAACAATGTGGGGGTCACACAGCTGGTCCGGGCCCTTCCTACTATTAGGCCTCACATCTTTCTGACCCCAAAGTGGGAGATGTTCCTCAGCAGGCCTGACTATCTCAGTGTAACTGTTGCTACAAATGGCATTTCTGTGATGTCAATACCATGTCATAGCAGTGTTAGGACACTTCAGATTTAAACTTCTCCAAGTTCTCTTCAGGAGGTGAAATTTTTATATTTGCATTTTTAAAAGCAAGTGTAATTTCTGGTAAATGTCTCATTATTTTATTTATTTTGGGGAGTTATTTTAGCCCTCAGTTTGGATTTTTGTCATTCCTGGAGGTTTTTAATGCTTTTTAATTGCACAGTAACTTTTTGTTTGTATGTCAATTATTTTAGTCAGTTCAGCTATTATTTTAACAGCTTTGCTATTTTGTTTGCTCCATCCATTTAAATTTGTATTGAATAACTATCCTCATGATTTCTGAGCTTGCTGATTTTGTATTCTAATTCTGTATAGCCTTGTATCTCATGCATTTAATTTTTAACCTTTTTATTTCTATACAACTATCATGGACCAGAGTATTGCCATTTAACTTACTATAAAGCCAGTGAAAGAAGGATAAATTATTCATATTTTAAAAACATTTTTAAAGTTGGTCGGATCATAGAAAATCCTGTTATATTAGAAATTTGATTTTTAGTGGAGCTATATCTTATTTGTCGAGGAACTGGTCAAACACTTTAATCCATAGTGTGTTGGAGAACAGGTTGCTCTTCCTAAATTCTTAAGGAGCTGTCTTTCTCTTCTGAGATGACTCAGCAAACCAGAGCACTTGTTTACTCCACGACTAAGAGTGCTCCTTCTGGGTGCTCTGAAGCGTCAAAGCCATGCCCGCTGTGGTTTCTGACTTGGCTCAGCACAGAGTTTTGCAGGACAGACAGGAACCCAGCTGGTGCTTGAAGACAGCAGTAGTCATGCTCTGAGAAGGGCAAGTTCAATGCTGTGGGTTGGGCAGGGCTTGCTGGTGGTTTCCATGTGTGCGCATGCCTGTACACTTATATGATATTTCTCCTGTGCTCTGCTGCTACCAAAGAGGATTTAAGAGCACTCTCAATGGAAAACACTTAAGGGGATATTTATGAGTATAATGAGAAAGCAAGCAAGGCCTTTTAGAGGAGGATGTGCTTTAATGGAAGAGCTGGGCTTTGATAGGTGGGAGGAGGGATGGCAGGGCCCAGGACATTTGTGGGCAGTGCTGGAAATGAGGTAGACATGTTGATTGACCATCAGTGGACTGGTGACCCCACAGAAAATCCAGAAGAGATAAGGCTGGTTGTAGAAGAGCTGAATGGCATGGTAAGGAGGCTGGGCTTTATCACGAGGCATGGGGATCTGTATGTACTTGGGCAGGAGGGTGATTTGTGGAAAACGATGTTATAGCAAGATTTATCAGGCAAGCAACATGGATTGGATGGGAAATAATATGAAGGAGAGAAATTGGGAACAGGAAGTTGGGATTCCCATTCAAGTTGGGAAATGTTTGCTGTAATGAAAGTGCATGATAATCAAAGGAATGGAAAGGAAGGGTGAGAGGACTATGAAGGAGGCACATTATGAAGAGTGCCTGGAGGTGAGGGGAAAGGGGGTAGGTGTTCTAGAATTTCTGTTGAAGGAGCTTCCAGTTGGCAAACCAACTGGAAGGAGAAAGGGGCCCATAGGCAGTGTGTTTTGATGTTGTATTGATGTAATAAGAATGTGTGTTGATTTGGTGTGGTCTGTCGTGGTGGGGTTCTGCCTAATGAAGACTGTGGCTGCGTCTCTCCCCACCCCACATCCCTTTGTCAGGGCTGCTGGGGTGAAATGGGGTCCAAGGTGGCTGAGGCCCATGAGGCTGTAGGCCTCAGAAGCTGGCATTGTTGTCAGGCCTGTGGTCAGAGATGGATTGGTCAGGGGCCCAGTATCTGTCGTCCCACCACTCAAATGTTTGAATGAGTGAAGGATTGAGCGTGAGGGAGTAAGTTCAGGATTAGCATTGATTCGAAGAGTTTGGCGATTATTTAAGGGGAAGTAACTTCCCTACAGATGGATGAACGGTGACATCAGGGGGAAAAAGCCGATTATTAGTGACAGAAGCTTTCTAAAACCATGTTCCATTGCAATATAGAAAGATCGAGTTTTGAAAATAAAATATTTATGAGGCATGGTTAACTTACACAAATATTATAGATTATACATACTGCGTTGTTATCCTCTTTGAACATTTCTTTTTCAGAATGGCCAAGGCAGGGATTGATTGTACACACATTTCAAAATTTGTTCTGGAGTTTACAGAGAAAGAAAGAGAACAGAGCAAAGTCTTAGTGCAAAAATCGTGTTAGGGGTTGGGCTGTTCTTGAAATTTGTTTAGCTTTTCCATTCATCTTAATATTGAGGGATATCAAAAATACCCCTGTAAAACTTTCTGTTTTTAGACTGTCCCTATGACACTTTAAGAAGGTACCTTACACAGTTTAATAGCTTTGCTGGTGAAACTGGCCTTCATGTAATCCAACCTCCTGAGAGCCAGTGGAAGGCGGAGGAGAGTGAGGGGAACCATGGCTTTCAATTTGTCTCTGCCACCTCACGCTGTGTGGTCTTGGACAAGTTTCTTCAATTCTCATGTTCTTCATTTTGAGATGGTGATTTTTCTCCCACTCTTCCCCGGTCGCTGTGAGGTCGGCGATAATATATGGAGCCAGCAGTCCCTCCACATGTCTTACCCCCCAGCACACACCTGGCAAATGTTATTTGTTCACTCCCTTTTTCCCAGGATCCTCGCTGTTTTCACCTCACTGTCCTTAGAGTGATATGGATGTTTTGTAAGTGGTGACTGTCATTCTTATCTTTGGCAGTGGTTTGGGGATTGTGACCAAGAAAGCATTCTGAGAATAACACCCCTGATCTTTGCTAGCTTCCTAACCTCCTGGGGAAAAGCACCGTCCTGGAACTTGGTAGGGAGAACCTGTAGATCGAGCAGAAGAGTATGGATTCCGAGCAGGGTGAAAACCTCCTGCTGTCCCTTACTGGTTATGTGGCTTTGGGAAGTAACTTAACTTTTGAGTCTATTTCTGCATAATGTGATTGAGATGCCAGCACACACAGCATTGTGTGTGTGCTGTTTTGAGGTTCACATGGGATGATGTGTGTTTAAAGACACACAACGGAGCTCAAGGATTGGCTTGAAGGGAAAGCGGGAGGCAAGGGCCAGATTATGGAGACCTCAACGGTCCTATTCAGGTGTTCCTGGGCCTGTTACTTTTGAAGTCCAAAGAGAAAATAAGGGGAAAAAAGATTACTGGTTGATCTTTTCAAAGCATAATGAAATTCCAATTTATAAAAATAGCAAAATTACTTATTAAATAACTTACCATGCTTGCTTAAATAACCTATTAACGTGTTAGGAGAAATACCCAAGGCCTAAGGATAATTTGAGAGTTTAGAGAATCATAATGGAGTCTCGGGAGACATTAATAGAGGCAAACCAGTCAGTTACTTCTCATGACCTGCATGGTCCCTTTCAATGGAGGGCTGTCTGCCTACTTTTTGGGGAGTTGTTGAATTAATGGAATTTTAAGGAGGTAGTAAGAGAAATAAAATAAAAACCAGTAAAACTTTTTTAAGTCTGTAGAAACCTTTGACAAATCATATAGGCTTTACGAGTATGATTAAGATGCATGAGCTTCTCCTGTTGTATTCAATGGCTTAAGCCAAGAATGAAGTTTTAAAATCAAATTATTTGGATGAACGAATCAAGCCAAAAAGTGTCCTCATGCTAAAGGGCATTCTGGATGGCAAGTCTCAGTTTTGTGAGATAATATAGCAATTTTGGTATATTTCATGTAGACTACATCGGGAAGGAAATATCTCAAAAAGCTCGGGCATTTCCTAGTAGTCCTAAAACTCTGGGCCATGGTGACACGCAACGTGGCCATGGTCCATCAGCCAATTTTGCATTACTCCACATAAGAGGCATCTCAAAGTGTCCAACCTCTCAAGGCTCATGATGAGTGTGAATGGCCAGGTATTGGCTGAGTTTAGGACCTGGAGCAAGCTCTTCTCTTGACCTGCTGGCAGAGGTCAGTTGTGTAGAGGAAGCTGGCCATAGAACGGGGAGCATTCCCTTTTTAAAAATGGAGGGGCGGATTTTCTTTTTTTTTTTTTTTTTTTGATACACCGTAAAGGAGAAAGAACTCATGCCCCAAAGAGTAAGCGGGTTGAGACCGCGGTAAGAATTGCTGCTCGCAGCATCTAGCTCATAGCCAGCCTTATCCACTCAGAAATAATTATTTTCAAACTGAGCAGCATTGCAGAGAGGCGGCTCCCAGACAGCTGTGTCAGCTTTAGACTGTGTGAAAAAGTGCTCGAGAATAGACCGGAAAGTAGACTTTGGAAATTAAAAAAAAAAAAAAAGAAAAAAGAAAAGAAATGAAATTCAAGGATATTTTGATGTGGAGGGGTTATTAGCAACAGTTTACAAAAATACAGAGCAGTCGAGTTGGGAGTTCGTTTCGTTCCTGCGGCGTCTTCCTATTTATCTTCCTGATATATTTGTCTCCTCGGTTACCATAGCGCTGCTCATTGGTATTCCTCGGCACACCGCGTTGCTGTGAATCCCTTTGTAATTGCACTGAACTAGAGAATTTTTACTTTTTTAGGCCTCGCTCAAGCTCAGGGACCCTTTTTTTCTTTTGCGGGGCAGCTTTAATTTTTGCACCAAAACGACAGCCACCGTCCTGTTCCTTTTGTCTCACGGGCAGGATGGTCAAGCAGCCGCCTTCACGTCTTATGTCATTACTAATATGTTTCCTTCCCAAGAAGGCGGTGCTTGCTGTCTCCACCCCCAGGGACTGTAAACATCCTTTTTTTCAGAGCTGCAGGCTCTGTCAGCCCTGTGCTCCTGTTATCAGTCATGGGGTGTGTGTGTGTGTGTGTGTGTGTGTGTGTGTGTGTGTGTGTGTTGGGCATTTTTCAGAGGGGAATAACTATTTCTCTTCAAGAACACTTATCTCTTGCACTTGCCTTTGCTGCAAAGATGAGGGGTTCCCAGGGTCCTCACCATTTTCTGCACCCCGAGATGGGCATCTGTGCTTGGCTGCTGGAGGAGGTGTTTTTAAGCGCAGTGACACCTGCTAATTTCTTCTAGCAGGTAACTGGGTGTAACAGGTTATAACTGTTGACTTCTTCGATTGTGGCCGATGAAACTGTTTTTATCTTTCAGTCTGAATGTCAAAGGCAAAAAAGACATGGAATTAATTACACGTGAATTATCTTGTATCTGTCAATTACTGCAGTGATTTTGGGGGCTTGGAGTAATGTATATTGTAGATATAATTACTCTTTTTGGATCCTATAGATTAAATTCATTGAAAGATCCCTCTAGAGATGCATTAGCTGCACTTTGCCTCTAGCTTCTCTTCTAGGGAGTCAGTTTCAAGTTCAAATACATTTTGTCTGATAAATTGACTACACATGAAGGAACTAAAGAGAGCAATTATATGTGACATCAAATAAATGACTCAGTGGCAAGGTATATTCTGTTTAGGTCAGGGCGATTCAAAATGTGAGAAAACATGATTTAGCTGGCCGGACTGAAAGACAGTTAAAATTACTGGATGGAAAGAATCACTTTGCATTCTGAGGTTTGGTAATGGGAGATACGTAATATTTATTGTGTTTGCCGTGAGACGATTGTGTGTGAGATGGTTGCCATTGTTTATGTGGGTATTGCTTAATGTGACATTGTGCGGGTCCAATCTTTATGTGAAATATACTTGGCCAAGGTGAGGGAGGGTGATATGTGACTGAAGCCTGTTAAGCCATGATAAGCCCATGTATTTTGCTCTTTAGAGAGTTAATTAGGGTGGCAGTGTCCTAGGGTAGGGAGTGGGCACCTTCTACAGTTAATTGCAGTGTTTCCCCCCAATCTTCACCTCGCCCTTTTAGAATTGTATGCCTATGCCTTTGCCTTGTGACTTTGTAGGACCTTTCATTAGAAGAGGTACTAATGCCCCATTGACATTGGGTGTGGCTGTGTGATTCATGCTGTCAGTGGAGTTTTGCAAAAACGATGTCCCCAGAGATCTTAGGTGTGCTTCTGTGCATTGGCTTGGCTTCTGGTGCTCCTGCCATCCACTCTAGGAAGAATATGTTCTGGGGAGCTCCTGCTCCACGGAGAATATAGAGACACAGGGAGCAGAAGTGAGTCCAGTTTGAAACCTAGAGCCAACCAGACTATGACGACTGACTTGCTGTAGACCTGTGAGCAAGAAAAATAAATGATTATAGTTAAAAGTCACTGACTTCTGGGGTTTGTTATGCAGCATCATTGTGGAAATAGCTAATAGATGTGCATACTAAAAAATAAAATCTCTGCTTTTGTAAGAATTTTGTTTCAGTTAATAGGCTCCTTTTCCATTCAGATCCTTGTTTTTACACTATCAAGACATCACTGTTAAGTTGCTCATAACTTAGTGGTGTTCTTTGGCTGCAGTGCAGTGATGTCCTTTGCTGGCACAATTGCATGACCAGAAGTTGCACGACTATATCCTTTTAAATATTGATATAATAGACACCCCTAGTTAATCATATATTTGGGGGATTTACATTTTTTAAAACTTTACATAGGCTTTTTTGATTATTTCATAAAAAACATTTAAATGCCATTCAAGTAACTTTAAAAATCATGTAGAAGAGTTTATAGTTACTTTCGGCATAGTTTAGGGGGGAAATAGTAGAGGATATTAGGAAGGCAATTCAGAGTGAGGGCAGGAGAGATAGGTCTGGAGCCGCGCAGCCCAAGGATGGTGCTGTCAGATTACACTATGACTGCATCAACAAAGACCCTCTTAAGTCTGCTGGTGGGAGTCCATGGCTCCTGAAGCCTTCATGGGTTCATAGACCATGTCCCTCTGCCACTAGTGTCCCTGCCATCCCAAGCCCAGGAACCTCTGTCATTACCCTGAGCAGAAAGAAGATTCTGCTCCCCATGTTCTCTTCTGAATTAAAGGCTCTTATGGGTCCATCTGGCTGGTAGTGCTGAGGTCACATGTCTGTCACATAGCTGCGAGCAAGGCTGGGAGGGTGAGTTTACAGCTCCTCCCCTGGGGAAGCAAGACTTAAAATGTGACAAGTCTCCAAAACTTAGGAGAGTTGTTTAAAAGATTCTCAGTAGTCGTAAAACATGAACAATGTCTATATAAATCCATAATACCTATTTTAAAACCAAACTTTAATTACTACTGATTAGTGTCGTAATCTTTAAAAACTGAAAATGAAGGTAATTTATCCAATTACTTTTTTCAAAAGATGAATGTTAATATAAAACAAATAAAAAAAAACCCAACAGCACCTCTGACCTTACAGACTAAATCTCAATACCCAAAAAAGGTAAATATCAACTAAAACTTTTCTTTGACATCAAGATCTCCTTGATTTAAATCAGGTTTCATTTTCTCAAAATTTATGATAATAAATTTGGTTAAGTTGGTTTATTAGTTTCTCAGGAAGGCAGTGTTTATAACGCTAAAGTTAAAAAAAACCCAACTTCAGAACAATCTATTTGTATACAATTCTACTTAATTCAACATTCTTTTTTTTTTTTTTTTTCATCAAGCCGGTAGCATTCAGTTTCCTTTAGGGCTTGACAGTCATAAGTCCATCTTTAAAAATTTCCTGTATAAACTCTTTATTAAGTCAGAGACCCCATTCCCCATTTAGTAAAAGGAATGGTCTCTAGAACATTTCATTTGCTGCAGAGAAAATTGTTAAATGAGCCTGGGAGGAAATATCCCACACCCCTCGTTATGTCTCGGGTGTTAAATTACAGGCCTGTATCCCCATAGAGAAAAGCTGCCAGATGTGAGTCTGCGTCAGGGACGCTAATTTATCGTATGGCGCAGAGCACGGCTAGGGAACAGCATGGTTGGGATGTGCCCCCTGGAATGCCCAGACGCGAGGCACAGAGCGGGATGAAGGAGAGGAGAGAGCTGTTAGGTCCAGCAGAGTCTGGAGAAGATGGAGGAGCCAGATTGCTCCTCAGAAAACCAGAGAGGAGCCAAGTAACCTGAAATAGGGGGTTTAGGGGCTGAGGTAGTAAAAAGTGGCAAGTGGTGTCTCTGGCCAGGAATTAGGAAGCAAGTCACGCTAGGGGTGAGAGAGAAAAAAAAACTGCTATTTTGTGAGGCTGGCTAAGCTGGGTTCGGTGAGTAATTCTAACTTGTGTCAGTTCTCCATCTACATCGTATCAGTACTGTAAGATATATTAAAGATCGCTATCTCAGTCCATTTGGGCTGCTGTCATAATACCATAGTTTGGGTGGCTTGAACAGCAAAGTGTATCTCTCACAGTTCTAGAGGCTGGGAAGTCCAAGATCAAGATGCTCTTGGATCAGGTTCCTGGCGATCGCAGGCTTCCTGGTTTACGGAGGTCTGTTTCTTGACGTGTCCTCACATGGTGGAGTGAGAACTAGTGCTCTGGTCTCTTCTGAAAAGAACACTAATCCCAATTATGAGGGTTCTACCCTGGTGTCCTGCCAAAGCACCCCGCCTTTGAATCCCATCATATTGGCGATTCAGCTTCAAAATACAAATTTTGGTGGGTGCATGGTAACGGGGGGAGACACAAATTTTCAGTCCATAGCAGTAAGTATTGTTGCATTCCAAAGCAGGGGTTTTTAACTTTTTGTGTGCCATGGACCCCTTTGGCAGCTTGGTGAAGCTCATTGGTTCCTTTTTTGAGAATGTGTTTTTATTAATGTTAAAGATAGGTTCTGCTGATACTTCATTAATCATTCATGTGAATGTTAAATTTCAGTTGGAAGTGGATGAAAATAAAGATGCCTTTTCCCTTTATCTAAGTTCATGGACTCCATGAATTTTAGGAATTTAGGTGGGTGATAGCCCATCACCCACCCCTTGGAGCCCTCAGGGTAAAGACCCCTTGCTCCTCAGGATTGACTGAATGTTCATTGAACTGGTGTCCCTTCGAATCCCTGACACATAATGGTCATAAATCAAGTGTCTGTATAAGTGTGGTTCTGTTGCTGGGCCTTCTGTTTTCTTCTGTTGATCAATGTATGTGTCCCTGTGCTGGTACTGCACTGTGGCTTTGTTTTTCCTGCTGTCTGGGAAGGCAAGAAGTCCCTTCTTTCCCATCTTCTCATACTTCAGGAGTGTGTGGCTTCTTTTGGTTCTTTGTTCTTCCATATAAATGGTGGACATCTAAAAAAATAATCTGTCGGGATTTTGATTGGAATTACATTGAATCTATATATCAATTTGAAGAAGAATGGACATATTTATTGAGTTTCCCAGTCCATGAGGGGGGGGTACATCTCATTTATTTGGGTTTCTATGTATTGTCAATTAATACTAAGACATGTTTTGAATAATCATTTTGGAAATTATTTCCTGAAAAAAAGGAGGTATGGATGATTATATATATGGTTTTTTTTTTTTGATTATATGTATGTTTTTAAACTTAGGTGAATTGGGAAAATAATTGTTTTGAGACAATTTTGGTTGTCTCAAGAGATAAGTACTGAACTTATATGCATATCTCTCATAAATCTTCTGTTTATTTGTATGAAAGATGCCACTTTAGAAAATTGACCATATATTTAAATATGTGATAAAATAATTCTGGCAGCTGAAATTCTTAAAACAATCATATCTGCGACACATTTACTATAACCTTGTACTGAGACTATTTAGCTTGAAACAGCTGAGCAGTTAACATTTAAGTGCATGAATTCATTCATTCATATAGTGCATGTAAATTGGGTGCCTAATGTGTTCCAGGCACTTCTGTAAGTGTGGGGGATGTAGCCAAGTGAAGGAAGTGATTCAAGGCAGCTGGGTCATCTCTGTCAAAATATGTCCGAAAGGTTGATGACGGAGAATTGTCCACTAGATTTAGCAATATGGAATTTATAGATGGCTTTGTCAAGAGTAGTTTCTAAGGTGTGGTGGGACAAAAGTCTGCTGGGAATGTGATCATGACAAGTAAGAGAAGAGAAATATGAGCTGTGAGTTTATACAACTATTTGAGGAGTTGCTGCTATAAAAAGGAGCAGAAAAATACAGTTCTAGGTAATACAGTATGGTTGTTTGCTAATGGCAGCAGTTTGCCAGAGAGGGGAAATTTGATGTTAGAGAGGAGAGGGGCTAATTTTTGGAGCAAAGTCCTTGAATGGGCAAGAGGTGATAGGACCTAGTGCACAAATGGAGGGGTTGGCCTTATCCAAGAGCCAGCACAGTTAGTCTTGCTGAATCAGAGAAAAGGCAGGGTCTCATGAGCACAGACACAGAAAGATTGGTAAGTTTTTTGGTGAGTAAATGGTGAAGCGTTCTTCTGAATAGTTCTGTTCTACAGGAAATAAACATTAAAGTTATCAACTGAAAATAACAGGTACAGAGATAGATAAATTGATCAATGGAATAACATAGAAGTTTCCCAGTTGGGGAGTAGGTGTAGAATGTTGAGGAGACACACAAGTGAGTATGGAAATAGCTTTCCTGACTGGTGAGAAAGGGATGGGTTTGGGACACATCGTGAGGTTGCTAGACAGAGCTGAGGGCGTGGTTGCAATGATCATAAATTTAACTGAGCTCAGATACCATAGCTGTGTGTTTTTTTCTCTACCACATTGTGCCCTTTGGATACAATGCAGAGTAGGCAGAGTGTTGGATTTTTACCAGGGCCAGGAGAGTCCAAGAGAGGGAAGGAGGGGAATAGTATTTGAGGGCAGTTGCTCTGAAGTGATCATAATAATGGGTGTAGAGTCTAAGTTACATGTGAGGGAGTGAAGACATGGACAGTGATACAGCACACGAAGCAGTAGGTGGGGTCAGGGGACTCCAGAGATAGTCAAGGGTGGGGGCGCTAAACATTCCCCATAGTAGTATGAGATAAAAAGAAGTTCTTGTAAATATAAAATCACTAATTGGTAACTTCCAGGGAAGAAGGCACAGTAGGAGGACCGTAAGCTCACCGTGTTCCATGGGTACAACTAGAGAACACCCACATCAGTATAAATAACCCAGAAAATGACCCAAAGACTAGCAGAACAAATTCTCCACAGCTGAATGTAGAGAAGAGGCCATATCAAAAATAAGTACATCTGTAAGAATCAGTCAAGGGGATTCACAAAATAAAAGGATGTGTGAAGTATGATACAATATACCTAAAACGTGGGGGAGGAGGACAGAGGAATAAAGAATGAGCTCAAACTCAAGTGACAATCTTTCTACAGACTGCTATATGCAGAAGATGTTTTATACAAACCTAATGGTAACCACAAATCAAAAACCAGTAATAGATATGCAAAAAATAAGGAGAAAGGAATGCAAGTAGATCACTAAAGAAAACCAACAAACCATGAGAGAAAAGAGCAAGAGAAGAAAGAAACAGAGAAGAACTACAAAAACAACTTTAAACCAAGTAACAAAATGGCAATAGATACACACCTATCAATAACTACTTTGAATGTAAATGGACTAAATGCTTCAATCAAAAGACATAGGGTGACAGAATGGATAAAAAAAAATCAAGGCCCATTTATAAACTGCATACAAAAGACCCATTTCAGACTTAAAGACATGCAGACATACGGATTGAAAGTGAGAGGATGGAAAAGCATTTATCATGCAAAAATGAAAGCCAGGCTAACAATACTTATATCTGACAAAATAGACTTTTAAACAAAGACTGTAACAGGAGACAAAGAAGGACACTATATAATCATAAAGGGAACAATCCAACAGGAAGATATAACTATTATAAATATTTATGCATCAACATAGGAACACCCAAATACACAAAGCAGCTAATAATAAACATAAAGGATAACTGATAGTAATACAATTACAGTAGGGGACTTTAACACCCCAATTACATCAATGGATAGATCATCCAAACAGAAAATCAGTAAACAGTGTCTTTCAATGACACATTGGGCCAGATGGATCTAACAGATATAGTCAGAACATTGCATCCTAAAACAGCAGAAGACACATTCTTTTCAAGTGCTCATGGAACATTCTCCAGACTAGATCACATATTAGGCCATAAAACAAGTTTCAACAGATTCAAAAAGATTGGAGTTATACCATACATCTTTTATGACAACAATGCTAGGAAACTAGAAATCAACCATAAGAAAAAATCTGGAAAGAACACAAATACATGGAGGTTAAATAACATGCTACTGAACAATGAATGAGTCAACCAAGAAATTAAAGAGGAGATCAAAAAGTGCATGGAGACAAATGAAAATGAAAACACAATGGTCCAAAATCCTTGGGATGTAGCAAAGGCTACCTTACTGTAACTATAAAACACTGATGAAAGAAATTGAAAATGATACAAATGGAAAGATTTTCCATGCTCATGGATTGGAAGAACACATTTGTTAAAATGTGTTTATTACTCAAAGCAATCTATAGATTCAATGCAAACCCTGTCAAAATACCAACCATATTAGCAGCATTATCTACAACAACCAAATTATAGAAGCAGCCCAAATATCCTGCAACAGATAAATGGATAAAGAATATGTGGTGTGTACACACACACACACACACACACACACACACACACACACACACAGAGTAGAATATTATTCAGCCATAAAAAAGAATGAAATCTTGCTATCTGCAGCAAAATGGATGCATTAGCAGAGTATAATGCTAAGTGAGATAAGTCAGTCAAAGAAAGACAAATACCATATGATTTCACTCATATGTAAAATTTAATAAACAAAACAAATGAACAAAGACAAAAAGGGACAAACCAAAGAACAGGCTCTTAAGCATAGAGAACAAACTGATGGTTATCAAAGGGGAGGTTGGCGGGGGATTTGAGTGAAATAGGTGACGGGGATTAAGTCATGCACTTGTTGTGATGAGCACTGAGTAATGTATAAATTGCTGAATATATATTGTGTACCTGAAACTAATATAACATTTTATGTTAACTGTACTGGAATTAAAATTGAAAAATAAAGGATTCATTATCTTGCTTTTTTGTTTTGGTGTTTGGAAAAAACACCAAAACAAAAGTGAAAAATGTTTTCACTTTTTCATTCTCATTTGTTTAATTTTAAAATTTAAATAAATTATGGCTAAGATATGTCACAGAAAAGATACTTATGATAAAAGTTCTAGGTCATTTATCTAAACATAGGAAATGAGATTATGAAACTGACTTCTTGGTTATGATTTGATACTATTTTGTTTCAAGGACCTGTAAATCCTATGCTTCTTATCTGTGTGTTCATATATTAAGATAGCTAGAGAACCACAGAATTTCTTTTTGAAGCAGATTTTAGGAATCATTTAGTTTAATCTTCCTTAAGCTGTCATTTAGGCTAATTAAAACCATTGAAATCCAGCACACTTTTTGGATGATGACTGCCTGGGCTGATTGTAATACTAATATTGAATTGTCTATTAGGCTCTAATCTGAATGTACTTGGAAAATTTTGAAAGGAAGAGAAAAGTTGCTGTATTACTTTCAGCTAATTATTTTGTTTAGGTCAGTGATATATGTGACATTTCCATTACTGCTAGCCCTATTTTAAAGGTTGCATTTGTTTTTGTGTAGCCTAATCTGGTTATTATTAATAGCTGAACCAGACTTTTGAATGGTTTTATTGCTTTGCATTAATTATATGTATTATATATGGATTATGATACATATTATACTATACCTATATTATTATATGGATTGTATATGATCCATAATTATGCATATGGATTGCCTTGCATGAATGATACATATGGTACATACTGTGTGGTTATATTTTCTTTACTTGGAAAAAGCACATATACACAACTGCATATATATTAGAACTTTGCAGGAGGATGGTGAACTGTGTATGATTATCTCTGATGGGCATCCTCCATCTAGCACTTTGCCTACTGTAATGTAGTCCATTTCCCCTTGTAGGGAAGGGTCCATTCTCCACGCTTCTTATGCTACTGGGTCCAGAAAATGCCAATACCCTTAACCTGCAGGGATGTGTATTCACACTTTTAGTTTATTGCACAAATAATTTTGTAATAACAATAAAGGAAATAAAAATCTAAAGTCACCTAGAGACCCATTTTCTAAGAATCTAATAAATCAACCATTTTATTTGTTTTCAGTCCTTCATTTTTTTGGTCTATTTTAGTCATAGCTAACATAGATCTTTTTCTTCAGCACCATTCCCCTTCCTGAGTATTATATGTACAAGATAGATGAGTGTTTGTAATTGTAGAATGTATTTGGGAGTTTTTTTTTTTTTGGTGTGTGTGTGCGTCAAATAGAAGAGTTTTGTTTACTATTGTGAACGTTTTTGCTTAACTGAAGTGAGGAGCAGGATTCAAGGAGAAATTTTGCTGAAGTTAGCCCAATACTTAATTAGCAGTTTAGATTGAGATTTCATGGTAATAAAGTTGATCCATGTTCTGGTATTTAGGCGAGGATAATCTTATTAGAATGTCACAGAGCTAGAGTTAAAAAAATATTTTTTGAATACAATTTTCTGGGGGTGAAGGTATCTTCTTTCCTTGACGCCTTTGCCCATGAGGATGGAGTTTCAGGCATTATAGAAATGTGGGACATTTTCTTTAGAGCATAAAACCAAGACTAACTTGTATGCAGGCAAGGAAGGGCTGCAATGGACAAGTGCTCAGAAATGCACGGGAGGAGATTTTCTGGGACTCCTTGTAAACCCTAGAATGAAAGGAGTGACCCTAATTTACACAATGCCCCCTAATTCTTCTTTTTTCTAGGTTAAAAAAAGTTGAATTCAAAGTTTTGTAGGGTAAAAATTGCTCGTTGTCAAAACCTGATGAAACAAAGATGTTATTGTGTCAGGTTAAAAGATTTTTAGCACGTTACTTTCCCTCTAGAAATAATAGGTTTAGTTCAATATTTTATTTTGTTTTATATGAAAAACATAAATAACTTTCTATTCTACTAGGTTATTCAGTTTTGTCCTTAGACCTTGTCAGAGAAACTGACAACTACATTGTTCAGATAGCTTGGAAACAAATAATTTTGTTATTAAGTTGAAATAACACCATGATAACATCATGATGGTTTGATTTAAAATGGTGGCGAAGATCAATGTGGCTTGCACCAGTGTGATATTAAATTTTTACTGTGTTCTTTGTGTGCCGTCTTTTAATATAATCTTCACTTTCTTAGGTTTGTAGAATTATTTTTATTTATTTATTTTTAAAATTTTAAAAAGGTTTTATTTATTTTTTTGTCAGAGAGAAAGAGAGCAGTAGGCAGAGGGAGAAGCAGGCTCCCTGCTGAGCAGGGACTCGATCCCAGGACCTTGGGATCATGACCCGAGCCAAAGGCAGATGCTCGACCGACTGAGCCACCCAGGCACCCTGTGGAATTATTTTTATAAACCAAACTTTTTCTGGATCTTTGAATGTTTGCCTGGAATGCTTCAATATTGGAAAGTATTTTCCCCCCTTTTTATAGAATTCAATTAAAGATTAATTATTGGGTGAGCTGTTTAATATTTTTACCTTTTGATAAATAACATGATTTCCAAAATAGGTAAATTAGGGTAAATTACTTTTTCTTTAAGAAAGTAATTACTACAAAAGAATTTTAATACCAGCTCCCTAAGGCATTTAAAATAGGACTTGATTAAAGTGTAACTTGCAGTCAACCATAAGAAACCAGTTTTTCTTAGTATCTGATATGTTTAGCCATTTTTTCTTGCCGTGCGTATCATTTATAGCATTTTTCTGGAACCTCTTACAGCAGAGGTAAGTGCATATGTCTCATTATTTTGTGGCTGGGCTGCCCAATTGGCGCAGGTATTTTATTAACGATGCCAAGGTTGGGTTCTGTCCCTGGGCAAGCCAATTACTATAATTTATCTCTGCCTTCTATGCATTAGGCTGGACTAGTTATCACTGAATATCTGTGAACATGTAGGAACAGATATTTTGGGCACAACTCTGCAATTTGAGAGCAACTGGTATGTTTATTGCTACAGAGACCAAGAATGATTAAGGAAAGAGGTTTTCACCAAGTTCAGTGTTATGGTTAGCCAAAGGTTAACCAGAAGACTGCTCTAACTTCCCTGCTGATTTTTTAAAATAATTCCAAAACATATTGAAACTAAGCCATGGTTGAAGCTTAGTGCACACTTTTGCACTAAAATAGAAGCATACTCATTATTTTGTTTTCCTTCAGTGTATATTATAAGTGGTCTCGTGATAATTCTTCTCACCATCTCTTATAGTTAATTCTCTAGATGATTTCATAGACTGAATCATAAGTGTTTTGCATTCTAGGAGACCTGTAAAGATCATCTAGTTTAATTTTCTCACCTTACATGTGAAGAAATTTGATTTTCAGAGAACCTGGGAAGGTCACACAGTGTATTAGATTGAGTTCCAAGTTTAGAATCCAGGTTCCTTTACCAGCTTGACTCACTCTCCCAAGAGAGTGGGGGTTCTCAGAGAGTGGGGCTTCTAATCACCTAGGATATCAGCTTCTAGCCTTAGCATTTTCTTTATTCTTTATTGAAGTTAGCTTATGGGTAAACCATTCTAGTGAACTGTTCTCAAGTATTACATGTGATACATTTTAAATTTAGAGTATATATCCCCAAATCCATGTAAAACTTGACAGTCTTAATGAAGACATGATTATCTGGATATAGGAATTTACCTATTATTTCTTTGTTCAGCCATTTCTAAACAAAACTGCGATTGAAAAATAAAATATTAAAATGACCAGAAAAAAACCAAAATAAAAGACTTGGAGGGGAGGGGACAGTAAGAGCTTCTGAGTATATGCTATGTGTTAAGTGATTAAAGAGTATTCAAAAGGGTATATTTGGGATGCTTGTCAGTTCTTGTTCTTAGGTTTTTAGGAATTTCGCATAATAGAGAAAACACCTTTTAACAGAAACTGGGTGTATATAGTTAAGTAAGTCACAGTTCTCGTTTTCAATCATTTTGTGGAATTATCCCTTTTCCTGAGAATTGTTTTTTTTTTTTTTTTAAAGATTTTAATTTATTTGACAGAGAGAAACACAGCGAGAGAAGGAACACAAGTAGAGGGAGTAGGAGAGGGAGAAGCAGTCTTCCCACCAACGCAGGGAGCCCAATGCAGGGCTTGATCCCAGGACCCTGGGATCATGACCTGAGCTGAAGGCAGAGGCTTAACCCACTGAGCCACCCAGGTGCCCCTGAGAATTGTTTTAAATAACATTTTAGTTTAGTTATTGTTTACTTTGCTCAGTTAGATGTGGTCGTCACCAGCAACTCAAATAGTGACATCCCAGAAAATTCTGGAAAACAGAATTCCTGCTGAAGTTTATATGTATTCTATACGTTTCCATGAAGGGGACCCCTATCTGGGCAGTTGTTAAAAAAATATTTAGGTAATGTTTTGCAATTTTTTTTGTTTGTATAATTAAGTTCATGACATTCCCAAACCATATACAAATGATTTTCAAGTGTCCGCTGTTTAGAGTGATCTGAACCGATTCTGTTAGTGTGTGTAATTGAGCTTTGATCACAAACAGCTGTGTTAAGTCTGAGCCCGACAGATGAAATGTAGGATATTGAGAGAGAAACGTAATCTGGAAGGCCCTAAAACCCATTTCGATATTTTATATGCTAACAAAATGTACGTGATTGTTTCAGTTAGGACCTTTTTGTTGCAAGTGCTAGAAAACTCAACCCTCTCTGGCATTAGGCTTGTTGGCTTGAGCGTCAGGAGAGTGTGGGGGTGAAAGTGGCTTTCGGGCAGGGCTGCCTTTGGGGGTCAGAGGATATCATTCAGGACCTGGTTTCTCTCCATCTCTCAATTCTGTGTCCTTCTGTGACAACTCCATTTTCAGGCTGGCTTACCTTATGTAGCCGCAAAATGGCGGCCACACCTTTGGCCTACATCCTTGAAGGTGCCAGTCCAGGAAAAGAGGCCCCACCGATGATGTCACCATTTCTCCGTGGCCCCGATTGGATATGTGTCCGTGGCTGAATGAATCACTGAAATACAGGAATGCAGAATTCCTGCCAATTCCATGTCATATTAGCCACCTTTGGAAAGAGTTGAGTTTTCAAAAGAAAGCAAGGGTGTTGTCCCAAACGAAGGAGTGATGGAGAGTGGGTGGTCAAAGGACAACAAACGCTGACCACAATATGGATCATATTTCATATTTTCCACCTTAGAAAAGAATTATTTTGTAATTCTTCATTTATCGTGAAATGCAGTAGAATCCTTTATTTCGTAATAATGGGAAGGAGCGAGACTATTTTCCTATGTTTGTGAAGCCAAGATTGAAATGCCTTTTTTTTTTTTTCCGGTCCGAGTTAGTATTTGAAGCCCTTTGGAACCACATGTCTATATTGAGCTCTATGTGTTCTCTATCTAGCTTGTTCCTCTGACATGAGGTTTGAGCTTGTACCTGTGTGGTGAGGCAGTGAATGAAATCACTTCTGTGTTAGAGTTGGGGAGACCCCCAGGATTTTAGTGAGGGAGCTGTGAATAAATGTATGATGACTCGGAGGCTTCAGTGCAATGTTTTGAGCATGGTTATGATCAGACTTTGGAAAGTATTAAATTATTTCCTGTTAAAAGAGAGAAATACTAAATTTAAAATATGCTTGGGGTGCCTGGGTGGCTCAGTTGGTTAAGTGTCTCCCTCCAGCTCAGGTCATGATCCTGGAGTTCCGGGATCAAATCCCACAATCCCACATTGGACTCCCTGCTCAACGAGGAGTCTGCTTCTCTCCCTGACCCTCTCCCCTCTCATGCTCTCTCCCTCTCTCTCTCTCTCATTCTCACTCTCTCTCAAATAAGTAAATAAAACCTTTAAAAAATATGCTTGGTTTATAAGATAATTTTAAAAGTATTGATACTTCTGTAGAAAAGAACTTGAAGTATTGCTAACAAAAGCAGCCGGAAGGTCTGGGTGCTGGGCCAGAGATTATACTGCCGAGCTTCTAACTAGTGTCTTTTCTAGAGCTCAGGGTGGTGGGAGCAGAGCCTTGAGGTACGAGAGGCTCTCTCTGTTTCAGTGACTCCTGATGACAGTTTGCTGATTTGCTGGTAAGGACAACTACTTAATGATTGTCACCTCCACTCCACCAAGTGTTGAGAGAAGGTGAGGCTCTGGGGAGGATGAATATAGGATGGAGACTAGGGAGAGATGTGACCAGAGAGGAATGCAAGGGACCCCTTCCCAAAACTGTGGTGTCTGGATTTTACCCAAGGGCAATGTGGACACATTGATGAGTTTTTGGTCTTTTTTAAGATTTTATTTATTCATTTATTTATTCATTCAAGACAGAGAGAGAGAGAGAGAGAGAGAGAGAACATGAACAGGGGAGAGGCAGGAGGAGAGGGAAAAGCAGACTCCCTGCTGAGCTGGGAATCTGACATGGGGCTCGATCCCAAGACCCCAGTACTTGACCTGAGCCAAAGGCAGATGCTTAACCCTCTGAGCCACCCATACAGCCTACATCAATGTTTTAAACTAAGGAATGGAGACCCCAGATTTGGAGTTTAGAAGCCTCCCTTTGGATGCATGTTGCAGAGGCAAGGTAGAGGGGTTAGCGGGAAGGTGTTGCAGTGGTCTCAGTGAGTGATGGCAGTGGCTGGAAAAATGTAGTGGTGACGGGAGGCTGGGCAAGAGTGGGTTGGATTTGAGATGCCGAGAAAGAAACTTATTTACTTCTGTGGCCAGGAGTTGGGTGGAACCGGATGGAGGAAAAGGGACGAGGGAGTGAGAGGAAATTGCAAACCTAAAATTCACTTGTTAATTTTGCCTAGCAATGTCACGAGGTGGGTAGACTGACAGAGAAGTAATTGTGTACTCATAAACTATATATTCTTTACTTAGAAAGGTAAGAGGGTTTGGTGCTCTGGTTATTGTATTTAATCATGGATGAGCCTTTTCTGGGATTGGGATTAAAAGGTTCCAAACCAGAGGAGTGTTTAGGAAGCTGGGAAATTTATGGTTGGGTTAATTGATATCTAATTTTGGGTCTGTCCTTTAACTGGGGGATTGCCTAGCTGTTGCATATATTTTTTTATATTTATTCCCTTGATTTCTTTTTGTGCTATTTCCACAAGTGTTGGGAGCCTGGATTATTTAAACTTCGAAAACATATTTTTAAAGGTTTTAGGTTTCATACAGTGATTTAAATTTAATTTTAAAATGTGATGTATTATTATTTAGGGGCAAATATTATTTTTCCTATTGTTCTTGAATAAATACTAGGGATGAGCTGGGGGATTTGGCTTGGGTTCCAGATAAAATCAGAGAAGTAATGATTATTCCTTTCATTGCACTGCTGAATTAAGGAATGGTACTTCATAACCCATATGAAGTTCATAGACAATGTGTCACAGTGAATGGCGGCTGGCAGGAAACTTTTGAAGGTAGTTTTCTGATGGTTTTGTTCCATTTTAAGCTTGAATGCTGACAGACACCTGTGCTATCACAATGTTATCCACCTCTGGTGCGAAGCCTTTTGGTTGTTTCAATTTCAGGCAGAGGAAGTGCACAGCGATTGTATTTGGTGGAATTAGCCTCTCTTTGGCTCGGGCTCCTCCCCCCTCTCCTCCTCTTCTGGCTGGGGGGCCAGGGTGCCCGCAGTGGCTCTCTCCTCCCCTGCGGTCAGCCTGTGGGCTCTTTGTGTGAGCTGTTAGCAATTTCAATGGCTATGGTTTGTTACTTCTATTTGTACTATAACTAGAAATTTGATAAGGTTATGTGCCTGTGAAATGATTTAGATGTCAGGGGGACATGCAGCAAAGCGATTTTGACAAGTCAAACATTGGTGCAAAGAGGGGGGACGGGGATGACCGGCCAGCAGAAGAAAGTAAAATCTCGTACAGCCTCACTTTCTTTCCCTTTTAACTTTAGGTCAGTACTTGAACCTCTTTTAATTTGTCCCTTCTTAAGTGAATGTGACATGGTGACTTCTGGCTTCTATCTAAAGGGCAGGGAAATGGAGGCCCACTTTTGGAGGGTAGATGCTGGCATTTAGGGACCTTTGACTTTGGATGTTCTGATAAAAACATCTGGGGCTGGGCACTTTTATCTCTGACTGAAGCTGAGATTAAGGTCTTAGAAGACAAGATTTATTAATGCCAGTATCTGTCACACGCATGTATCACAGAGCGCCTAGTATTTTAAATTTTTTTTCCTAGGGAAATATAGTTGACACAAAATGTTACATTAGTTTCAGGTGTACGACTTAGTGATTCAGCTTCCCTCTCTGTTAGCTACACTTACAGTGAGCATAACCTACCATCTCTCACCATACAGTGCAGGTACAGTATCACTGACTCTGTTCCCTACGCAATGCCTTTTATTCCCGTGACTGATTCACCCCAGAACTGGAAGCCTGTATATCCCACTCCCCTTCCCCTAACTTGCCCATCCTCCCACCTGTTCCCTCTGGGAACTATCAGTTTATTCTCTGTATTTACAGACCTGATTCTGCCTCTTTTTTTGGTTTTGTTTTATTCTGCTTTTTGCTTATTAATTTTTGTTTTGTCTTTTAGATTCCACATATGAGTGAAATCATGATATTTGTCTTTCCCAGTCTGACTTATTTCACTAGGCTTCATACCCTCAAGGTCCATCCATGTTGCCACACGTGGCAAGATCACATCCCTTTTCATGGCTGCATAATATTCCATGACATATATATATATATATATATATACATATATATATATATATGTATATATATATATACATACACACACACACACACACATCTCTTTACAGCTCACATTGAATAAATGTGTACATATATATACCATATGTATATGGTATATATATTATATACCATATCTTCTTTACCCATTCATGCATTGATGGTCACTCAAGTTGCTTCCATATTTTGGTTATTGTAAATTATGCTGCAGTGAACATAGTGGGACATATATCTTTTTGAATTAGTGTTTTTATTTTCTTTGGGTAAATACCCAGTAGTGAAATTACCAGATCATATAGTATTTCTGTTTTTAATTTTTTTCTTTCTCTTTCTTGTGCTGAGTTGTATAAGTTCTTTATATATTTTGGATATTAACCCTTTATCAGTTATATCATTTGCAAATATCTCCTCCCATTCAGTAGGTTGCCTTTTCATTTTTCGATGGTTTCCTACATTGTGCAAAAGCTTTTTATTTTGACATAGTCCCAGTAGTTTATTTTTGAGGGAGCCTAGAATTTTTAATAAGCTTTAGGCACCTTCCTTTTAGGTGGAGATAAAGGCCCAGGCTTTGTAGCATATGTCGTTATCCTGTGTTCTGTGATCCAGGTAGTGTGATTCCATGAGTATTGCTCATTGGCTTGTCATACTGTCTGTTGAATGAGGAAGCAGTTAAGACAAGGAATGATAAGTTTACGTTTCTTAGACCCTTTCAGTTTTTTTTTCGTGATTGATTAAATAACATATACCTCTGACCTTTCACGATATCTGCATCTCTTTACAGCTCACATTGAATAAATGTGTGTACATATATATATGCACACACACACACACACACACACACACACACACACACACACACACATACACAGCTTTGCTGTGACATCTGCCTCAGCAGAACATTCCCCATTTTGCTAGTAGGAGGTTGGGCAGTAGATACCCCAGTAAAGGTTCACATGATCAAGAAGTCCTGCTGGAGTTGTGGGCATACTTCTAGTATTTTGCCACTGGGTTTTGTGAGGTTATGAAATGAATGTAGGTATTCAGTGTAACTCATCTTGACAGGGGTTTCATTATAATCTGCAAGCACAGTTCAAAGAAATAATAAATTTATATTCAGGGTAGTTTTGTTTGAGTTTATTTAAAGAAATGAAACACACACAATCACTATAATAGCTCTTGCTACTGGAGTATTGATGGTGCTGACAAAGAGAAAACTCAGACCAGATGGTTTCCAAACAGTGGAACCACCTGGCTCTTTGGCAATGCCAGCGTATCCCTGTTTCTCAAATAGCTATACTCTCATGGACTGTGAAATGTATAAGTGAGACATTCATGGGCTCAGGCGGAATGACATTCCAGAATCCGAGTTATTAAGAGACTTATTAGGACACTTACCCATGTCAGTTCGAACCAACTCCTCTCTTCCACTTCCATTACCTTTAGAGTTCCATTGTTCTTACTGCTCGCAACTATAGAACCCAGGTATTGATTTCCACATTGCAAAGAAAAAAATAATATTGCTTCTTGAGATGTTTATTCTGGAGGGAAAAGAAAGACCTTTTGTCCTTTTGGGAAACAGACTTACCCAGAACCTATTGGTGTTTCAGACCCAAGGGGAGTCTCTTAGGTCAGGTTAGCAAGGGAACAATATAATTGCACCTGTAGCGCCATGAAATTACACTGAAATGTGAAAGTTGAAACTTCATAAAAATACGACCAAGATAAGATATTAATCAATGTGCAAACTTATGCAGTAGTTTTTCTCATTATAATGTTAAACTTTGGAAATTTCTTGAATTATTTTTGTGTTTGATTTTTCATTTTGAAAATAAAAGTTAATTTAAAAGTAAAAAATATTGAATAATCTACAAAACTTTCTAAGTTTGGGCTTTAAGATAGCAATCATTTTAGGGGCTCCTGGATAGCTCAGTTGGTTAAGTGTCCCACTTTTGATTTTGGTTCAGGTCATGATCTCAGGGTGGTGAGATCAAGCCCTGCATGGGGCTCCTCACTGGATGCAGAGTCTGCTTAAGATTCTCTCTCTCCTTCTCCTGCCACCCCTCTCCCCTCCCATTCTCCTACCACCACACTCACTCTCTCCTCTCTTAAAAAAAAAAGACAGCAACCATTTTAAAAAAATATTTATTTATTTATTTGAGAGAGAGAGCGGGGGGTGGGTGGAGAGAAAGAAAAACTTGAGCAGACTTCTCACTGAGCTTGGAGCCTGATGCAGGGCTTGATCTCATGGCCCTGAGATCATGACCTGAAATCACCACCTGAGCTGAAACCAAGAGTTGGGTGCTTAACTGACTGTGCCACCAGGTGCCCTGAAAGCAGGCATTTTAAAGTTTCATTTTGAAGTATTGGAGTTACCTTATTTACCTCCTCATTTGATGAATGCTTACCAAGCATCCAATTGGTTGTGTCTACAACCATTAAAGAGCCAGTGGTGGCTAATGCATGTGACACGTAAGACAATTTAAAAATTATTTAAGATTTTGTTCATACTGTTGCTTAAAATCTAGTCTTTTTAAAGAAATAATGGTATATTTTCATTTAAATTGCATTTTAACTTAAGTGAAAGAAGTTTACAAAACGTTTGAATTATTATCTTGTAGCATGATATGGTAGGAGTGAAGACTTTGGGACAGCAGATCTGGGTTTAAATCCTGACTCTATTGCTTACAAGATGCTGGTGCTTGGCTTGTGTCTTAATCACTAAGCCACAGTTTCCTGTAGTAGTTAGGATTCTTGGCTGCAAGGGATAGGAAACCCAACCTTCACTGTGCAAAATGATAATTACTTTGGAGAATATTAGGGTACAGAAATTCAAGGGCAGGAGCGTACCTGTTTGGGCTTTAGGAGTGGTTGGAATCAGAAATCAAATGCCATCAGGTCAGGAGTCCCCTTCTTGCAGATGGGCTGCATCTGTCCCTCTGGATTCTGGTGGTGGTAAATGTGGCTGTAGACAGTTACAAAGTTTTATATCGTACAGATTTCATTGTCGGAGGCTGAGGCTCAATCTACACTTTGGGTCCCAGTTCCCAAATCCCCAAACATGCTGACTTAGACTAGCTTAGGCCAGATGACGACTACCTTTGGGTCCATTCAATGGTGGTTAAGGAAGTGGGTCATGTAGGAAAATGGTACCTTTTGAGGAAACATAAATAGATGGAATGAGGCATGAAACCATTATGAGAAGGATGGAGGTTTTGGGTGGAGGTTTCCATTACATCTCTCATATGTAAAAAATGGTAAAATAGATATCTCTTTTGCGAGTGATTTTGAAGATTAAAGAGAGCCTGTCAAATGCTTATTATAACGTTAGTCTGATACCTTGTAGCTCTTGAATAAATCCTAGCTGCTATTACAGAGCAGGGACGCAACAAACTAACATTTCTCAAAATTGACACCTGTAGTCAGTGTGAAACTCACTCTTAACTAAGAATCCTAGGAAACCATAATTCTTCACTTCATTCTTCAACACTGGTCGTATATTTATATCTAATCATTTCTTCCTTGTGGAAGACCTGAGTTACTACTGAGTTTCTGGTTGTAGCATAGTTAATAACCTACAGAAAAGTTACTACTGAGTTTCTGGTTGTAGCATAGTTAATAACCTATAAAAATTTCTAGACAATTTATGTTTTAAATAATATTCTGCATTAAGAATTTAATCTTGGTGGCACCTGGGTGACTCAGTCGCTGAAGTGGCTGACTCTTGGTTTTGGCTCAGGTCATGATCTCAGGGTCATGCGATCAAGCCCCATGTCAGGCTCCACACTCAGCAGGGAATCTGCTTGAGGATTCTCTCTCCCTCTGCCCCTCCCCCTACGCTCCCTCTTTCTCTCTAAAATAAATAAATACATTTTTTTTAAAAAGATGTATGTATGTATGTATGTATGTATTTATTTATTTGACAGAGAGAGAGAGAGAGAACAAGTTGACAGTGAAGCAGGCAGAGAGAGAGAGGGGGAAGCAGGCTCCCTGCTGAGGAGGGACCCTGAGACCATGACCTGAGCCAAGGGCAGAGGCTTAACCTACTGAGCCACCCAGGTGCCCCTAAACAAATACATCTTTAAAAAAGATATTCATCTCTTAAATTTTTTTAATTAGGATATCTTGCTGAGATCCATGGGGTTTTCTGGCTGGCAAAAGCTCTCTGTCATGGCAGCAGTGTCATTTGTGTGCACGTTAAGTATAATGCATTTAGATTTATTCTTCTGCTTTCTTTTTGTTTGTTTGTTTTTCCTGTGTTACAGTTTTTATTTTCCTGCTTTTCAGTTTTGAAGATGTGGAAGAAGTATGTTTTCTTATAGGAAAGCAGTCGGTGTTGCCCCAAGGAGAATGCCATCGCAGGTGTAGGAGGGTTGTTAGGACCAATTTTAATGACATTATCAATCTGTTAGGGAGCAGGCATATGTAAGAAAAGGGAAGACTCATCTGTCACTTTCATCAGCTGTGACTCTTTGAGATAAAGGACAGGTTATTTTCACTTTCATGACTGTTCTGTGTTTGTTCAGCTGTTTGCATTTGCTTGATTCTTGATTTTATCCTTATTTCTTTTCTTCTCTGTAGTTTGGATGTAGCTTTCTTTTCTGAGTTATGAATTTCATAATTAGTTTTTTAACCAGAAATTACCCATTTCCTGATACTTTATAATTTAAAACATGCATACAGGAATGTTTCTTCTTGTAACCTATTCTCTCCTTAATTTAACCTTGTGTGATAACTTCTGGTTCAAAATAATTTCAACAATATTCTAATCTGTGGGTGAATTAGGCTGTTTATATTTAAAAATCATAATCATGCCATGGGATGAGACTTGCTCTCTCTAAAGGATTAGGAGTTAAGAGAACACGTGTTCAGAAATCAAAATTCATAAATTGCCTGAATCGTTAAATGTTATTTAAAAAGGAACATGGCCACATGAAACGGCAATTGTCAGGCTCTGTGAGTCAATTACTCTTTAGTAGTATATCAGGTATTAGAATATTAATTGTTTTTTGCTCCATTAGTATCCCAACAGTTAATTGGATGATACTTTAGTTTCCTGAAAAAGTTAATCATCACCAAATACTTAGTTTTTTCCCCAGAGTAATTTATAACTCATAGGCAGAATTTGGTGGATTAGTTATGTTTTCCTCCTGTAAAATTCCTGGTGAAAATATGCATTATGTGTATATAATTTAGACTCCAATTTTTTTCATGAAGGTGGATATGACTTTCTGGTTTGAATCAATATTTCCATTAATACTATAGTTTTGGGAATGGCATTCTCTTCACCTGGCCTGATCCTTACTAAGAAAACATATACAAGTGTTTCAAAAAAAACCCCCCAAAACCCCAAACCAAGTCTTGAATGAAAAGTGTGATAATTTTTGTCCCTTTTATGGCTCTGTAAGTTCCATTGCAGATAATGAATTAGCTAAAATTTTAAGTCATGCAAACCTTCTGGTATCTTCTAACAAAGATTCAGTTCTACTCTCCTCTCTGCTTATTTATAGGACACTGTATCTATCTTATATGTATTTGGTTTGATGGTTTTCATTTGGTGGTTTTTTTTTTTTTTTGTCAGATAAATTGAAGAATAATGTCTGAGGAGGTGCCAGAGTGAGACTTCAGTCTCCTATTCTCTCTGTCACCTCCTTCAGACTCCCTTTCTTCATCGATGAAAATGGGCTAAATGTGTATCTGCGAGGATTTATCTGAAGATGATATAGGCAAAGCCCTTCTTAGTTGTTTTTTCATTTATTTATTTTTATTTTATTTCAATCCCCAAAAGACTGAAGGAGCTCCCCAATCCAGGGGCCCTTGTGCTGAGATGGGTTCTCTAGCTATTTGACTACTGTTAGTAAGTCAAGACATGCCTGTGGGAGTGGAGTGCTGGGTACTCCTTACACATGGTCGCTGGCTTCCCCATCCTGGCTCTGCTCACATGATACAGAAAGGGCTCCGTGCAGTGCCTGGGACATCCAGAGCTCAGAGATATCAAGTGTTCTTACCATCACCTCACTGAATCTCACAAAGGTCCTATTGATAGTTACCATTATGCTTATTTTGAACTCGAGGAAACTGAGGCTCTGAGAGATTAAGTAAATGGCCTAAGGTCACACAGCTATTAAAAGGCGAAATAAGTCAGTCAGAGAAAGACAAGTATCACATGATCTCTCTGATATGAAGAATTTGATAGGCAAGGCAGGAGTTTGGGGGGGTGGGGGAGAGAAATGAAACAGGAAGGGATGGGGAGGGAGACAAACCATAAGAGACTCCTAGACTCAAGAAATGAACTAAGGGTGGCCGGGGGGTGGGGGTGGGGTAGGGATAGGGTGGCTGGGTTGTGGACAATGGGGAGGGTATGTGCTATTAAGTGCTGTGAAATGTGTAAGCCCGAAGATTCACAGACATGTACCCTGGGGCAAATAATACATTATATGTTAATAAAAATTAATAAAAAAAAAAAAGGTGGAGTCAGGTGGACTCTGAGCAACAAACTGAGGGTTTTGGAGGGGAGGGAGTGGAGGGTTAGGTGAGCCTGGTGGTGGGTATTGAGGAGGGCACATATTGCATGAAGCACTGGGTGTGGTGCATGAACTATTAACCTTGTAACACTGAAAAAATAAAACATACATATTTGGGGCGGGGGAAAAGACTTAGGCCAAAAAGAAAAAAGAAAAAAGGAATTCGAGTAACACAAAGAGATACAGGAGGAGATACCAATCCCCATTCATATTTGGGGGAAAAAAAAAAGGTGGAGTCAGGGCCCAAGATGAGTTTGTCAAAATCCTGTTAGGATCATAGGAGTGATTTTTAATTATCTTGGCTTATTGAGAAATCCGTTAAGATGTGCTTTATGTATTTAGAGTACTTGTTTAGAATAAAATGTAGATTTCAATGTTTTTTTAAAAAGATTTTATTTATTTATTTGATAGAGAGAAAGAGAAAGAGAAGGTGCACAAGCAGGCAGAGGGAGAGGAAGAAGCAGCCACCTCTTCTACTGAGCAGGGAGCCAGATGTGGGGCTCCGTGTGGGGCTTGATCCCAGGACACTGAGCCAAAGGCAGATGCTTAACCAGTTGAGCCACCCAGGCACCCCTAGATTTCAATGTTTTTGAAGTAAAGGAACTCTAAATCTGTTGAAGCTGCATTGTGAATATACATAAAATGCTGACAAATCTGTAAATATCAGTAAGTACCTCTGTGAATGCAGTGGAAGGCTAATTTAAGGCTTAGAAATCTGAGAATTTAAAAGATTTAATGCTTTTTAATCATGTTTAAAAAGGTAATTAAAATTTTAATTTTATTTTATTAAACATAAATTTACAAATTATGAGATTAATTTAAAGAAAAACTAATTCTCTTTTGACTTAACATGTTAAAATTAACTTCATCTTAAAAAAAGCCCTTAATCAGATTTTCCTTTGTAGTTGTTTAATTCCCATCTAGCATTGTGAGATTAGCCAATTTTCTGCATTTTAGATGTTAAAAATACAAAACTAGATAGTAATCAATCATGAAATAGTTATTAAGCTTTTAATATATGCTTAACACCAAGCAAAAAGCGATGAGATGGAAAGAAGCATATGGTCCACATTTTCTAGTACTTTAAAATCTACAGAACTATACACGATGGTACATAATTGAGTGCTAAATTTTGTAAATCGAACTAGGAATTTTGCATGTAGTTTAAAAAGGATGCAACTCTCACAATCCCCCCTTGAAGAAATGTCAAGTATCCATCATGTTGTAAAAGATAATAAAATTGGTCATTGATTTCATTGTATCAGATGGACACTTTTAAATGTATGAAATAAAGAGCAGGATAACATGAATCAGTAATAAATATGCCTGTAGATTTTAGGCTTCCGTTAAACATATTCTGACAAGGTAAGCTGCTTTAGAGCTAAATAATGTTCTCCTTTTGCTTACCCTTCGGCCCCTGGATTCTTCTTAGCCATCTGGTCTATTGTGATGGGCCCAGGAACCCCTTGTACTGCTACTATTCCTCACTAATCCATGTTTGCAATCCCTTTTGCAAACCCTATCTCCCTCATTCGATTTCTATTTTTCCACCCTTTTTTGATTCAACTCTGTGTTGGCCACTGTAGTGAAACAGCTTCATTAAGATGAAGAAACGAGTGAGTAACTTAACTTTCCACATATGGATGCCCACTGGCCAAGTCCCTTGCCATTTATGGAAAACCCGAGTCTGAGTACCTCAGCTTCCCCATCTGGGCTTTTAAAACTCTGTCCCTGCTTTCTTTGAAAATGCTTTATTGTAAAATATTTGATCAGTACAAAAGAATATATGGAAGAGCCACATAAGTTTTATAGCAGGATGGCGTGTGAATCTACTTTTCAACAATGTGGACTTCAGGACCAGTGAAGCTCCCGTCCCATCCTTCCGTGGATGTTGCCCTTACCAACTTTCTTTCCCCCTTTATTTACCACTTCTGTATGTATTCTTTGCTTCTTTCCCCTTCAACAAAATGTTTCTGAGATTTGTACGTATTGGATCCGTGCAGCTGTAGTTCATTTATTTTCACTCCTGGATAATGACGAACATGGTATAATTCATTCATTCTCCTGTGGATGGATACTTGGGTTGTTTCCAATTTTCTTTTTCCTTTCTTTCTCTCTCTCTTTTTTTTATATAGAGAGTGTGTGCTTGAGCAGGGGCTGGGTGGGGGATGGGCAGAGGGAGAGGAAGAGAGAGAGTCTTTTTTTTTTTTTTTTTAAAGATTATTTATTTATTTATTTGACAGAGAGATAGAAAGAGCACAAGTAGACAGAGCAGCAGGTAGAGGAAAAGGGAGAAGCAGGCTCTCCACTGAGCAGGGAGCCCGACGCGGGACTCGATCCCAGGACCCTGGGATCATGACCTGAGCTGAAGGCAGCCGCTTAACCGACTGAGCCACCCAGGTGTCCCAAGAGAGAGAGTCTTAAGCAGGCTCCACCCCCAGCATGGAGCTGGACGTGGGGCTTGATCTCACAACCCTGAGATCATGACCTGAGCTAAAACCAAGAGTTGGATGCTTAACTGACTGCAGCACCCAGGTGCCCCCAGTTTTCTTGATAATACAATGTTATTATGAACATGCTGGGTGAATATTTGAACATGAACAAGAGGCTCCTGGGCAGGGGTTTCCAGGACATGAGAATACCGGCATGTGGAGCCTCTGGGTCACCTTTGACGTCACTTCCGCCTCTGACATACTCTCCTCTCAGTTTTTTGTCTGACAACTTATCAATCTCTGGTTGCACCTGGTTTCTTTCATCCGACATGGCTCTCTGGCTTTTTTGTATCATGGTTTTCATTTTTTTAAAAAAGTTACTTATACTGTTATAATATCAATAATTGTGGTACTTGCAGCATCTGGGGGAGATAATTTATATCTCAGAATGAGCACATAATTCAGAGTGCAGCTCTGTTTACCCTTTTGCTTTTGAGGAGTCTTCCTCTTCAGTCACCGTGAGCCTTTTCCTTAAGCTGGGCCGGAACCGTGCCGGTGTCTGGGCTCTTCCTCTGCATGAACTTGTGAGTGCTGCTAGCTGATGAGTCCAAACAAAATATCACTGAGCATGTCCAGGCTGGCAGCAATGATCATATTAAGCAACAAAGGTCATTTTTGAGATTTAGTGGGAAGGACAAAGCTAATATTTGCTAGTGACCTTCTGCAGGCATGTCCTTGCTTGATGCTTTCATATGTTAACTTTAACCTCCCAAACATGAGGTAGCATATTGCTCTTTTTTTCCCCCCCGCTTCTTTTTCTGTTTTATAGCTGAGGGTCAGGAGTGTTTGGGAAATTGAACAAATAAAGATCAGAGGACAGAAATAAGGTTTAAATTCAGGTCTTTGGATTCTTAACATAGGGTTCTAATCCGTAGTACAGGAAGATAGATTGTGTGTGTGTGTGTGTGTGTGTGTACACATGCACAAGCATGTGTACATAGCATGTAATATGTCATGTTCAGCATTTGAAAGACATTTCTAAGTTCCTTCCGAAGAAAAATATGTCAAATCAAATTGCCTAGTGTGTGTATTTCTTACCTTTGACTTAAAGGATGCATTTTCGAAGTGGCTTTGCTCAGTCTTGAAGAGATGAGCCTAGAGGATGCAAGACTGCATTACTTTCCAGTTGTGGCCCATTCTTTTTCTGAACTCCTGGTGTGTCTTAGTTCTGTCCTCCCTCGTCCTGCGTCCTTCCTGCCCTGTACTGACAGGAGTACACGGCTCCCCGGATTGGTCTTCGAGGGAGCCCAGAGTCTGGGGCTGGGCCCAGGAATTGTCTCTCTCTTCTGTGGTCCTGGGTGGGCTCTCTAATAGTGGATAGTTTGGGGAGGATGAGCTAAATTGCCAGCTCCCTAACCAGTCTCTGGCCTCTCTCCTGCTCGCCTCCAGTGGGTTAGTGCCTGTCCAGCCGGACGCCCAGAGTGTCCCTGCACCCCTTACAGCCCTCACCCCTCTGGTCCAGTTGGGATGTCACCGTCCTACTGGTGCTTTCTTAGACCACCCTATCTCAAAGGGCAGCGTTCCTGACCCTTCTCATCTCATCTTCTCGCTTTGTTGTTCTCTTACCACTAACATACCGTTTATTCAGCTTCCTTAGGTCTTGGGTCTTTTCCGTCTCTCCCACCGTAATGGAGGTGCCAAGAGGGTAGAGATCATGACTGTTGTCCTTACTGCATTGTTCCCACACCTGGAACAGTACTTAGCTCATAGTAGGTGCTCAATAAGCATCTCTTGAGTGAACAAAGGATTAAATGGGTGAACATTTGAGGGGATTCGAAAGAATGACATTCCTAAGATATACTGTCATTGTTATTCATGAAATCGTAGTGAAATGCTTTTTTAACAGGAGAGTAGGCAAGAGACCAGAGATGACCATTTTCTATCCAGTATTAGATGATCCTCTCACATCAAGCTGAAGTATAAGGGAAGAAAGGCATTTTTGCTGGGGAAAAAGCTGGCGTTTCAAAGGGCAGCATATAGGAGGCTCAATGAATACATGAGTTAATGTTGACAAAGTTAATATAGGGTAGCACTGCTTGTTTGTGTTATCCCCCAAATCCATGCATTGAAACCTAATCCTCTATATGCTGGCATTTGGAGGTCTTTGGGAGGTGACTCGATCATGGGGTCTCTTGTAGAAGAGACCCTAGAGAGCAAACCCGCCCCTGCCACCATGTGAGGACCCAGTGAGGAGATGGCCATCTATGAACCAGGAAGCAGGCTCTCACCAGACACCGACTCTGCCTGCCCCTTGATCTTGGACTTCCCTGCCTCCAGAACCAGGAGAAATAAATTCCTATTGTTTAAAAGCCACTCAGTCTATGGCATTTTTTTGTTACAGAAGCCCAAATGGACAAGCACTATGGCTAGCAATTTCTTTCTAAATATGATGTGGATTTGTGTTTCTCTGCTTAATGTCCCAGGCCTCCCCTCTCTGCACACCCCTCCCTCCATGGGCGGCTCCTGCCAACTGGAGCCATGTTCCAGGCCCTGCATTTGAGGTTCTGCTCTTAGCTGTGGAACTGCCCCTTTCTGCTTTCACCCCTCTCCTTTCTCTTTACTCTCCCTTCTTTTTCTTAAGCATTTGTTAATCAGCTCCTGTGGACTGAGTGGCCAGGCTGGGTTTTGGGATTAGAACAATCGCTAAGGCTTTGCCCTCATCCCTGAGTTCCGTGTGTTCTAGAGCCGGGGACTGTGACCCCATTGTAAGTGCAGTTCAGCCCGAGAACTGCTCTGCGAGGTGAGTGTAAAGCTACGGGGCTCCAGACTGGGAGGAGGCCAGCCCAGCTCACGGAGGAGCATCGCCGGCACTGGGCTTTGATGAATAAAGGGATTATGCTTCCCATGGGCTCAGGGTAGAGAACAAGAGGGAACATTCTGTCAGTGACAGGGAACCCCCAGTCGTCTTACGAGAATACTCTTCATCCAGTTCTTACAGATTTGCACAGTGTGTGGTGTGGCTCTTGGCAAAGACAGATTGTCGCCCAGCACCTGCACAGATGGGGCTCAGAATCCATCTCCACCTGTGTGATCACCAGATGACATATCCGAGGGGCCACGTAGGGGACTGATCGCTGGCACAAATCCAACAACAACAACAACAACAAAAATCAGCTTCTGTTCTGGAATAGCTTGGGTAAAATTTATAAATGTGAATGAATAGCTAATTCTTAATATATTTTGCTTTGTGAGCTGTAATCTTTCTTATTATTGTAGAACTGTTCTCTTTAAATGTCTCATGATAAATATTAGATGATCCTCTCACATCAAGCAAAACCAATATAAGGAGGGCAATGCTGGGAATTGACACAGCCCCTCATTCTTTCTAAAGTTCTTTCCGGTGTTTTCTCTCGTCCAACCTCTACAGATCTGTTAGTTAAGAAGTTACTAGAAGCTCTAATTAGAGAGGAGGAAACTGGCTCAGAGAAGCTGAGCTGGCTGGCAAGCCATAGGGATGGGATGAGATTTCTAGGCTCTGAGATTTCTAGGCTCCACTAAAGCAGAGCTTTTCCCAAGATAGAATCCACTGGTTTTGTAAACTATTAAATCTTGTATCACAGTAGGAAGAATCAGTGGAGAGATTCACGTGTTCATATTTACTGGGAAGCTTGTACGTGTGTAAACATTTTGGGCATGGTGAGAGTAGGTTGTATTAATCAGACCTCTTTGGTTTGTAAAGGGAGACATAGAAGAGCTCACTTAACTGCTAACCTGGCGGCTGACCAGGACTTCCTTGAGGTCTCTTGTTTGGCTTGCCATGGTGTTGGCTTCATCATTAGTGGTGCCGGGGGTTGGATGTCGATCTGCAGCTTTTCTAGCTGGAACTAGCCAGAGCTGGAGAAAGAGCACCCCTTTCTCAAGGGTTCCTACCAACATCCCAGATCTGGGGCTCACGCACATACGCTGGATTATGGGTCCAGTATGGGTCAATCTCCGGGCTCAAAGGTACGGTATTCTCATTGGCAGGGTTGGGTCGTGTCTTGAGGGCAAAGGGAACACACAAAATTGAAGAGAAGGTCCCTTTCTCTCTGCGCTCTGTTCTCTTTCTGTATCCACTTGTCTTTCGGAATCATGACTGGCCAATCATCAGATACAACATTTAAAACTAGACCTAAATAGAGAGAGAGGATGCCAGTAGGCGGGAGACAAGAAAGCAAGTGACTATGGCTCCGAGCTCCCTGTGTGGGATAAGGGTGTACAGGGCAGGCGGCGCTTGAGCTGGTATTGAGAGTCCGTGAGGCTTGCTTGTGGATCACGCCATTAAAAAGGATTATGCATCTTCTGAAACTCTGAAGACCAGTTACAGAGATGATTGTATACCGTTCGAAACTAGTCCCTCAAAGAGACAAGCCCAAGTCAGGTGATTCTTATGTGCCTTGCTGATGTGGGCCGGTCTGTTATCTTGCGATCAGTCAAAACCTAGGCTCTGGAACTTGACAGGTTTTCTTTTCAGTTCTTGCTTAGGGAATTGCTGTCTTTTTAGAAAAAACAAACCCTTAAACTAATCCCAAAAAGAATATATGATTGTGCCTTTCCTGAAACTGGGGTTCGGGGTGTTAGCACCTGGCTTATGGATTTTTCTCCTCACTTCTTCATGCCTGTAGCTGTTATAACCTTGTCATCTTTGCTACTTTTCTTATTTTATAACTCTGTGCCCTGTGCTTACTTCAAGTGAAGCTAAATGGCTTCCTTGCTTAGTTGGGCATAAAACCCCGAGAATGTGTGGGTGTGAGTATTTTCACTCATGCTGGGAAACTGGGGGGTACAAGGCTAATCTCATTCAGCATTTTCTGCAAAAGAAAAACTCTGCAGGTTATTTGACCTTTTCTTTATGGAAAGAGTAAGAATAAGGGTTAATTACTTTTATAAATTTAGACAAAAATATGGAGAAAAAGTGAGATACTCTTAAGCTACCAGTGATGAGAGAATCCAGACCTTTCTATTTGCAGCGATCTGGGAGGTTTTTTTTTCTTTCAAGCTTTTCTGGTAAAAGGAAATTTTTCAGTAGCCTCAAGGACAACAAAACTTGGGGAATTGAGTGTTTAAACACAGACATGACTCAACAAAACCAGTCATTCCATTTTCAACTAAGTGAACCATTTGAATTTATACGGAAAGTTGCACTTAGAGAATCATATTTTTATTAGCCACCCTGAATGTTAGCTATTACTTTAAGTGCTAATTTGAGCCTAATAATTATGAATGTAAAATGGGGATTATGTGGGTTATCAAAAATGTGTTTTCATATCACTTAATATTTGGATTTTAAAGAAATAAGAACAATCCAAGTGATGTAGCATGTCAGTCATTAACAAGCAGCATATTTAACCGGTGTGACAGTTGTTGTCATTATGCTAATAACAGGAGACGGGGCTCTAGTAAGATTAAGCATTAGCGATTCCAGTCCCTCGAGGAAACTGTAAAATTCAGCTTCACTGGGTTGTAATTAGAAAAGAAGTGTATTTAAATACCAGAAAAAAAATCTTAGGTACCTCAGCACACAGTGTGCCAGGAGCATGTGCTGGAAGTCTTTTAATCTCTAGGTGTGGCTTATTTTATAAATATTTCCATATGCATTTACATACTTGACATTTGGCAATATAGCATTGTATAACCATATCCATATGCTTTGCCTTGCGAAATAGAATGAACATTTTGTAAGGACAGGGCTGGCTGTTGATGGTTCTGTAGGTCTTCTTCCTCCATAGCGCAATGATGCTTTGTCACTGACAAGATGGGCATGGGAGCAGATTCAGCTGTCTTTTCCTACACTTTTTTCTTGAGCAGTAGTACAACTATTGATGGAGGTAATAATAACCATTCTGGAGGCCTTGTTTGCTTGCTCACCGTTAGGTATGTGTCTTAGGACATTTGATCCTATCCTTATGACTTATTTAAATAGCCTTATTTAAATATTGTTGCTGTTATCGCCGTTTGACAGATGAGACCACCGAAGCACAGAGTGCTTAGTGACTTGTCTAAGGTCACACAGTCAGTGACCTTGTTGGATAGCAACCAAGCATTCAGGCTCTGCTTGGCAGCCTCTCTTTCTGCCAGCTGCTGATGGAGTTGTGTCTGGAGGCATTGTCCGAGTTTAGCTTCCTTGGCCCTGGCCTCTCCTGAGTGGGACTTGTGACTCCTCAGTTTACTTTTCTTTTTCGTGCTTTTGTTCCCCTCTCTTCTGTTAGGTCAAGTACAAAAGAGATTTTGAAGAAAGCAAAGGGAGGGGCTTCAGCATCGTTACGGACACTCCTGAACTACAGAGGCTGAAGAGGACTCAGGAGCAAATCAGTAACGTAGGTGACTGCTTGTTTGGCAATGCAATCGCACTGACTTGTGTGTCTGGATGGGAGAATGAGATTGGGATTTGGAAGTGTTCTTGGTGCTACGGTGTGCAAGCAGTGCTCAGCGTGCTCCTAAAGTATGCCAGGTGCAGCTGTTAGATTCCTTCCTTCTGATTTCGTCACAGTTATCTAGAGCCTAGCACTTTCATAGCAATGACTAATTTCTGAATATATACCTAATGTATTTCATTACAGTGATTTACTAAATCAATTTCCTAAGTAAATCAATTTAACTAAATAAATTAAATGTATATTTAGACATACAGTCATTGCTATTAAAAGAAGTGTTGTAATTTAGCATCTTTTTCCATTTTTAATGGTTCTCAGCTTTGAAATTTTTCCAAAATGGGACTCTTATAGTTAAATTTAAAAACCTGACAGTTCATTTTTTTTTTTTTTTGGTTGGGGGTAATCTCATAAGAAATATACATATAAGGCTAAATATCTTAAGAAATCTTATATTTGCTAATTTTGTGTATGTCAGGTTTCATATTTTAAACCAGGTATTTGTTGAAATGATGCATTATGTCTAATTTCCGAAATAAACATTAACATATTAAGCTGTTTTGGATTTGAAAGCTGTGTCTTGTTAAGTAATATATTTTTCTTGAAAAAGAAAATTGAGAGTAGTAGAAGTTCAAAACACATTAGGGACTGAAAAGTGTTAATTCTGTACTACCTAAAGGTGGATAAATAGCTTGCCTTCACTTTTATAATTCATGCCCGTGATTATGTTTCTTCCAAAGTTTTATATGAAGTTTATCAAAATGTAATTTTTTTTCAGAAAAATATCAATTTCAGTGTTAGGTAGCCAAGAGGACAGATGAATGAAAATAGACAACTGTGTATACGATATAAAAGTATGTGCAAATATGCAAGATTCCTGCCATTTCTCATGAGAAGGGTATCTGGTGTGTCCCTTGGACAGTCACTGAACTTTGTGTATTCTGATGTTATAAATGATGTAGCCTTAATTTCTAGGAAATGTTTAATTAGCAGATGGTTTATACTCACTGATATTTGGCCATCATCACTGTATGTAATGACAATTTGGAGATAGAATTGTAGTATATAATTTGAAAAAGAATTTTACTGGTATAAAGTTCAAAACCAGAATGATTTGATGTTTAAACAACTTATTTAGGGAGTCGGAGGAGGCAGAGTAAACACTTGGTTTTGCCATATTCCCTAAAGTTTATTCATTGTTTGCTCTTTAAATGGACATTTTATTTTAGGAAGGACTTGTTTTTTCCTTTGAAGGAGAAGGTTGAATTTTAAGGGTTCATGTCTTTGTCCCCTCATTTTTCTCCCCTGTCCCAACAATCCACCGGCCATATATTACTCCCTTCATCTTTCTTCCTATGCATTATTTTTTTAAATTAAAAAAACCTATTTTTGCTTTTCAAAATGAGAGATAGAGATATATATTCCACCGCGGTTACATAGAGTAATGTTTCTTTCTCTGGATTGTTTTGGAAAACTTAAAAAAAAAACAAAAATAATTCTGCACAAAAAAGTCACGTCATAAATCATAAACTATCGCAGAAATTTATTTCAAAAAGAGCTAAACATTTCTACTTGAGACATCCACGGGACAGCTAACATAAGGATTGCAGTTAATTCAAAGGTAAGCTCTTTAATTTATATTCAAATTAAGTCAGTATTCGTATTTAATAAGAAGAACTGATCATTTCACCAACCTTTATCATTAGCAGGAATATACATTTTATTCAATACCAGAAGCTGTTTGCAGATCCATTCTTAAGTATGCAAAAAACATTATAACACAGGTACGTATAAATCTGTATGTATCATGTACATAGCAGTACAAAATACCATTTGGATTAAGGCTATAATTTAGACAATATTGGTTCTTAAAATCATATAATTTAGATAACATGTTAATTTTTTTTTTTTTTTTTTTGCTGTTATGTTAGGATCCATAGCAGCCTTCCAAGTGGTTCTTTTAGCCATGATGAGGTATATTCATGTTTGGATAGCAGTAAAGTATAAAATTTCATAATGTTACCATTAGGGATTTACTCTTGAAGAAAGGAAACTGTTAAATATTCTGAGGTCTAGGGAATTTACTATTCATTTATAAGGCTGCAACTTCATGAACTTTTTCCGTGACCTCACAGGGTTTTCCATATTACTCAAGGATCTTTTTTTTTTTTTCCTATGAGAAACTTGAATTAATCTAAAAGGTGGTACTTTGGTTTAGTCCAATTTTCCACATTACTTTCAGATAAACCCAAATACTGAAACATATGGGCCAAATCCAGACAGATATTTTTGACAGTGGCCTGGACTGTGTCTGTTTTGAGAGGAAAGGGGGTGAGAAAATGTTCAGACTGATCTCCACCAGAATTTTCCTGCTAGAGGGGCTGGGATAAGCAGCCTTTTGCTTCATTTTCTTATTTGTTTTGACTTTTGCTTACTTATTTTGCTTTGAGTATCGGATGGATTGTTCTAAGTTGCCTTTAATCCCTTTTGGACTAAAGGTAGAGAGACATAAAGCTATGAATTTAATGGCACCTCCTAGGTGTTTTGGGTAATGTGTTGTGGATGAATGGGCATTTTTGATTGCTTGTATCTGTGTAAGTGTTATGAAATGTTATCTGCCACTCTCATATTCACTTGTGCAGGATTTGAAATCCTTTGGAAATACCCACTTAGTCTGCATCTGTTACTGAGATGTGGGATAGAACACAACCATAAACTTGAAATTGTGTTGTAATGAAAGGGGTGAGCGTGGGTTTAGCCTTGACTTCTCTCTTTTGGGGTCTGTAATGACAGTGTATTGAATCTGGGAGATTTATTAAATGCTGTACTTTAAAATTCTTCTGTTATATTACTCAGTCTAGCTGCAGAAAGAATAAGAAAAGAGGCAGGGTTTCAGAATTTACTGAATGGTTGGAAAGAAACAGAACTGGTTTCTTAAAAAAAAAAATTTCCACACAATTCCAGAAAATGTCTAATTGTGTCCTCCCACACCTTGCCAAATTTGAGGGCAGAAATTCAGAAATGGCAGAAATGACCTAGCATAGCTTCCCATCTTCTTTGCTTATTGATATTTTAGGGAAATATTCTTAAAGGACAAGGTACAGATGTGTATTGAAGGAAACTGTCTTTGGACATTTTCAAAAACCCTCTTTCCTGTTGTCCTCATAGCTCTAGCTTGTGTGGGCAATTGTAAAGGCTGTTTCTAATTCAAGTGGTTACCACCTTCAGGTTTCCAAGCAGTGTGTTCAGGGCACCTGCAGCAGGAGAGTCAGGTGGGATCACTGCCGACATCTAAGGGACTCAGTCCAGCCTTGAGAAGATTATTGATGTGCATCATTCTGCCTGTTTACACACTGCTTTAAGCTGCACTTTTAATTAGCTGAGACAGTCTGTAGATAAATTGTGAAATAAGACGGTCAAGTCCAACCCCAAGAGACTTTTACAAACTCTGTGCTGTAGATAAAATCTAGATGTTTATTTTCTAATTTATTTTAGGTAATGGAGAAATATATGGAGGGGAAGGGGGAAAAAAACCCAGATGACAAAATCCTGTATTTTACAGATTGACTGAAATAGTAAGTATACCATTATGTGATTTGTTTAGATTTCTGTCTGTCCTTGACTCACAGAGGAAATAAGCGTGTGTGTGTGTGTGTGTGTGTGCGCGCGCGCGCGCGCACGCGCATGTGTGTTTAGGCAGCGCCCCGTGTGTATTGGCTTCAGTGGGAATCCTTAGGAACCTCTTCCTTAGCTCACTGGCCCACAGATAACACAGACAATAGTAGTTTTACCTGCTCTATATTCTTTCCCTTACCCTGTCAGTATTTATAATTTTGGTTATCTTTCCTATTTCCCAAATACCCTTTTTTACTATCATTTTCTGTTTAGCATATACATTCATAAGATGCTCACTTGCTTCACAAGAAAAGCTAAGATTGAAGCCTTTGGGAATAAAAAAAGAATCTATAATTCAATACTGAAATGTAATTATTTTTAGTTTTTTTGATATAGCTACATAATTTTTCACTGACTTCTTAGAATGCAAAATAAATTATGTGCCCATTAATAAGCTCACGTGGATACTGATGATTTAGTTCCCTGAGATTTTTTGAGTTAGCTTCAAAAATATTAGATTATTGGAGGTAAACGTGGCCTAATAATTGAATAGCAGTGTCTATGGGCGATTAAAAGATTTGATTCAAAGTTGGGCTGAGTGTAAGGGTGAGCATGAGGGCAGGGATGATTATCTAGGGATCTGGTCTCTGTTTGTAATTTAAATAAATCATTTTGACAGAGACTGGCTGTGGCCATGTTCAGGCTGCTGACGGTGTGAAATTGAGTTGTGTGGTGGACAGAAGACAAGCAGTCAAGACAAATCCCCAAAGGCAAAATTTGTTATGTAATTGGGTCAACTCATGCATGAGAAATGCATGCTAATTGTAAACTGGTGGCAAAATTATAGTGTTTGAAGCAATTAGGTCTTATATGAACCCAAACAACTGCTACGGAAGGGTCTCTCGTCCTTTTTACGTTCAGTGAACATAAGTTTTCGTTAAAAGGTGAGGGAGGTAAAAATGAGACAGGCATTCAGTGTTGACATAGAGTATTTACTAATTTTGTTCCTTATACAATAAGCGTAAGTGTTTTGTGAGCATTGCAAGATTTATATGAAAGCTTCCGATTTTGAGTAGTCAAGTCTAGTACACGGAGTACTTGGAAAGCAGAGTAGTATGGTATTTTCAATATGACTCATAATGGAGTTGATTAACGCAGATGAAACAGCAGCTAGTTATTAGGTCAGTGGCTTAGATTTAAGCCCTTGAAGGCTAGTATTTTCACAGCGTGTGAATTTATATGTCACTTTAATGGACTGTACCTTATCTCCATGTTATCTCAACTAGTAACTCTGGTGTTTTCCTGAGTCGTTGTGGGTCGGTAGCATTATCTTTAAAGCAAAGATCAAATATGTCCAAGAAAGTGATAAGGCAATAACATGTATTTCCTTATAATACCTACCACAGGTATGAGTGCTTTATTTGCCTTAAAACACATTGACATACCCAGTCTAATTAGATCCTCTGAACAGCCTCTCTTCAGGGAAAGTATTTCTATAAGGAATACTTAGACTTTCATTAGAACTACGTACAGAAAATCACCTCTTGGTCCTTTCTCGTGTCCAAATCTCTGGTTTCCCTGACACCTGGTTTTGCTTTATTTTTCCACCTCGGGCAGAACTTCAAAGGTTGATCTCTTCTTTTTATCCTCCAGTTTTTAGCCACAGTCACTTAAAGAAACAAATACATCCCAGACCAGTAATTTCTTGTGCCTGGCAAGTACGAGAGTTGTGGCTATAAAATGGCATTGTCTCAAGGGGAGGTGGGGAAGGGCCCTCCTGAACAGAAGAATTAATGCACATGACTTTTTTTTTTCTTGGAACAGAGATTAAAGATCCAACACCTCATTTCTGAAGATCGTTCTTTTGTGAAATCTCTCTGTCCATTCCCTTCTTGCTTGCCCTGTGTTCAGGCCCTTTCTCCCAACTGAGTTACTGCAGGACCTCCTGATGGGCCTTCTCTCCTTCCAGGCTCCTTCTGCTGCTTTTCTGTTGTATCTTCAACACTGGCCCCAGATGAGTCTTTCTAAAAAATCTCTTTCCTCAAGACCCTAATTACGATGCACTAGGAACTCTGCATTGGACCAAGTCTCATCTCCAAAGCTCCTTCTTTCAGACTCTAAGGACCCTCCAAGATCTGCTCCTTATCTTGGGCTGTCCATCAACACTGTTCCTCCATTTCTTTTAGGTCTGATGAGCTTACTGTGTTCTGGGCCTTTGCATGAACCATTCCTCTTGTTTGGAACAATTTCTCAGTGTCTGTAAATGACCCTGGACCCACACTCAGACCCCAGGTCTTTCTCATCTCTGAAACGTAAAAGCTGTTTGTCCCATGGTGCCCTTAGGTGTCCTACTCATTTCACACATCACGTCCCACAGCTTGGTTTTAATGAGCATTTTACTTGTTATGTGTTTTACCTCTTTCCCTTCATGAAGACCAAGATCATCCATGCCTTTTTCAATTTATTTTTTGCATCCCTACAAATGTATATCATAGCGCTTTGTACTTTCCCTTTCTCATCACACCCTTAATTTAGGCCCTCCCTGTCCCTTACGTGAATTGTGGGCAACAGTCTCTAGACTGCTGTCTCCTGTCACATGATCGCCTCTTCTCCCTCCTGAGCTGTTCTTGTGGTTTCTTGCAAGTTCCTAAAATGCACATCAGATCATGTCCCTCTCTTCCTTCGAATCTATCAGTGGCTCCTCGTTGTCTTTGGGATAAAATGTGAAACCTTTAGCATGGAAAATGCATCTATCCCTAGTGGATTCCAGGTAGATCCCCTAGTAGATCTCCAGGCTGGGTGTCCCTCTTAGACCCTAAGCCCCATGCCCTTCATGCTTCCACCTGGAAGGCTGTTTGTACCCTTGCCCTGTCCTTCCTACACCCGGATGCTGCCTCCTCTGCCTCATGGCCTTGTTCTTCTCTTGCCACCCTGCGAGTCTGAATTATGAGTTATCTTCCTGCTAGACCTGCTAGATTCAGGCTGTCTTTTTCTCTGTAGCCCTAGTGCCTGACATAGAGCAAAATCTGACAAATGGATTTAACTTCTTGGGTCAACATATCTTCTTCCCATGGCTTTTCACTGTGCCCCAGGCTGCCAGCCCTGGGATGACTTACCCAAGATGGTTCTAATAAACACACCCATTTTGATGCCCCCTAGCCTTGTGTGCATTTCATAGTATAATGGAGATTATTACAAGGAGTTCTAATATTTCTAGATTTATTTTAATCAAAACATCTCTTTTGGATCTGCATAGATACACATTGATTTTCTTCCTTACAGCTCTTTGTTCTTTCCTTCATTCCATCAGTCTGTAGCACCATGAATAAATACTTGTTCAGTAAATGACTGAATTCTTTTAAGAGTATTATTTCCTAAAAAAAAAAAAAAAAGAGTATTATTTCCTCAAGGTTTTTTTTTTTTTTCTTTTTCTTTTTCAGAAGAGCCTGCTTTACCATCCTCTTCTCAGTCTAAGCAAATACAATATTTCCTAGAATATGCACGGCAGTAGGGTAAGGACTAGCACATCCTTTCAACACAAAATTGCTAATGTCTAGAACAGTGCTTGACACATAGCAGGTACTCAGTAAATGTATGTTGAAGAGCGGTGCCAGGGAGGCTCAGTCAGTTGAGCATCTGACTCTCAATTTTGGTTCATCATGATCTCAGGGTTGTGAGATCGAGCCCCGTGTCCGGTTCTGCGCTGGATGTGGAGTCTGCTTAAGATTCTCTCTCTCCTTCTCTCTTTGCCCCTCCCCCCACTCGCTAGCACGCACGCACGCGCACGCGCGCGCACACACACACACACACACACACACACACTAAAATAAATAAGTAAATCTTTAAAAATTGTAAGTTGAGGGGCGCTTGGGTGACTCAGTGGGTTAAAGCCTCTGCCTTCAGCTCAGGTCATGATTTCAGGGCCCTGGGATCAAGCCCCACATTGGGCTCTCTGCTCAGCAGGGAGCCTGCTTCCCTCTCTCTCTCTGCCTGCCTGTCTGCCTACTTGTGATCTCTCTCTCTCTCTCTCTGTCAAATAAATAAATAAAAATATTTTAAAAAATCTTTAAAAAAATGTATGTTGAGTACATGAACAAAGCAGTAACATTTAAAATGTTGACTAATTTTACAATTCTTTCTCTTGAAATCTTTCTTTGTAAGACCGTTCTTAGCTTTTAAAGTTGCTTCAATTTTGTCATTTGTGTTACTTCATAAACACCTGTTCTTCACTTGCTCCTATTTTTACTTAAATATTCAGTGATTTCTTGTAGGGACACCAGTTGAATTGGATCAGGGCCCCAACCTTTGACCTCATTTCGCCTTAATTACCTTCTTATGGAACCCATGTCCAAATACGGTCACACTGGGGCTTGGGCTTCAAGATAGGAGTTTTGGGGGGACACAGTTCAGTCCATAACAGGTCTTAAATGAGCAATGATCTGCATACATCGTAGGTAATTTTGAGATAATGAAGTAACAAACACCTTGTAAGTGTAAGCTACTATCATCAGCCAATTTCTTTAGTGGAGGTAGATTACACCACCTGTTGCCCTCCCAGGAAGACTTCTGCATCCAGTTTTTAGGTTTTTTTCTATTTTCAAACTGATCAATTTTAACTAAAAAAAATTTCCTTCTAGGTCCTATTTCCAGTCCTTAATTGGCCCTTGTGAGCCTCTTTTTATTTGTGGTCTTGAGCCACGGTCATTTATAGAAACAAAGATAGTGTACAGTAGTAATTATGTTTTTAAGTTTTCCAGGTCTCGGTGAAATTATAGAGCTCAGAATATAGGTTTCACATGTCCTTTGCTGGCACTTTGGCCTGGACAGACGTGAGGGAAAAGGAGGGCAGAGGTGTGACAGGAGAAAAGAAATATTCCTATGCCACTGGGAAAGTCAAATCAAGATGAGCTTTTTAAAAAATGCTGCCATTTCCAGTGCATTATACCGATTAAAAACTTATAAAGGATCTGAACTTTCTTCCAGATTTTATTTTACCCTCTGGGACATCTCTACAGTGAGCACATGCTGAACGTTAAAGAACCGGCAATCTTCCATATATATTTGTGGAGTCCCCAGATGCAACTGTCATTTATAATTATGCCACATCATTATAATTTCAGTGGATGTTTGCAGGTAGGTTTAAAACCTGTTGTTTTTCCAGTTAATAAGTATAACGGTCGCATGTCATTTTAACTTATTAAGCGGTCATGAATCAAAGGAGACATTATAAAGAGATTTAATTAGAACCCATTGGTAATCCAAGCCAAGTTTATACAATTAAAGAAAATTGCACCATTGGAAGTTAGAAGCAAGAATGTCTTTCTTTTTGTAAGCATATGCAGATAGGTCCTCTAATTTGCATCCCATTTCCCTAGAAGAATTATGTCATGAACATTGCTTTCCTTTATTTTTTGCTCATTCTTTCTACTGTAGCTTCCTTTTCCATTCACCATAGTCAGGTCTGCGTTGTAGCCTTTTTTGTTTTCTGTATGGAATGATACACAATGCTGTTTGGAAAAGGATATGTCTGAATTTCTGTTTGAAGGGTCTCTTGCTTTTGGGCAGGACCCCCAACCCAGGCTTGGTTCCAAGGACAAGAAGCAAGAAGGGATGATTATTTTTTTCTCTGTTTGCTCATATTTCTGATAGATGTTTCCTCTTGTGGCTGCATTACCTATAACAGAGTCAACTTTTGATTTTTTCGAATTCAGCTCTTGTGTCTTGGCATTCTGAGAACAATGAAAGTGGCAGAGTTTGTCTGTTTAGAACACTAGGAAATAGAGTCGAGATGTAGAAAAAAGAGTTAAAGAAAAAAAAACCTTAAAAAATCATTCTGTCCTTCTTAACACTTATTATTTTTGACAGTGGGAATTGACTTCCCCAAGAGAAAGTGATGTAAATATTCACTTTTGTTGTGTAATTCTGATGAGAACGTGGAGGGCAAGCAGTAGTTCCTGCTCATGTTTGAACCTTCCAGAACATGGTGCTTTAACTACTAGAAGTGGAAGTTGCCTTCACAGTTACCTTACATGGGCCTGTGTGTGTTCTTGAAACATTTGCTGTGGACATCGCATTCACTGGGCCCTGTTCATGGCGGAAAACATGAGAAACCATGTTTTCATGGCATTTATGCTCTTGCTCGGGTGCATGAAGTGCCTGGGGAAGGTTTCCACTGGAGCAGGGCAGTCTTAGTGCACTGTAAAGGGGAGGGTGAGAGAGAAGACAGTGTTGAGGGGAGCAAAGCAAGCAAGGAAGGAAGGACTATGATAAAGTTTGGAGCATCTAGCTTATACTTGTCAGAGTGTCGAGAAAGACACCATCACGGAAATGTAGATTGAGGCAAGATCGGTGAAACACTGGTCTCGTATGTTCAAGTATGCATAATTTGGTATCTGTAAAACAAAACAAAACAAAATCTCTAAAAGAAACCACTTTTGAAAATGATTACTGACTTAACACTTTCGAGCGTTTACCAGACATTGGGCACTTTGCCAGAAAGGGGGGATTATTCTGAGAAATAAACTAGATATGACCCCTGACCTCATGGAGCTTGGTGTTTACCGTAACTTTCATGGGCACCCAGATAATTGCTACATAGTGCGATAAAAGTTTGATAAGAGGGAAACACTGTGCTATTATCAGAGGGTTAACTACCCAGCTTTGGGAGGGAAAGGAACGGAAACCTTGCCAACGCTACTTTAAAATAGTTTTTGAAGGATTTTACTGAATCATTTTTTTGAATAGTGATTCCTGCTATTCTGTTTGTGTAATAGGTGCTATCAATTTTGCTTTTAAGTTTGCCTGTCTCCCTCCATCTGTTTTCTCTGTTCTCTGTTTGCCTGTCAGTATGGGGGTCCGGAAAATATCATTCGAAACTAATCAAGCCACAGATTCCATATAAAATGTAAAAAATGCACATTTATAGAAGAGTATGGATCAGCTTATTAATTTCAGGGTGGTTTAGAAGATCGATATATAAATATCTGCATTCATTGAAAAACTCAGATACATGTTCTCTGCCTTTCGGTTTTCGGGACTCAAGAAATTGAAACGTATTGGAAGTAAAACTATGACCATTTTTCTTCATCTCTTTCATATCCCACTTTCTGTAGGGATAGTTTTGAATTAAAAGCTCTTCGGGACCGGGCCCTGAATATTGAGAAAATATTTTGCATTTTAAAAATATACACGGGGGCACCGGGTGGCTTTATCGGTGAAGCATCTGCCTTCGGTTCAGGTCGTGATCCTGGAGTCCCAGGATTCTCTGTCTCTCTCTGCCCCTCTCCCTGCTGGTGCTCGCTCTCTCTCTGTGTCTTAAACAAACAAATAAAATCTTTTAAACAAATTAAAAAGATACGTGTATCTGAAAGAGTCGTGTGTACACGGGCTGCGTATGTTTTGCATGCCTAGGTCGAGGGTATGTGCACGCTTGAGCAGAGAGCTGCTGGAAACTGGTGGTAAACATTGGTTCGCACTGTTTGGTTTCCACCTTTGGTGTTCTTGGCCCAATCTGTGCTGACAACGAACCTCTGGGACGTCCCCTCGGTGCGGTGGGGTCTTTTCCTGCCAAATATTGTTCTCTTGCAAGATTAAATAGCTGAATCAGTGTGGCCTGAATCTTGATCCTGCTGAGAATATTAAGACTCCTGCAGGCTGTAATACAGATTAGCTGGTGAGAGCTCTGTTGGAAAAATACAGTGAGTTTCCCTAAATGAATTTAACAACTGCTGTGAACCTTTTTGTGTCCTTTAGCATGAGTGTGTGTGCTGGCAGTTAACCACTTATTTCCTTCATTTCCCCCCAAAGTTGCTCCTGCCCACTGCCTGGGCATTTACTGTGACCATTTTCATAACTTTATCCTGCATTCATGTTTCGCCAGAATAAGGCATTTGTGATCCAGTATCGTTCATCATTATTTATTTAAGGAGGAAAACCAATTTTTTCTGAAATTATGTGATGAGTTTAACATTACTTATATAATTAAATGAACCACATCACTGGCTTATTTAGAATAAACTGACGGGCATGTTTCATTTCGATCACAGGCTTTACGTTATTGGTCGAAAATAGCGAAATATCTAACAAGAGGCCAGAAGGACGGAATGGCCCACATGATTTACATTGTTTCCAGCCTCCACTCCATTCCTATTTCGGTTTCTCTGGTTTGATCCTAGCCTTTGAGGGTTCCGAATTCCACAGAGATTATGGTGCTTCCCTTAAATGAAATAAATTTAAAAAATCGACACCAATAATGAGAAACTTGAAAGCATAGTATACACAGATAATCTGGAAATGAGGAGTTGTTAGGTTTTCTGATTGCAGTTCGTTGAACTCTTTTCTATTTTGGGGGGCCCTTACCTTGTGTGTGTACGAAGCATGTGCTCCTCTGCTTATGAGGCAGTCCTCCCGTCTGCTGCCCACCTGGTTCATCTCCTGACACCTCGTGTGTGTGTGTGTGTGTGTGTGTGTGTGTGTGTACGTGCGCGTGTGTGATTACTCAGTACAAATGTCTGTGACTGATTTGTTAATGGCAGAACATTACACAGAGGTAATACTGTTCACCTTAGTAGCGCTGTATTTACTCTTGCAGATCCCTCCCTAGGTTATTACTTTGATGACTACTGTGAATATTCTAAAAGGTACATGACTAGTTAAATTATTTTTTTGAACTTGTTGGCATAAATGCACCAAACACTCGGGGTAAAAAATGTACCGAGAGAAGGCACAAGAGGAAAGCAGTATATCAGATTGGCAGTGTTTAGTGTGTCTTTATAAAATAGCCTCTATTTTGCAGTTATCCCACAGGAGGGTGTTAGGGAAAGAACTATCTGACCTTAATTTCTGGATGCTTTGGAAGTTAGCTTGCAGCTTCACTGTCAGTAAAGAATTGGGGTCAGAACGGAGGTCTTGTGTCCGCTAATCTGCTTTGCCTTTCTTTTTGGACGCTTGACTCTCCGAGTCATGTTGGTGGCATTGTTGGAATTTGCAGTCCTTCAGAATTTGACTTGCAAGGTGCATTAAAAAAGGAACTTTTGAGTATTAAACCATAAGTCCTCTAAAACATTATCAGTGGCTTAAAAAAATTAATCAGTTCAAGTGGACAGAAATATTAATGCATTATCCTTAGCAAATGTCAGTGAAATGTCCATGCCTGGGATTTTTTAATATTAAGACTAAATCCTCCTTTTAAATTGTGAAATGTATCACACATACAAAACAGTTCGCAGGAACTTATGTAGAGTTTAAAGAATGGTAACAAAGTGGACACCCATGTACCCACCACGTAGCTTAAGAAATAGACAATTTTAAAAAATTGTGAAGGCCCCTGGGTTTCCCTTAGACTTATACCTCTTCCCTCAGAGTAGCTACCAGCAGCACAGAGACCACAGCATCCTGAAAACACAGATTTTCATAGTGGAATGATAGAAGACAATGTGAAAATCCAATTGCCGTGCATGGGAGCAATTCACAGATTTTGGAGAAAACCCGTTTGGCCTCCCACACCATTAAAGCCCACATAGTCTCTAAGGACTTGCGCCCATTCAGCCATTCGGGACTCAGGCAGGAGCATGACAATCTCTGTGCCCCTGGGCAGCCTTCTCTGTGCTCAGAGGACACCTACTCCCTGAATAGAGGACAAGGAGAGGAGCAAACCTTCACGAAGGCCACTCTGTGTTGGCCACAGCCTTTCCCATTCATTTCATCTGTCTTTCTCAACATCCCTAGAAAAAATGATCACTGCCCTCATGTCACAGATGAGGCAAAGCTCAGAGAGAATGGCCAAGTTGCCTAAACGCATACAGCCAATAAAGACCAGAGCTGGGCTTTTTTTCTGACTTCAAAATGCAGGGTTCTCCCTGTACACCAGAGTTTTGGTATCATGTGATATCTGGAGGTTTTATGCCATAGAGCAAATATCAGAGACAAGAGGGTTTTTTATTGTTATTAATGCTGAAGTTGATTTATCCTTCAATGGCGTTTTAGAGGTCATATAGTGATAGCAGGACCAAACTTAGAAATTTCCAATTTCCTAGCACCTGAAACAGAGCTTTATGAGTAGAACCTCCCATTCAAATGTTCTTTATGTGTTGGCATACAGGAAGGTTTTGCATGGCCCCCAGCAGCGTGAACTTCATGGAAGTTATTCAGGTGGTCTTTGATGTTGAAGTTTAATGCGTTTTCCACTTTAGGATATAGCGACCTTCCTTGTCCTCCCCTCCTCTGAAGGGGCCTGCTCTGTGCGTGGCATTGTTTCAGGAGCTCAGGATGTAAGATTGAAGCCTAGGTCTCTCTTAGCCCAGAACACGTGGCACAACTCTCCCAAATGTGTTGAGAGAGAGAGGCGGGTCCAGGGTCTGGGCAGCCCAGAGTCAGGAACCTCACCCCAGCTGGGGTTTGGTGATGGTCACAAATGGCTTACGCAAGAAGGAGGCATGAGATGAGTTTCTAAGAATGAATAAGGAGAGAAGCAAGTGAGAAAGAAATGATGGTGAGCAGTGGGTAGTAAAAATGTCCCACGTGGGGGACCTACATATATAAGGAGTTGAGGAGGGATGTGTGTCGTGTTTTGGAGAAACTGTGAGTTTGAATTTTATCCTGAAGATTTTGGGGGTTACCGAAAAGGTTTTTTTTAAAGATGTTAGGGTCACTGTTTGTATAAATGTCAGGAGTGGTTTAGGTAGGCTTGTTGTCACCCTGGCACTCCTCTGGGTGGGATTTTCTTGTCATCGTCTCCGTGGGATCCTGAGACCCCTCACGGCTGGCTGTCGGGCCTGGGCCGGCTATAGCACTAGTCTTTGTAGGGGATCTGTTTTTGGAGAACAAAAGAAGAAAATAATGAGTTGTGGTATCTCTATTTTAATGCTATGCCAGTAAAAAACAAGAGAACTTAAGCAGTTTCATTGCATGGGTTTAGAATTGAATGACAAACGTTGAGCACAGGTGTCTGTACGGTATGTAAATAGGGCAGTGGTGTGTTCACGCCCCAACTGTGATACAAGCTCGGGACGGCTAGTCTGCGACACAGTGTCAGGTTGGCAGGTCTGAGAGTGTAAACCCCTATAAATATGTATGCTTTCAGCATTGCATGCAAATGCTACATTGGTCCCATACAAATATGGAGAGAAAAATCTCAGTAAACTAAACTGTCTGCCGTCAGGGCATGGGGGTGTTCTGGTGAACTTATTATTATGTTTCTTTTAATTAACATAGAATGTATTATTTGCCGCAGGGGTCCGGGTCTGTGAATCCTCAGGCTTACACAATTCACAGCACTCACTGTAGCGCATACCCTCCCCAGTGTCCATCCCCCAGCCACCCCAACCCTACCCCCCAGCCCCCAGCAACCCTCAGTTTGTTTCCTGAGATTAAGAGTCTCTTGTGGTTTGTCTCCCCAATAAAGGTGAAGCCTAAACCTTTGTTGCTTTGTCACCAGTGTCTCCAAAAGTGAGATGACAAACCAGGGTACAGATAACTTTTAACTCAAAAATGTAACTGCTTGCTGCTCATTGAACCGGTCAGAGGGGGCCGACACCGATGAGCACGGATCACTCCACGGGGCAGGCAGACAGTAGAAGAGGCGACTTCCGGAGTCCCTGGTAGCCTCAGGACACCATCTGGAAGTGATGTTTCTGGAAGGTTATGAGGATGCCTGTTGGAGGCTGTTCACCTTCAACTAGCTCTGGGTCCTCAAGTCAGAACACACAGGAACAAAATCCTAGCCGTGGAATCGTTTTGGATGTCTTAGTATTACGGGTGTGAGGAATTGAGGACTGGATCCTAGTTAAAAGCAAAGGAAATCTGTTTTGAATTGTAGCACGTGGTGTGAGTGAGAAACAAGAAATAATTTCGTACAATATGTGGATTAGATGAGAAAGTCTTAAGGCTCTTTTGACTTTTTTTTTTTCTTTTTTAAGATTTTATTTATTCGACAGCGAGAAACACAGCAAGAGAGGGAACAGAAGCAGAGGGAATGGTATCGGGAGAAGCAGGCTCCCTGCTGAGCAAAGAGCCCGATGTGGGGCTCGATCGCAGGACCCTGGGATCATGACCCGAGCCGAAGGCAGACGCTTAACGACTGAGCCACCCAGGCGCCCCGGCTCTTTTGACTTTTAAAATGACCTATTTTAGGGGTGCCTGGGTGGCTCAGTCGACTGAGCATTTGCCTCCTGCTCAGGTTGTGATCCCAGGGTCCTGGGATCGAGCCCCACATCGGGCTCCTTGCTCAGTGAGGAACCTGCTTCTCCCTCTCCCTCTGCCTGCTGCTCCCCCTACTTGTGTTCTCTCTCTCTTTCTAGTAAATAATAAAAAAATCTTTTAAAGAAATGATCTATTTTAGTGGAACATTATATCTCCATCATTATGACTCTTTTTGCCCATGTCTCAAATGAGAATAATCCATCATAGTTGATGCTTATTTTAAGTTGAGAGGATCAAGGAAAGCCTGGTGGAAAAGCCCTTTGTGTGTCGCAGAAGAAAGACACCCTTATGCAGACTTATGAAATCAAGCTCTCTCTGTGGAGACAGGTGCATGGAGGTGTGATTGGCTTTCCTTTTGGGCCTTTTATAATTTTATGAAAATGCAATGAGAAACATGGGGAAAGCAGTATAGTCTGGCTTGAGAGAGTTGGGGAATTGTGTGTGCCCTGATGGAGGGGAGGCGGGGAGAGCGGGCCTCATCACTGGCTGCCCTGCACTTGGCAGATTCTCTTAAATCCCTCCAGATCACACATCGAAAGCCAAGTGGTGGTAATTACTCCTGAGGCTCCCTAAATGTTATATTTAGAAATGGGAATTAATACCAGGCAAAAAGTGCCATGTTTTAGGAAAGATCCAGTTTTCTTCTTCCTTATGGTTTCGTTCTTTTAAAAAGAATTATTTGAGATGAACCAACATGTTGGCCCCCAAAAGGAGTCAACCTAACCTTATTCAAAAGGCGGGAGGATGCTGAAGTCTGAACAATGTTGGATTACAAGGTCCTTTTGAAGGACAGGATGTGCAATAATTAGGACAGGCAGAAATTAAACCACAATGAACGGTAATCCTAAAGAAAATTAAAACACAGAAAACACTGCATTATTTATTTGGATTCAGTGGGAACTTGCCAAGGGAGAGGCAGCTGGCTTTCTGCTCTTTGAAATGTTTGTAGACTAGAGGAGAAGCTGTCAATCAGATTTAAGCCCTCACTTAATTCTTGCTCATGGGCCAGCTCTCACAGTGAGGTGGGGGAGAGACGCAGTTAATGATGGGACTCAGGACAGCAGAGACATGGGCCATCGTGACAGGTAGACCAGAGCTTGGATGCTGCCTATGCCGATTTCATCATCACTACCTGCCATTTAGGCTCTGTCCTCAGGCCTTGGGGGCCTTAGGAGCTGATGTGAGAGGCAGACAAGACCTAGCTTCGAAGGACAGCATCCCCTTTTATTATGTCTGTTACTCTAGGAAATAGAGTAATAGAGATTTCTGCCTCATTCGTTTCCCCATATCTAAATTCACACATTTGTAAAAGGAAATAAAAAATCTGTAACTTGGGACGCCCGGGTGGCTCAGTCGGTTAAGCGTCTGCCTTCAGCTCAGGTCATGATCTCAGGGTCCTGGGATGAGTCCTGCATGAGCTTCTTGCTCAGCAGGGAGCCTGCTTTTCCCTCTGCCTGCCGCTCCTTCTGCTCCTGCTCTCTGTCTCTCTGACAAATAAATAAATAAAATATTTAAGAAACAAACAAACCAAAATGTGTAACTTGTAAGATTATTATAAGAATTACAAATGAGTTCTTATTTGTAATTAAAACACTTGGCATAGGGCTCAATAACTGATAGTTTTGTTATTGCTGTGAAATAAATTAGGAATTGAGACACGATCTTGGCACAAAATGTTTAAAGAGTCACTTTGTTTTGTCTTTGGAGAAAAAAGAATAGTATTTCCAGTCTTCATACTGATTGCCTTTGATAATAACAATTTATTTTATTTTACTTGGACTTCCTTGAAGGAACATTATTTTGATTACTGTCACTCACAGTGTTGTATGAAATGTCATCATTAAACAGGTTGCAAAATTTTCCTGGGAGCTAATGTCCGTTATAGAATTTTCACTGATGAGCATAAAAGTTGATCCTTTCAATGAGAATAAGCATACTGACTTAATGATTCACATATATTCAAGGTGAAAAAAAATTCTCATTAATGCAGCTTGGCACAACACATATTATTATAACTTCGCAAATAAATTGTTTCCCAATTTAGGCTCAGGACCCTGTGATTTTCAGGCAAATCCTTAATGATGTCTTGCTTCCTTACAAGCATTAGGATAAACATCAAGGTTATTTAAATGGCAGCTTTTAAATAGGATGAAGGAGACAGAAGATGGAGGAGAACCTCTATTTCTGTTGCAGTTCTGTATTTTAACTTAAAAGGGTAGAAATTAACATTTAAATTCTGCTACTGCTTCCTGAATGGGCACAGTTTCCAGAGTCAGTTTTTGATCTGAAGGAGGAGATCTGTCAGTGTCCATGGCAATTTCCAGGCGATGTGGTTATTTGAAGGCCCCTCACTGCAGTGGGCTTGCTCACGGGGGGCGTCCCCCATTCTGCTATCTGTGTTCTTCTATGTGGTGCTCCGTGACTTTGATAAAGAGAAGCCGATAATCATCTACAGCATCTGTTACGATTAGTATTACCCGTGTGCTCACACTTGCCATTCGTCATGCTTAGCACAGTCTTGGCAGGTCCAGAATTTCTGCTCTTTTTCATCCGGAAATAAATTTATTTTGCGACCTTTGTTATGGATAACCATGCTGTGTATGGCACATAATCCACATCTGCGAGAGGATTCTAGATGCTTCCGCAGGGCGACTCTTTAGACACTTACCGCACTGTGTCAAAGGACCGATTGAATTTTTCTCTCTCCAGCCAGGAAGACTGTGGTTCCTTTAGCTCAGGGAATGCGGTCAGTCCTATTTTTAACCTCAGCCCCAGACATGGTGCCTGGTGTGTCTTAGCCTCCAATAAATGTTTTAATGAATAAATAAAATTGTGTGGCATTTTGCCTCACTATTGCACAGCATGTAAGTTCATTTCCAGATTCATTTCCACTCCAAACTCTTAATGAGTCCCTGACCTATTTTGCCATACTCTCAGCTGCCTTCTCCTTCCATTTGCCTCCTAGCAGAGATGCAGTGCAGTGTCTCAGAGATTTGTCTGTCAAGGAATGATGAGGGACGTTGCCGGTGCTGACTTACACGAGTCGTATGAAATCAACAGTCCTCGGGTCTGAGCACAACAGAAGTTTATTTCTCTCTCATGAAACGGGCTGATGCTGGTTGGCAGCAGACAGGATGGTGTTGGGGGACCCTGCTTCATGCATTGGCATCTCTGCTGTCCCCTTGGGTCTGAGAATGCTACACTGGTTGAGCTACAAGTAGCGTGCAGGCAAAGGAGCGAGGGACCGTGGTGGGTCACCAGTGGTCCTGGGGGGCTGGGTCTGGAAGCTTCATCCATCATGTCCACCCGTATTCCACAGGAGACATTTCAGTCATGGGACCTTTCCTGACTGAGGGGGGGCCAAGGAGGAAGACAAAAAGTGGGACTTGGTGGCCATTGTCAGTCCCTGTCACAAACCTTTTACCAGTCGTCTGTCCCTCAAGATGAGGCAGAAATACCATAGTCCTCCCTTATCTGTGCGGGTTACGTTTTGAGACCCCCAGTGGACACCCGAAGCCACCGATAGTTCTGAACCCTGTATAAACTATGTTTTTTCCTATGCATCCTCACCTATGATGAAGTTTAATGTATAAATCAGGCACAGTAAGAGATTAACAATGACAACATATGATCAAAGAGAACAGTTCTAACAATATACTTGTAAGAAAAGTGAAGTGGATGTGGTCTCTTTTTCTCAAAATACCTTATGGACTGTGCTCGCCCTTCTTCTTGTGGCGGTGTGAGATGACAGAACGCCTGTGTGAGGAGGTGAAGTGGGTGAAGAGCGTAGGCACCGTGACGCAGTGTCAAGTCACTACTGACCTTCTGATGGTAAGTCAGAAGGAAGAGCATCTGCTTCCGGGCCATGGTTGATCATGAGTAAGCAACACTGTTCAAAGCAGATCTGCAGGTGAGGGGACGCTTGGTGTGTCCAGTCAGTCTTTAAAATGCTTGGGTCATTCTCATAAGAGCTGAATTTGAGTTTCAAGGAGAGGCAGGTACTCCCTATAGTAGAAGTAATACTTTGAGTCGAGGGCTCTTTTTCTGTCTTTTTTGTTTTGACTGTAGACCCGTCAAGCCTGGTTCAGTCACAGACGAGACTGATGCCCAATATGGGGTGGGCAGTGAGATCTTGTCATATGATGAGGAAGAGGGGACAGAAGTTCAAACGTGAAATGCAGACTTTTTTTTTTTTTTTCAAAGTTGATGAAAAAATATTTTTAAGTTAATTTATGAAACTCATAGTGTACCCAGCTGGCCATATTCTGAACTGAGAGGATTCATGTGGTCTCTAGGAAATTATTTCCTCAATACGCGTCTCCCCCAGCTAAGAACTTAGCCTGTGGCCATTTGAAAATTAGAACTGGCTGGAGGACAGTAGCCAGTTGCCAATGGACAATTGTGTTATGTCCAACTTCACTAAACCATGGGGTTTTATTGTATTTTCTTTTTTTTTTTTAACTGAGATATAGTTGATATGTGACATATTAATTTCAAGTGTATAGAATAATGATTTGATATTTGTATATAGCATGAGATGATCACCACAGAAGGTCTAGTGATTATCCATCACCACACATAGTTATATCTTTTTCTTGTGACAAGAATTTTTTAAAAAATTTATTTATTTGAGAGAGAGAGAGAGAGAATGTGGGGGGAGGGGGAGAGGGAGAGGGAAAGAGAGACTCTCAAGCAGACTCCATGCCCAGTGTGAGGCCCGACTCGGGGCTAGATCCCACAACCCTGAGATCATGACTACAGCCCTGAGATCGTGATCTGAGGCAAAATCAAGTCTGACACCAGGCCGACTGAGTCACCCAGGGACCTCTCTTGTGAGAGAACTTCTAAGTTCTCTTCTGAGAGAACTTTTAAGATCTACTCTCTTAGAACTTGGAAATATACTCTGTGGTATTGTTAACTGTAGTTATTTTAGACCTGGAAGCTGGTACCTTCTCACCCACTTCACCCGTTTCACTCATCCTCTACCAGCTGCCCTTAGTAACCATCGGTCTGTTCTCTGTGTATTTTCTTTTGTAATTTTTTAAAAGTTTTCACTTATCTGACATGACTATGTAGGAATCAGACAGATGATATAATACTATACAGGTATGTTTTGAGGATGATATATTGTGAAAATTATTTTTGAGTTTTAGTCTTTGTGAAAAAGCTGGTGTCTGAGGCCATTGAGTGACTTAAAAAAATGGACATTTCCTTTTGGGGTCATATGTAACAATTCATAAATTTATTCTAGAAAAGAACTTAATTCCTTTCGGGTCAGGAGAGGTACATCTAAGTGTAAAAATTATGACTAATCTGAAGGCTTCAAAGAATTTGTGGAAATTCCCAGTTTGTGACTACAGAACAGCAAACACAGTGAGAGAATCTGGCTTCTTCCAATGGGTTGTGCCTTTTTTTTTTTTTTTTTGTCATGCAAACTTGTGCATGTATTTTATGAAGTGTTAATGCAGTTAGTATCTAATGTTCCTAATTTATGCAATTGGATATTTCATAAATGGGCTTTCTGCATGCAAGCATTTGTACACATTAATATTTATGCAAGTATTCAAATCAATGCAAGGGCATCTGTCTGAGTATGTGATAAAAATATGCATATGCATGAACATTTGTACCAGGGGATAAGTCCCCAAAGTTAGTGATTGCTGAGGTTACAGTTTTCAACTTTTGTCCTCTTGACAAAATTTCTTTGACTAGATAAGGCAGGCAGAGAAATAGCACCGGCATTCATATTGACAAATGAAATTGTTTTATTTAACTGTATTAAATAGATGTAAATGAAAGTCTATGGAAGTTTCTTTAGTCAGCAATGCCACATGTAGAAAACAGTCTTTTAGAAAATGTGGCAGTTGTCACAAAGGGCATGTATTCTCTTTTATTGCCAATACAAGGAACATGCTGTTAGTAATGAGAAAATTTTTGCCAGACATATTTTATTTCTTTATTATTTCTTTATTTCAGCTTGAATTTGACCCCTAGAAATAATCAGCACAGTCAGTGCAGGAGTTCCTGGGCTGATTTTAGGAGGCATATACAAATGTAAAAGGTGACAAGAGAGGGGTTAGGGGAGGAAAAATTCTCAGTTCAAGTCCTTATGATCATTGTTGATGTGCTTGTCCATGATATCCCAGGAGACTCTTGCTCTGGAATCTTTTCCAGGCTGGAAACCCCAGTCTCTGGGAGGCCAGGACCTTCCAGGGCACTGCTTTGGAACCTAGAGATTGACAGCCCTCACTGTTTGGAGATCTCCTGACCTCCACCCCATATCTTTGACATTCTAGAGGAAAATCATTCCTTGATCTCTTCATACTTCATTCTGCTTTGTCTCTTTATTAGGTTCAACTGGCAGAGTGTTTCTCTTAATTTATAAACTTAGTTGTTGGTTAATTTCCAGGCCCCCATGTTTTCATTTTATGGCAGGCCCAAAGTAAACAGAGTTGGTTCTGAAATAGCAGTTTTTCAGTTTGAAGATGTGTTGAAGATTTTTCTTTTCCTTTTCCCCTTCCTTCCTTCCTTCCTTCCTTCCTTCCTTCCTTCCTTCCTTCCTTCCTTCCTTCCTTCCTTCTCTTTTTTTCCTTTCCTTTTCTTTTTTTTGCATCCCTTTGCTGAGGGATTTACAATCTAGCAGCTGTTTGGAAGAGAATGAGAATTGTGGTGTACCTTTGTCATGATCGAGTAACATCTTCCCAGTGAAATTTTGGTTGGCTGCCTTTAAGCTGAAATGTCAGGGAATTAGTTTTTTTTTTTATGGGAAAGAAAAGGTTGAGAAAATTATGAATGGTTTAGGCATGAATTGAAAGGAATTGCTTGCCCAGTTATACTGTCCTTTCTCAAAGCCCCATTAGTGCTTGTTTTCCATGATTCCCTGAAGGGAAGGTGTAGGTTTTTGTGTCTGTGTGTCATATGTGGAGGGACATACTATCACTATCCATGTGACAGAGGTGGCTGGTTAAAATGTTCTTAATCTCTCATGGGCATAGAATGTTGCCTGCTTTGGATGTTTTCCAGTTATATCATTCTAGGCAAGCCCTATGGATAGAGATTGCACCTGGATCACATATGCTTCTTGTGAACTGGAGGAAGCTCAGAACCATTTGCAAGGATTTTGTTGTCTTTGTTGGTATTTACTTGGTCCACCTCTAAGAACAAAGGTTCAGGTTCAAAGCTTAAGGGACATCTGATTTTCCAGTGGGAAGGAGTTCTATATGTTGTGGGCATGGAGATAAGGCTAGAGTGAGCAAAGGAGAAAGTGGCATAGGATGTACAGGACAGAGAAGACAGGGCCATGATAAGAGTTGGTATTTTACTACCACTACAGTGGAAACCATTGGAAATTTTAAAGTAGGAATGTGACACAATTTGAATTACATTTTCAAAAAGATTACTTGGCGGATGTGTGGGGGAAAAATGAATAGTGTGGGGCCAAGAACAATTATGGGGGACAGGTAAGGTAGGGTGGTTTGGACTAAGCTAGTGGTAGAAAAGGAGAAAAGAGGACAACTTTATGTTTTATTTTGGGGGTGGGGCTCCTTCAGCTTCATGCTGATGAATGAAATGTGAAGAATGAGGGAGCAGAAAAAACAGAGGTGTCTCCTAGAATTTTGGTTGTAGCAAATGGGTGAAAGGTGTGGCCATGCTACTTAGACGACGAAGACTAGGGAAGGAACATGCAGTGGAAGGTACAAATGCCCCTTGGTTGGATCTGAACATCCAAATGGAGGCAACCCGTAAGCTCTTCTCCCTACAGCATGGAACTCAGGGGACAGCGCAGGGAAGGAGGTATAAACTGGAGCGAGTCATCAGCACATACGTGGTATTTCAAACCCTGGAATTAGCTGAGGTCACCGAGAGAGAAAGGGTAGAGATGAGAAGGGGAGCCAGGACCAAGCCCTTACCTCTCCACCTTGTACAGATCTGGAAGGGGAGGAAGGAGCCATAGTGGGTCCAGGGCAATGACAGAGAAGTAAGATAAGTTAGGAAACAGAAACCAAGGAAGGAAAATATTTTTAAAAAGGAAAGTGGTCAACCGGCAAATGCTGCTGAGAGGTCAAATAAAGGGAGGACACTGAGAAGCTCATTAACCCTGACGCCATCAAGGGAGTTGCTGACCTTGGCAAGGGTAGTTTCAGTGGTGTTGTGGGGATGAGGGTCGGGTTGGATTGGGAGATGATGAATTAGAAATAGTGAATAGAGGTAACTTGTTCAACAAGTTTTGCTGTGAAGGGCAGCAAAGAAGGGACTGAAGCTGGAGGTAAATGTAACGTCAAAATACTTTTGAACGTACTTATGTTTTTGTTGATGTCTGGTGTTCATATGAGAGCTACTAAAGCATATTTGAATTAACATTGATGGAATTGATCTAGTGGAGTTGGAAGCCAGTGATGCACGAGGGGAAGAGAGGGTTGGGGGAAGAGAGGAGGCAAAGCCCAAGTGAAAGGTTTCACCTTTGATAGAACCCGGGAATGTTTCTTCCATGGTACCAGGAGGGAAAGCAGAAGGTGAGGAGTTGTATGCTTAGGTACATGCTAGCCTGTGGTTAGTGGTGGAGGGTGAGGTAATCACAATGGGCTGTAACCAGTTTTTCTGGATCTGCCCCCTTGGGCTCTGCTCGTCGTACTTTTCCACTGCCTTCCCCCCATCTCCTTCCTCAGGGCTTCAGAGTCTGGCCTCGGCTCAGTCACCCATCCTGTATATGTCCAAGTCCTTCTGTGTGCGTCTGCAAATAGTGGTATAGCCAGGCTCGGAATGACTCTGAGTAAGGCTTTTACCTTGATGCTGAGCTGCCCAGGAGGGTAGCCGACTGGCTACATGTGGCTACAGAGTGCCTGATATGTGGCTCATGTAATTGAAGAGTTGAACATTTAATTTTATTTAATTTAACTTTAAAACTGATCCTTGGTTCAGTTGTTTTTTTTTTTTTTTTAAGATTTTATTTATTTATTTGACACAGAGAGAGAGAGATCACAGTAGGTAGCCAGAGAGAGAGAGGGGGAAGGAGGCTCCCCTGCTGAGCAGAGAGCCTGATGCGGGGCTCGATCCCAGGACCCTGAGATCATGACCTGAGCTGAAGGCAGAGGCTTAACCCACTGAGCCACCCAGGTGCCCCTTGATTCACTTATTAGAAAACTTTTACTATGTTGGGGACAATATAGATATCTGAATCTATACCAGGTATCTTTAATAAAATTGAGCACCTGGGCTGTGAGTGTTTAAATTGTACCCTGGGGGTGCCTGGGTGAGTCAGTCGGTTAAGCATCTGCCTTTGGCTCAGGTCATGATCCCAGAGTGCTGGGATCAAGCCCTGCGTTGGGCTCCTCTCGTCGGTTGGGAGTCTGCTTCTCCCTCTACTCCTACTCCTGCTTGTGCTCTCTCTCTCTCTCTATCAAATAATTAAATAAAATCTTAAAAATAAAAAACTCGAAAAAAATAAATTGTACCCTGATTTCAAAGACTTAGCTAAAACATATGTAAACTCTCCTGGATAGCTTTATATTGACTGCATGTATGTTGAAAGGACAGTAATTTGGATATGTTGAGGTAGACTATATTGCCAAATTAATTTCACTTGATTTTGAAAATTTTCTTTTTAAAAACTACTAGAAAAGGTAAAGTTAATAGGTAGCTTCCATCACATTTCTAATGGATGGTACTGTTTTATAGGCTGTGCCTTTAAGAAGGGCTCCTGTTTTAGGTATCCACTTGGTCATGGCTATGTAGGAGTCAATCCACATCTCACCCTAAGGAGCAGTGACTGTTTAGGAAACATGACCTCTCAAGGTTGGTGTAAAACCGGGACTTGAAACCAGCTCTCTGGCTGCCTACAGTCTGTGCCCTGGCCCACAGGCCACACAGAAGTCCTTTGTGCATTCTTGCCTTCGCGTTATTCTGTGTTTACCCTAGCAAAGGATATGTACATGGACACTAACAGAATTTGGTTTTTAACTTGAGCCATTGCAATGATGACTCTCGGGATATGGTTTTAATGTACTGTTCCTGACTGGGCTTTGATTTAATGGGGGATACACAGTTTACAGTCAGGCCTCTCTCTGTCCTTGAATTCAAAGACTGACCATCGGCTCTTCTGCGGGTCTTGTTCACTGCTAACGATGACCACCGTTGGCTTCGTGCACTGGGTCTCCCATCGCCAAGTGCCGGCTTGCCCTTTGTCCATTATTCCATGTCTGATGACACCCTCCTTTCGTCTTGCAACTGTTCAGCTTTCATTAGGAATCCTTGTGAAGAAAAGATTTATGTGTTTCTTACAGGAATAATTTAAAGTTACTATAAATTTCACACAGTTAAGCTGAAGTTTGTGATCTACCACAGAGTTCCATGGGCATCTGAAGGTTAGGATGTCTCAAACTGAGCTCATTTTCCATTCTTTTTCTTCTTCTTCTTCTCCTCCTCCTCCTCCTCCTCTTGCTCCTTCTCCTTCTTCTTCTTCATTCCCTGTCTTACTTGGTCTTACTGGCACACATCAGAAACCTCCGCCATCTCCAACCTCTGCTCTTCCATTGGCACCTGCAGGCAGCCATGCATCATGTCCAAGCAACGTTCCTGGGCCCTGCAGCCTCACATCCCTTCTCCGCACCCCCCTGACCTCCACCCACTGCCACTGCCTGGCCTGAGCTTTGGCATCTCTCACTGGTCTTCAGGCTCCAGCTCATCTGTGTTCCCTTTCCGGAGAGGGGCCTTTGTGTCTCATCTTTGAATCCCGAGGCCTGAGTGGAGAGCTTGTTCTAGTGACAGGAGTATTCATAGGATGTGTTTCTTTCTTCACGCACCTCTATCCTCCCTCACTCATAAATCCTGTTAGCAGCGCTTAGTCAGCATGACTCTTCAGCCGGCTGCACGGGCAGCATCGAGCTCGTGTGCTCTCGCCGAATGTGAGAGTGCGTGCTATGCCCACCTGGCACCTTGGCTCACATAGATCCAACAAAAATCTCTGCCTGGCCCTTCCAGCTAATGAGGGATGGATTTCTTTCTTGGAGTCCAAGTCCTATAGTAATATGTCCCTGGGAAATAGGTTTGGCTGGAGATCCCTAGAATGGGATATCTAATACTCAATAACCTTGAGACAAACTCTGGGTAATTTCCATGTAGGTGTATATATATAGGCTGAGCATTTGGCTCATTGTTTATGAGCCAAAGCTTGCAATAGGAAATGAAAAAGAAAAGAAGAGAAAAAGTGCCAAAGGAATTGCAAAAGAAGCAGAACTTCATATAATCAAATCCCAAGTTTAAGTCCTCTTTGAAAAATCAGTCAAATTTCAGAAGGCTAGCAAAAGAATCCTGTTAATATAAATGATGCCCACAGCCCCATGTTACCATGACTTCAGCATTTACCTTGGGTCTCTCTCCAAACAGGCTATAATTTCAGAACTGAGAAATTTCAGAATTTCATCCTGACCCTGGTGAAAAGAGAATGGTTACCTCTGTCTATAACATGGCAACAAGATACAGTAGCTACTCAGGCAATTTTGGGGGGCATCTGATGAAGAGATATTGGTATTTTTATATGGCATATAGGATTTCCTAAGAGGTATAATGGAGAGTTTAGTTAAAATGTTCTTTTCTGCTCTTTCTCAATTTATTGGTGGCAAGTCTTAGAATGACAGGGCCCTATGTACCAATGACCCCCATCTACAGACAGCTGTCCCCCACTCCCAGGCCCCCTGCTGAATAACACTATGGTGAAAAGCCTCAGAACTTTTGAAGAATGAGTGGATCTTTAGCCAGAGGAAAAGTAGAAAGTGCCCAAAGTACCATCAGTTAGAGAAAGTTCTCTCTGCTTTGATTATCTGACATGAATCAAGTCACTATGGTAACCCCCAACTTCAAGTGGTGTGTTCCTGATCTTGTTTTTGATTTTGTTGTTCTCCCCGGAATTCCAATAGTTGGGTTCACTTTAGTTAATGAACATCTCCTTTTCTAAAAGTGAAGGCTAACGAGATGTCAGCAATTCATATAATAAGTGTGAATCAGATTGCTTTCTTCAAAATAGGATCAGTGAGGTCAAGAAGAGGAAAGAAGCTAGGAGAGAAGGTAAGTGTGTTTGGTGGAGAGAGGAAGCCCATGCTTTTGGAGAGTGGACACTTTGGGAAAGGGGACAGAGCAGAACCAGCGAAGAGGAGAAAGTGAGGGGTTTGCAGCAACTCTGCCCTGAGGACAGGGAAACCTTTGGGGCTTGGACTACTGAGTTGTAAGAGGAGAAGGATGAACTTTCCCTTTTTCAAAATATTCCTAGGGGTCATCCTATATAGATACAAATGGTGTGTCCATACGATGGAATATTCTGCAGCCATTGAATAAATAGGTAGATTTATGGGTAAAAAGAAAGTACAAAACACTACAGTATGCTCCCATTTCTGCATATAATTTTGAAAGGTTAATATGTATTTATGCATGCCTTTGTTTGCATGCATATATGCAGAATATTTCTGGGTGAAATGTAATAAATGATAACTTGACTCTGGGAAAGGAGCCTCGGAATCTGGGTCTGAGGTAGGATTTTGTTTGCAATTTAGGGGGTACAGTTTGACTTTTTATGTACGTTACTTTTAAGTTTAAAAAAAGAACTAGTTGAAAGTTTTCTAGGATTACTCTTACCCTTAGGAAATTTGGTGTGTGTGTGGGGTGGGGAGTGAGTTGGGGAGGGGTCGGGGCAAAGGGGAGTAGGGAGGAGGGGGCAGGTGGGGGAGGTGGGGAGTCACTTAATCTCTTTGTCCTCTCTCTGGAGTCACAAAGCTCAGGGCTCTCGTATGCCAGGACTCCTCTAGTTTTATTACCTCAGCTGGATTATGGTTAAATAAGCTTTTTCTGGGCTGACCTGGAACTGAACTACTATATATACTCTCTTTCTGTGGGGAAGACTCTACAGTATTCCAGAGAGCATACTAAATTGTCTCCACCCGTCTTCTCTCAATATCATGCCTATTACATTCCTAGTTTAAAAAAAAAAAAAAACGAGGTCCTGCCTGTCCATATTCCCACTCATCTCATCAGAAATGACAGAAACACTATATGCAGTTATGTGCTTACATATCTTCTGGGTTTTCATTTGTTCCAGCAAGATACTGTCTGTTTTGCACTTTATTTTCCAACTTGCTTATAAGTTTTCTGAGGAGGGGTTGTACCTTCTATTTGTTTCCATGCCTAGTAAAGAGCTTTAGGCATTCGGTAGCTATTTGTTGGATCATAGGTAAAGGTGTGGGTAAGTGTCTAAGTGGATTGGTCACTGTAAACTGTCATAGATAAAACCTTCTTGGCCTAAGAGACACTGTAGCAAGGACTTCAGTGTAGTACCCGGATTCTCAGCATTAGCAGTGTTGACATCTTGGTCCTCGTTGTTCCTTGTTGGCCACTGTCTTGTGGCTTATAGGAGGTTTAGCAACATCTCTGGCCCCTCTCCGCTAAATACCATTATGGAACCCCAGTTGAAACATTCAAGAATATCTGTAGACATTGCCCAATGGCCCCTGGGGGCAAGATCACCTTAGCTGACAGTTGCCAATTTGGAGTGATTTTGGATTTGCTAGTCCGGTCTCCAAGAATTGTTCTATATTGGTAGAAAAGTCTTCAAATCTTGGAGACCTAGGAGTGGGGACAAAGCAACTTACATTGTGCTTTTGTGTGGAATTAGAAAAGGTGCCCCCCTCACCCCTTAGCTCCCTCGGGGCACATAATTGGAAAAGGACCAAGAAGGAAGTGTAGGCTGGATTTCATCCTCCGTTTGTCCCCTCCTGTCATTCCTGCTGGGGTTTTGAATAGGAGGAGTTCCTATGGCCTGGATTGGGAAATAACAGGTTCTGGGAGCCAGTACCTATGTGGAAGGATGGAATGACAGACTAGATTGGCTTCCGCGTTAAAACAGCTGTGCTGTCGTCGCTTCCAAGTAGTGTATCAAGAAAACTCATTAAATGGACAAGGGGCTAATTATACTTCTCAGGTGCATTCACCTAACAAATATTTATTGAGCATCTACCATGTGCCAGGAGGGGAAAAAATACTCTCTTCCCCTGTACCCTTATTTCTGAATGAAGCACCCTATTTCTGTGCTCTTGGTAGGATCATCTTATTTTCTATTAATCAGAATCTTTCTTATTAATACAGTCTTCTTTTTTTCTACTTCCACTTAATTTACTCACTTTCGGAAGGACCAATTATAATTAAAAGCAAGAGGAACAGCAATCAAAGCCATGGCTGGAATTCTCAGAATAATTCTTAGCTGTGTGTCGGTGCTCCGTGAATGCACACACACGCTGGGCTGCATTCTGGAGACCCTCTTTAATGGTTCTTATATTTATACGTTATCCTCTAACCCATTGGTGCCTCAGCTGCCAAGGCAGTTTGTAGAATCTCCTTCCCTGGAGGTCTTTAAAAATAGAACTAAATACCCATCTGTCCAGAATGGTTTTGATGCAGTCCTGCTGATTAGAAGGAATAGAGTGAGATTTTTCTGTCAAGGTTCGTTTCAGTCTTGAATGATCTTAAGTGGCTAAGTTTGCTTTTTTGGTGGGGGAGGGAGGGATGTAAAGTGACACTCTGTGAATTTATTGATGTATCACTCTATGCGTCCTGGTTAAATAGAATAAATTATATATTTCTCATGCTTTTAATGTTTCTGAAGCACTTGGTGCATTTGGAGCCCAGCAAACAAACCTGTGGGGTAGGTGGGGCCCTCGTCTGGGTCCCTGTGGCCCGGGGCAGCCAGCGAGGCCCACAGATGTTTAGCTGTTGGCCCAGACTCAGCATGGGGATGCCGTGCCTACTGCCGTCAACCCTCCAGGTTCATCGTGCTCTTCTCTTCTCTTTTTCCCTCCCTCCCCCACCTCTTCTCATCATGCTCTTTTCTCTTGACCCTCGTCCTTCTTTGTGTTTGTGAGTTTTGCTCTATCTTTTGATTGTAAAGACAATCGATTGGGAGCAAAAAAATTTAAAAAAAAATTGGGACCCTATTTAGAACCATTACCCACTCCATTTCCCCTTCCAAAAAAAGTGCATTTTCGTGTAAAATTAGAGTAAAAATTATTGCCAACCTCACACCCAGACACACACATATGTCCACATATATGTATTTATGTGTATATATATGTGAGATCGTGTGTGTGTGTGTGTACAAATATAGGAGAGCAGGGGTATGTACATATATATGTGGATATATAAGGTTCCTGTGTTGGTAGGGGTTCAGCAGAAAACAAAGTAAACTCATATGACAGCAAATAAAGAGATTTTACTGAGGTTTGGGTGTAATTAAGGGAAAAGGCAAGAGATAATGAGGTGCCCGGAGAGTCAGGGGTTTATGACCCTCTGCATGGAGAACTTGGAACCATGGTGTTGTAGTTGTGAGGACAGCTTCTACCGGAGGAGGGCACCACGGGAGAATGAGGGAGGGGGAGAAATACCCCCTCCTTTCCCTTCTCTTCCTTCTGTTCTCCTGTCTCTGCTTTCCACCAGCCCGACTCGGTTAGAAGAGAGCCTACAAGGAAGCCACGGAGATGCAGTGTGCTGGGCTCTCCTGAGACAGAACAGGGAGAGGAAGGAAGGGAGGGACTAAGGTGGTGGCAAATGGAGACTAACCAGGGGTGTGTGTGTGTGTGTGTGTGAATTTGTCCTTTCCTTAAAATTGAAGTATGCTTGGTACACAATATTCTGTTAATTTCAGATGTATAATACAGTGATTTGACAACTCTGTAGGTTATGCTGTGCTCACCTCAAGTCTAGCTACCATCTGTCACCATACAACTCTTATACCATTGATTACATTCCCCACATGGTACCTTTCATTCCCATGACTTACTCATTCCGTAAATGGCAGCCTATACATTCCACTCCCCTTCACCATTTTGCCTGTCCCTCCACCACCATCCCCTCTGGCAACCAGTTTGTTCTCTGTACTTAAGAATCTGTTTGTTTTCTTTGTTAGATTCCACACTTAAATGAAACCATATGGTATGTGTCTTTCTCTCTCTGATTTCGCTCAGCATAATATCCTCTAGGTCCATCCATGTTGTTGCAAATGACGAAATCTCTTTCATTTTATGGCAGAGTAATGTTCCATTATAAATATGTAAGTTACATATAAATACATATGAAATTATATATAAATTATGTAAAAATATATAATTAAAATAATATATATACACACCACCTCTTTATCCATTCATCTGTCATTGGGTGCTTAGGTTGCTTCCATATCTTGGCTATTGTAACTAATGCTGCAATGAACATAGGGGTGCATGTATCTTTTCAATTAAATGTTTTCATTTTCTTTGGGTAAGTACCCAGTAGTGGAATTGTATTTCTATTTTTAATTTTTTGAAGAACCACCATTCTGTTTTCCATAGTGTTTGCACAAATTTACACTCCTACCAGTAGTGTACAAGTGTTCTCTTTTCTTCACAATCTTGCCAACACTTGTTATTTTTTATCTTTTTGATACCAACCATTCTGACACGTATAAGGTGATATCTCATCGTAGTTTTGATTTTCATTTCCCTGGTGGTTAGTGATGTTGAACATCTTCTTGTAGCCATCTGTATTTCTTTGGAAAAATGTCTATTCAGGTCCTCTGCCCACTTTTAATTGGATTATTTGTTTCTTTAGTGTTAAATTGTATTAGTTCTTTATATGTTTTGGATATTAACCCCTTTTTGGATATATCATTGATAAATATCTTCTTCCAGTCAGTAGGCTGCTTTTGTTTTGTTTCCTTTGCCATGAAAAAGCTTTTTATTTTGGTGTATCCCCAATGATTTATTTTTACTTTTGTTTTCCTTGCCTGAGGAGACATCTAGAAAAATGTCGCTAAGGCTGATGTCCAAGAGATTACTTCCTGTTTTCTTTAAGGAGTTTTATTGTTTCAGACCTCACATTTAAGTCTTTAATCCACTCTGAGTTTATTTTTGTGTATGGTGTAAAAAAGTGGTCCAGTTTCATTCTTTTGCATGTGTCCCTTTTGTTTTCCTAGCACTGTTTGTTGAAGATGCTGTGTTTTCCTAATTGCATCTTCTTGCCTCCTTTGTCATAGATTGACTGAAGGAGCACAGATTTTTTTCTGAACTCTCCATTCTCTTCCATTGACCTTTGTGTCTGTTTTTGTGCCAGTACCATACCGTTTTGATTACTACAGCTTTGTAGTATAGCTTGACATCTGGGATTGTGATACCTCCCACTTTGTTATTTCTCAAGATTGGTTTATTTTTCTAATTTAACCTTAGACCTGAAAACTTTCCCACATGCACTCTCTTAACAGCTTACATAAAATCTTGACATTTGTTTCCTGAATTAAAAGAAGGTACAAACTCAGACTGTTCATGAAGATAGATTGAAAAGTTTTTTTTTTTTTTAATATTTTGATCACCAGTTTTTACTGGGTTGTCATTACTTCTAGACATCTTCAGGTGAAAGAGCTAGTCAAGCACATTTTTTTTTTGGAAAGAGAAAAAAATATACTATTAAAAAATAACAACCTTGTTGGTACCAAATATAGTGACTGCATCGCAAAATGCTAAAAAGAATTCTTTTCTCTGCAGTTATGCTACTTAAACTGACGTAAAGTTAAGTCCATTTATTTCAGTTTGATTTTGAATTTTAGAGGTTGTTTTTATTTTTGTCTTCTTGAGTTATTAATGCAACATTGACTATATTAAATGGTTACATGATTTTCCAAAATCAAAATATGAAGTGAAGTATATTGGAAGAGATCTCACTTTTAGTTCCACTTCTTCTTTCGTAAAAATTGTTCTGTTTTTCTCCTTTTTATTAGTTTTCATTTATTCTTTATTTAAAAAAATATGTAAGTAGCTATGTTTCTATAGCATATTTCTCTTTCCGACCCAAATGGAAACTAACGTTTGGGTTACTAACTCACTAACTAACACTCTTCTGTATTGTGCTTTTTTCTTTTCTTGGGGTATCTGGAAAGCACGCCATAGCAGTATATGGGGATCTGCCTTACAGATTAGATAGCTCCTTTTTGTGACATTGCTGTAGGTTATTTAACCAGTCCCTAGTTGATGGACATTTGTGTTATTTCCAGTATTTTGCTGTTACTTGTCTTGTAATAAATAGTCTTATACATATATCATCTCATATTTTTTGCCAGTACTTTTGGGAGTTGATTTTTATAAGAGAAACTGATGGGTCAAAGAGTAAATGCACCTGTAATTTTGCTGGATGCTGCAAAGTTTACTGCCATCAGAACTGAATGATTTTGTGTTCCCAACAGTAATATACAAGAGGGCCAGTTTCTCCACAGTCTCACCATCAGACTGTTTTGTACACTTTTGGAGTTTTTGCTAATTGGAAAGGTAAAAAATGGGACCTCATGTTTTAATTTGTATTTCTCTTATCATTAGCAAAGTTGGGTATCTTTTCCAATGCTGAGGGCAATTTGCATTTCTTTTTCTGTCAACTGTATGTTCAGATTTTGTCCATATTGTATTGTTGATCTTTCCTTCTGAATTTTTTTTTAAGATTCTATTTATTTATTTGACACAGAGAAATCACAAGTAGGCAGAGAGGCAGGCAGAGAGAGAGGAGGAAGCAAGCTCCCTGCTGAGCAGAGAGCCCAATGCGGGGCTCGATCCCAGGACCCTGAGATCATGACCTGAGCTGAAAGCAGAGGCTTAAACCACTGAGCCACCCAGGCACCCCTCCTTCTGAATTTTTTTTTTTTTTTTTTTTTAATTTTTATTAACATATAATGTATTATTTGCCCCAGGGTACATGTCTGTGAATCTTCGGGCTTACACATTTCACAGCACTTAATAGCACATACCCTCCTCATCCTTCTGAATTTTTAAAAGTTCCTTTTATTGGGGCTGTTACTCCTTTACAATCCACTGCAATTACTACCCCCCGCCCCCTGCTAACTATTTTGCTTCTAGTGTTTTATTTTGATGTGTAAATTTTAGATTATTATTTATGTTTCTATGGTCATTCTTTTCCCCTTTGGTTCTGAATTTTGAGTTAGGAATGGTTTCCCAGATTATAAAGTAACCCCTCCCTGTGATTTCCCACAGCTTCATATTTTACATTAGATCTCATTTAGAATTTACCTTGGTGTGGGGCTTGAGGAGTAGATCCAATGATGCTTTTTTCCATGTTGTTCTAACATTATTTATTAAGGCATCTTCCTTTTCCCCACTGACTGGAATGACCTGTGTCATATGCACTTGGGGTCTATCTCTGGACCTTTGATCCCATTCTGTGTGTGAATGCTCCAGTAGCACACAGTTCTAATAAGAGAGGCTTTATAATAGGTGTTAAAAAAAATCTTTTTTAAAACAAAAGTCATGGTGACATGATTCCTGTGTTTATAAAAACAAATAGTGTGAAATGGAAGCATATTTAAAGATAACCCATGCGTGGGCCACATTTATTATTTTATTTTGCGAAGAAGAGAAGCAGGGTTTACAGAGGTTATTCAAACTCATCCAACATCACCCAGGGGGTCAGCAGTGGGACCGGAACCCATGTTCTCAACTAACACATCGCATGATATTTTCATAAAGATATGGTTTTCTCAGAAAACATGGGTCTCCTTGCAAGGACCTAGATCCAGGTTGGATGCCTTCTCTTGCCAGAAAGTATTTTCTGAGTTTTGAATATTTAGAATAACACATGATTTAGTTTATTTTTAGTGATAATATAGGCATTTAAAAAATTTTTTAATATTATTTTTTCAGTGTTCCAAGATTCATTGTTCATGCACCACACCCAGTGCTCCATGCAATAGGTGCCCTCCTCAATACCCACCACCAGGCTCACCCAACCACCACCCCCCTCCCCTCCAAAACCCTCAGTTTGTTTCTCAGAGTCCACAGTCTCTCATGATAATGTAGGCATTTTATTATTTATTTATTTATTTATTTATTTATTTATTTATAAAGATTTTTTTTTTTAATTTATTTGACAGGGAGAGAGTTCATAAGTAGGCAGAGAGGCAGGCAGAGAGAGGAGGAAGCAGGCTCCCTGCTGAGCAGAGAGCCCATTGCAGGACTCGATCCCAGGACCCTGAGATCATGACCTAAACTGAAGGCAGAGGCTTTAACCCACTGAGCCACCCTGGTGCCCTGATAATGTAGGCATTTTAGAATACTTGGAGAACCCAAGTACTGACCCCCAGAAATGTTATTATTTTATTCAGTTATTTCCGGAATTTTTAAATGCATAGTCTTTTGCTTTATTATGATCATGTTAAGTGGAAATAATTTTGAGAGAATGGAAATAATACTAAGTATTTATTAAGCACTTACTTAAGTGCATTGATCAAAGTGCTTTAAATACATGATCTTCATTAGTTGTCGTAAAATCCAATTAGGGATGTGATCTTTATTATTTCAGTATTACTGATGAGGGATGCTTGGCTCCCAGAAGTTAAATACTTTGACTACCCTCCCAGAGCTGGTACATGTTGGAGCTTGGATTCTAAAGTGGCATTTAACCCTGGTACCTGTCTTAACCAATGTGTCTTAACCAATTGGTGTCTTAACCAATGTGCTCATTGTGTTCTGTGTAGATCGTTTTGGATTCTATTATATTATTAATACATTAGCAGAAATGATTGTCCTCATTTCCTCGATGATAATATTAAATTCCATTTATAGTATCACTTTTCTTTTAACACAATGAAATTGTTTATACCAGGCTGTAAGAGGGGGGAGTTAAAAAAATATTTTTCTTGTTTTTTTTTTCCCTTCAAATATTAATCATAAGATCTTGGCATCTACACAAAGAAGGGTCTTGAGAAATGAAAGAATAAATGTGGAGAGGGCCAGTGTGAGACAGAAAACCACATTCATTTTATAGATATGTTTGCTGCTCACACATTTTGTATGATGTTCAGAGGGAGCTTCCTTTCCTGTTGGCTGAACATCCTCCCTGCAAGTTTGTTTATATCAAAATTTGCAGAACTACCTTGATTTTTTTTTCTAGCCTTTCCCAGATCCAAATTGTTCCAAATTCCTAGAGATGAGACCTTCGATATGTAGTGATGGGTGGCTGAAGTTGTCCTAGTTTTGGAGCTTGATGTACAATCAGCAGTAAATAAAACAGCCATTTTCTGAACTGCCCCAAACTTCCAACCAGCTCAGGGATACAGAGCCCACCGTTTACTTTGGCTGTGACATCCATGGACATATTAGTAAGAAAGAGGAAAGTTTCATTGCCATTATTCATTTGTTCCCTTCGAGAAATGGTGGAGAGGACATTTTGAAGAGAGAAATGAATGAAATCTATCAGCCCGGTGTGAAATTACATTAGTGACCATTATAGGCGGGTGTTTCGGCTGGCAGTTCATTTTGAGGGCAATTTTGCATGTGTCTCTGTGCTGGGAGATAAGAGTAGACTTTGGATTCACAAGCTGATTTTTAATTTTGTAAAAAGTTAGTGCTCTTATCAGTTCCATTCTATGTACACATTGGGTTATTAGGGTAAACGAGGGTAGTTCCTGTCATCAGGAGGTTGATAATTTAGAGCACTGAATTCATCTTTTTTATCATGCCGTTCCTCTCAGTAAGTTAAAGCCTAAGCTCACTCCCCAGTATATTTTATATTTACTTATAAATTATATACATGTGCTACTGTAGATACATAAATCAGTAAAGTTTTTTCTTAAATTTTGACTAATTTTCTTAAATTTTGACTTAATTAGTTGACATTCTAATCATTTTTCTTGCAAGTCAGTGCAGTCACAAGATGCATATATCCTGTTTTAAATATCACTGAGCTGTCACTGGTGGTGGAGAGTAAAACAGTCCATTGCTTTAAGGAGCTTCAGTTGAGGACACATTTAATCCCTAACAAGGCTAGAAGCTTTTGGGAGTATTTGAAAGTTGAATTGTTTTCTTTGGAGCTACCTGAGAAGGATTTCATAAGAAGACTCTAGATATTCCTACATTTTAAATATCTTATATTTAAAGTGAATTTTCCGGGGTACCCAGGTGGCTCTGTCAGTTAAGCGTCTGCCTTCAGCTCAGGTCGTGATCCCGGGGTCCTGGGTCCCCCATTCAGTGGGGAGTCTGCTTCTCCCTCTGCCTCTACCCCTCCCTCTGCTTGTGCTCGTTCCCTCTCTAATGCCAAAATAAAATGGATTTTCCTTCTAGTTACACCCCTCCTTTGTTGCTGTTAAAGTATAGTTACATTCGAGGATTGTATAGACTAAGAAATTGGGAACTCCTTAAGCAACAGTTCCTACCTGTCATTTTAGAATTCTGACGTTTGGTAATCTGTAGTTATCAGACATCTTGTCAAAGTAGATGACTGGCTAATCACCTGGTGATTCATTATGTTTCACTTCTCATGTAGGAAATAAAAAGCTAGCTATTTCTGAAATAAGGAATGACTTAGTTAATCAGGATTTATCATAGAAAGACAGTCTTTTATGTCTTACTATCCAAATAACTAAGTGATAAGTTATGATAGCATTTGGAAATGAGTTTTAGTTATTATGTTTTTAATAGAATGTTCACTTACTCTCTGTATATAAATATGTTCTGTTCTGTAATTGCCTACAGAACCAATTTAAAGCACCAATTTTAAAATTTTCAAAGCCTAATGCTTTGTATATGTAACTGTCTAAAAAGTATTTTTTGGTAAGATATTATTGTAATGAGAGGTTCATATATTTTCATTTATTAGAATGCTCTGTACTATAAAGAACTTTTATTAAGAAAATATATAAAAAATAAATGTTGAGAGCTAAAATCATCAGTGTATATTAACTCTGTTATTAAGGTTGTCCTGATCATTTAAAATCCTCATTTCCATTATTTTTACCCTCTCATACTTTCCTTTCAAGTTTTGAACATCTTCCTGGATGTTTAGTTATGTCTTCTAGCTCAGAACTGATTAGTTTATCGTTAAATTCAAAACCTACAAGAGGAAATTATAGTAATAAATCTTGAAAATATAAAGGAAGTGAATTTCTAAAAGAAATGTGTAGACTTCCAAAATCGATGCTAGAGGACTTAGAAAACCTGAGCAAAGCAATAACCAAGGAAAACACTGAAAAATATTATGTAATAGTTACCTTTCTAAAAGGCTCCTGTCCCTAATATTGTCTATTGGCTGTTTGATTCCAAGGAAGGGCTAAAGAAAAAAAGGGTATATAGGAAGGATATGGGATAATATTAGAGAAAACAATTCCAACAGGGAGGGTTGGACTTCATGGGAATTGTGAAGTCATTAGAAAGCAAGTCACTATCCCTTTTAGGGTTTGCATGGTTCTTTGTCTCTGTTTTTCTCTGAACACAGGGTTTCTTTTTTTTTTTTTTTTAAAGATTTTATTTATTTATTTGACAGAGAAAGAGAGAGATCACAAGTAGGCAGAGAGGCAGGCAGAGAGAGAGGGAAGCAGGCTCCCTGCTGAGCAGAGAGCCCGATGCAGGGCTCGATCCCAGGACCCTGAGATCATGACCTGAGCCGAAGGCAGAGGCTTTAACCTACTGAGCCACCCAGGTGCCCCTGAACACAGGGTTTCTTAGCCTGATTAAAAGGCCAAGATTAAGGCTGTTTCTGATTAAAACAGCCACCTGCCTGAGTCTGCCTGGGCTTAGAACCCCAGCACTCACCACCATCTGATTGTCTACAGCTAAGTGTCTCCTCATTCAAACTCACAAAAAATAATAATTTTTTATTATATTTATATATTTATAATAAATTTTTTTATTATAAAAATTTTATTAAAAATAAAATTTTTTATTATATATATATATTTATAATAAATATTCTTATTAGTCACTGGATGGCCAGTGCACTTCCTCTCCCCAAGTGCAGGTCTGCTCCTGGTCTAAGGATCTATGGTCAGATAGATCACGTGATTTACAGGGACCTGAACGTGGTTCAAACAGATAAATTTACTGGCATGACTAATGTAACTTTATCATTGAGTCTGTCCTATTTTCAGGGAACAGCCATTCCAAAGGCACATAAATTGGCATAGAACTTAAAGAAGGAAATAACCTCCAAAGAAAACTCCAGTTCGGGATCATAAATTACTCTAGTCATGAATATAAATGTGCATTACTACATACATATTGTTATATAAATAAATGTTACGAAATCATATTCATTTTTTTTTAGAGGGGGGGAGAGAGAGAGCACGCATGGAGAAGGGAGATGGAGAGAGAGAGAGAGAATCTTAAGCAGGCTCCATGCTGGGCTGGATGTGGGGCTCAATCTCATGACCCTGAGATCTTGACCTGAGCTGAAATCAAGAGTCAGATATTTAATGGACAGAGCCACCGTGAAATCATCAAGAGCAAGTAGTATTTTACCCAAGAATGCAAGGATGGTTAGATATTAGGAGATCTGTTGATGTCATAAAGTGAATATGCCGTTAATATTAATCAAAAAGTCAAATAAGAAAAGCCATCTAACGCTGAAAAAGCATTTGCTAAATTTCGACAGCAATTCCTGATGCAGTATTTCCAACACTTGGTTTTGATGCTTTTTGCTATTCCCAGTAAACTGTGCACATCTGTCGTTTTTATAACCAGACAAAAATATGTAAACAATTTTAAAAGCACCTTTTGGGGAAGATAATAAATTTATTTGTATTCTGAGTTCCTAGCTCATTGAATGGTGTCTCAAAAAATATTTTTAATGAAGCATTCCATTAGAACAAAGTAGTCTCGTTTTTGAGAATTGGTAAGAACACAGAAAAGAGAACATTTGTCCTCGTCTCACAAGGAACCTTGTTTGAAGTGTGTACAGCACTCCTTTTTTCTTACGTATAGCACGACCTTCAGCAGTGCCTTCGAAGGACACTTTGCCATTCTTTAGGCGATGCCTTTGAAATTTGTCCTCTTTGCTTTTTCTCCACAATTTGCCCGTGGCTCTCTGAGCTTGGACCCCTGTCCCTGAGCTGAGCCTGTGCCCTAATCTGACCACTGTGGGCACCTAACAGATGGCTGTCCTCCCACTGAACTACTCTACCTTCAACTCCACACGCCATGCCCTTTCTTTTTAAGCAACTCAAAATACCTTAGAATGGCTCTTGTTCTTCATATCTTCTCTGTCACTCTGCCTACCACCTTTCTAGTTTCTCTCAAATCTCTATCGCTGGCAACTGCACAACCCTGGTCTCCATCTTTATTTTTGGTGTGGGCTATTCTGCAGAAATCTTCTGATATTCTCTTCCCTTTCCTGTCAGTCCGTTGCAACTAGATTAATCTTTCTATATTGGATTTATAGGTCACTCCTCTGCTTAAAACTTAAAGATGCAACATTTCTGATTGAATTATATATAAAATGGCTGGCTTGACATTTGCAGCTGTCCTATTCTGCCTTTCAAGTAGTCCTTATTCCTGCACGTCTGCACGTATTTCTGTGAACACTGCACTTGTTTCTCATGGGGACCATCGTCTGGCTGTTCTGCTGTCTTTGCTTGTGCTCTGTCTTCCATCCTTCCTTTTCTCACTTAGGAAAATCTGACTCATCTTCATAATGTGCGGATCAAAGGCAATATTCCTTGATTAGAGTCTGCTTGGTAGTTCTGATTTCTTCCATCTTCTGAACCCTCACAGCTCTCTGTAGTTCTCTGATGGCTTTAGTGTACTCTTTAATTGCCTTGTCTCTATGAAAGGCTAAATTTTATTCAGTTTTCTATTTCTTGCAATGCCTAACATGGGTCTTTATACTTTATATAGTAGTTCACATATGGATATTTTGATTCAAATACCGAACTATTTGAAAATACTATTTAGATGGGCAATATACATTTGTGTTTCAAATATATCACTGCCATTGATTGATTTACTCTTCTTGTAAGCCACAGTCTCCAAGCATTCCTTTGGGAGGTGGTAATACAACTGAAAATATTAAATAGAACTATTACAAAAGAAAGTTGTGTTGGTCATGTAGTTATTTTGAAAAAGTGATTTTTATTTTTTCACGTTCACATTCATATTAACAGAACTAAAACATTATGAGGGTGAAGACCAAGAAAAGTTATTGTTATAACCTTGAGAGAGAATGTTGATTAAATTGTGGGACAAGGAAAGGGACAAATGCTTGAGAGAACAATTTCCCCATATATGATAACATAAAAATTTTATTTTCTCATACTAAGTCAAACTGCCAAGAAACTTTTGCAACACATTGAATGGTATGATAAATATCTACTTTTTAGAGCTTTGGACAGTGTCGTTGCTTGAAAAGCAACCTTGAACTCCCCATGATATCACTGTGGAGCTACATGCTTAAAAGCTTTTCAAAGCCATACTCTTGGCTCTATCAGAATTTAATTTCCCACTGATTATGTTTATATCGATCTTGGAACACATACAAATATACTCAGCATAGCTACATCCCTGATGATTTTCCATGCCTTGGGAATACATCCCTATTTTATGTGTGCAGGGAACTCACTCATACTTTCATATAGATGGATACCTTGAGTTAATCCTCTAGTTTTTAGACTAGACTATGAAAATGTCCTTGTGGTTGTTTAAAGGCTGTTTCTTCATAACAAAGACAAATCAATGTATGTGGGAATAGATTTTATAAATATCCTATGCTTTCTTAGCCCTTTGGTCATACTTGGTTGGTTTCTGACCTGTCGTCCAACACAAGGGATGTTTTTGAAAGTAGATCCCAGCTGTAGAACATCATGATTCTGAAAACTCACAATGGGTTTACGTGGCGAGGGCATACATAAACGGATTGAAGAGCTTGGTTCCGGTCCAGTTGATGTTACTTTTAAGCAGATTACTCTACATTTTGAGCTTCAGTGTGGGGATCCTGACAGTATTTACTTTCTAGAGAGTTGAGGCATGTGCCGTGAGACATGTGAGGGACTTAGCCCAGTGTCGACTCTCCAATACAGCTTACTTCACTCCCACTGTTACCAAAACCCAAAGTGATCTGATAAAAGATGATAAACAGATGACATTCTTATCTTCACACTCTTTGTACCCCAATGATTAGTGGATACAGTTGGTATCATACAATCGCAGAACCCAGAAAGACTGATCTAATTCTTGACAGATGAGAATATAAAGAACCAAAGACTTCAAATGACACACTTGCCCCCACCCCCACCTCAGGGCAGGTCACTACCACAGTGGGGTTTCGAACTGAGATCAGGGGACTCCTCCTTGTGTGGCTGGTGCTCTCTGCACTCTGCACACGGAAGTGGTGCTTCCTGCATTCACCTTTTTCCAGTGATGGTTCTGGGACTAAGGTTCATTCAGTGAGGTGCTAGAGGCTTCTAATCTCTTCTGTGCTTTAGTCATTCTTGCCTGGTCCGTCATACTGTTTTTGCCAGACTAGAAAACAGCGTAATGTTCTGTTATCATTTCAGTGTGGAATATAATCTCAGGCATGCACTCTTTTTTTTTTTTTTTTTAGTAGAATGGAAAGAACTTGAGCAGAAGCCTCCCTGTAACATAGTTCATGAGTCAGTTATAATCTTCATCAAACCTGGCTCCAAATACCATCACGGATCCTGCTTCTTAAACAGAAATTCATAAAAGCCTGGAATACTCTGTGAAAGATACATTTCTGATGGTGTTTCAAAAACTAATTAGTCCTTATATCATAAAGCTTTCAACTTTTGAATATTCAAACAAAGATAATTTGTTTAAAAAGGACATTAGCTATTGCTATTTTAGAAAAGTAAAAACAAAACAAAACAATACTGAATTTAAAGTATAATAAAAAAGATAAGTTAAATAAAGCACTTGTTCAAGCATAAAACCATGTGTAATTTTCTTTGTAATAAAGTCTTCTGCAACTCTATCCCAGAAGATTCAGTTTTATCATATAGATAATTTATCCCTTTCCAGGAACTTTTGTATTTTGAGTTAGTCACACTTAATTGGCAATCAGATGATCTCTTAAAAAAAAATCTTGGGGCACCTGAGTGGCTCAGTTGTTAAGTGTCTGCCTTCAGCTCATGAGGGTCCTGATCCTGGGGTCCTGGGATTGAGACCCGCATCGGGCTGCCTGCTCAGTGGGAAGCCTGCTTCTCCCTCTTTCACTCCCCCTGCTTGTGTTCCGTCTCTCGCTATCTCTTTCTCTCTGTCAAATAAATGAATAAAATCTTTAAAAAAAAATCTTGTAATGTTTGTTAATAAGCAAATCTAAAGCTATTGTAATAAGTTTAAAAAAAAACCCCATACATATGAATATTTTAATATAGGGTAATACAATTTAGCTATTCTGATTAAATTAAAATCTGAGGTTTCCCAACTCATGACTATTTGTACAAGAGAAAGTAAAGTAAGTATCATAAAGAATTATCAAAGGAAATGCATATATAGTGATTTTAAATCTTCAAATAAGGAACTAGGTATAGCCTTGATCAGATGCACATGTAGTGATATTTCTGTAGGAAAATTATTTCATAGGGTTATAATAGCGGTCTGATATCAAGCTTAAAATCTTGGGAAAAGGTGTCCTTGCTACTTCATTAACGTATGTCAGCAAAAATATCTTCTGTATGGCAAACTTTATACTTAAATAAAAATTTTGACACAAAAGAGACCCTCATATTGTGATTACTCTTTAAGGAGTTCACTTTTATTGGACAGTTTGTCATAGAAAACCTTGAAAGTAGCCATTCTGTGTTTTAAAAATGGTTAGATATGTAAGAAATGGCCAAACACATACATTTAAAAAATAAATGATTTTGTTAAATGAACTTTGAGTTTTCAGCTCAGAGGGCCTGTAAGGCCAGCATTTCTTTACTATGATTATAATTGTCCTTATACTTTGTGACAAATTTTTCCCAGTATTCTAGTATAAGTCTAGAGAATTCAGTTTTTTGGCAAATTATCTTTATTAGTTTTGTGTAAATCAGGGAATGCATACTATAAAAGTCACTACTGTCACACTATTTTCAATGAATACTTGCAATATTCTATATTTTTAGTGTTTTTTGAAAATTTTTATTGAGGCATAATTGACCTATAACATTATATTAGTTTCAGGTGTAGAACACGATGATTCAATATTTGTATACACTGAAATGATCACCACAGTAAGTTTATTTAATATCCATCAGCATACGGAGTTACAAAAAATTTTTTTTCTTGTGATGAAAACTTCCAAGATTTACTCTCTTAGCAAATTTCAAATGCACAGTACAGTGTTATTAACTACAACCACCAAGCTGTATATTATATCCCCGTGACTTATTATTTTGTAGCTGGAGATTGATACTTTTTTATCCCTTTCACCCATTTTACCTCTCCCCCACCACCTGCCTCTGGCAACCACCAATAATCTGAGCTTGGTTTGGTGTGATTTGTTTTTGTTTTTGTTTTTGTTTTTTTTAGATTCCACTGATAGTGAGATCATATGGTATTTGTCTTTCTATGGTATTTTATTTATTTTATTTTATATAAAATAAAGATATATATTTTAAATATATTTTATATTTTATATATTAAAATATTTTTATTTTATATTTTATATATTAAAATAAATATATATATTATATAAAAATGTATATTTTATATATATTTATTTTATTTTATATATATTTATTTTATATTATTGGCACATTGGAACATTATTGGCACAGGAAGCTGCAATTGCTGAAGAATTTAGCATCACCTTCTGGGGGTAGTTGTATGAAGTAACTGTGTCCTGAGGAGTTATTTTATTTTATTTTATTTTATTTATTATTTATTTTATTTCATTTAGCACAACACCCTCGAGATGCATCCATGTTGTCACAGATGATAAAATTCCTCCCTTTTTATGACTGAATAATATTCCATTGTATACATATACCACATTTTCTTTTTCTATTCATCTGTCAATAGACACGTAGGTAGTTTCCATATCTTGACTCTTATAAATAATGCTGCCTTAAACATGGGAGTGCAGATCTTTTTGAGTGAATGTTTCTTGTTTCTTTCAGAAAAATACCTAGAGGTGGAATTGCTGGATCATACAGTATTTCTAGTTTTATTTTTTTGAAGCAACTCCAGAAGAAGAAACTATTTTTTTGAAGAAACTGTTTAAACTGTTATTTGTTGAGTCCTTTTTTTTTTTTTTTTTAGATTTTATTTATTTGACACAGAGAGAGAGACAGCGACAAGCAGGGGGAGTGGGAAAGGGAGAAACAGGCTCCTTGCTCAGCAAGGATGTGGGGCTTGCTTGATAGGACTCTGGGATCATGACCAGAGCCAAAAGTAGACACTTAACGACTGAGCCACCCCGGTACCCCTTTTACTGGATCCTTTTAAAAGAAAACTCAACCAATCTTTTTGGGTGTTAAGGCAGCTTAAAATTAAGGCAGCTTGAAATGCCTATTTTAAAATTTGGAAGATTAGTTTCTCAGGTTGACTGGCAGCCTTTGGTCCATATACTAGGAGATATAGGCTTTTATTGTTGTTAATTATAGTGTTTTGTATTGCTGGCTTCTGTCAGCTCATCTGAGCCAGTTGTGCTTAGCCATCCATTCCTTCCTTCCTACCCTCCTCCCTCCCTCCTTCCCTTTCTTCTCTTCCTCCCTCTCCCCCTCCCTCCCTCCCTCCCTCCCTCCCTTCCCTTCTTCCCTGGGAGAGATGGTCGTCAAATATTTCCCAGCTTGTTACTGCTTATACATTTTCCATTAACGTATTAAGGAAGGCATGTATTGGGTGGAGCGCTGGATGTGGTTCATAAACAATGAATCTTGGAACCCTGAAAAAAAAAAACTGTTAAAAAAAAAAGAATAAAAATCAGAAAAGTTTCTCAAATTATGTTCCTGCCAGGTCCAGGATGCTCCTTTTGCTCTCATTATTACCTGCTTTACCATTGCTTCTGACTCCTGGGGAGTTCTTGTTTTTGCCAATTGGAGGAATCCAATTGCCTCCGTACCACTTTTCCTTTAAATCACTGTCAGTAATGACAATTCCTTGGGGACTGGAAATTGAAAAAAATGATAGAAAATAATAATATTACAACCAGAAAGAAATAAAAGTCATTGAGTGTTTTATTGTTTTATGTTTCCATAGATTTTACACCGATTAAAGCAGTACAGACTTGGGTTGAAATCTCTTAGTGTGAGAACTTGGGCAAGTTATCCACTTCTGGTCCCAGTGTCGCATCTGTGAAATGGATGTTGTGAGGATTAAATGGGATTTTATATGGAAAGCCCACAGTCCCCGTGCTTGGCATACGGAGGTCACCCTTCTGTGTCCTCTCCTAGTACCAAGCAGGGAGCTTCTAAGAGTTCTTGACTGTCTTCCATTTTTATATAGAGTACAACTTTCTCCAGAATTTTCAGCAGAGCTTGAGTAAAGGATAGTACAAATATAATTTAAGTCCTTGGATATCACTTCATGTAACAGTGTTTTTGATCCAAAGCACTTCATTGCATTTAGATATTATTGAGGATCTTAGTAGTTACAAAATACCCACTTTTGCTAGTTCCTTGGAGAAAAGAAGATGGGTCCTCTGTGGAACAGAAATAAGAGATAATGTGTTTCCTTTCATTGGTCAAGGGCTTTTCTGCTGAAAATTTGAAAATTTCATGTTTTTAATAGAAAAAAAAATCTCATTTCAGTAAAACACTTAGCTTCTTTAAATGATCTGTCAGTCTCTTTAGTAAAGTATCATTGTAACATTGCTTTATGACATGGTTTAAAAGGATTTACCTTGCCCAACTGATAAGCAATTGCTGGTGTGTTTTAAATTAGGTTATAGGAGTTAAAAATAGGAGGACCAATGGAGGATATTTCACTATTTGGATTTTTCTGTATTTAGGTAGAGAAATAAAGAGTGAATATCTATTATTCACTCATATAATTATCTATTTGTTAGATGGATAATTAAAGAGTGACTATTTATCCTGAAAACTGCTGGGACTTTAAATATGTCACTCTCATTAATGAAACAAGATAGCATTTTGAAAATACACCTTTGGTGAAGTTAATTAAAACATCATTTAAAGAGTTAGTTATTTATAAGAACAATTTAAACCTTTAATAAAATACATTCCCATACAGAGGACTCTGATTTAAATAGGTCTGGAAACGAAATTAGATTGCAGTTTTTATTGCTTGCTTATTAGGATTTTGAAATTCTCATCTTAAGAAGTTTAATATCAAGTGTATCTTTTTCACATTTGAGGTATATACAATCAAAATGAAAAAGAGCTAATAATTTACAATCTTATTACATACAGCTACACTGGGCAATGATAACCACTATCCAATAAGAGCTCATCTGAATTGAGATGTACTGGAAATGTAAGATTAAAATACATTGGATTTCAGAGACTTACTATGAAAAAATGTAAAATATCCCAGTACTTTTCATATTGATTACCTGTTCAAATGGTAATATTCCAGGTAAATTGAGCTGAATCAATTATATCATTAAAATCAATGTAATATATTTCTTTTTTTAATGTGACAACTAAAATATTTAAGATTACATATGTAGGTCATATTATATTTTTACCAGTCAGAGCTGCTCCAGAGAATGTTTCTGAAATAGTTAAAATATCACAGATAGACATTGCCTGGGGGATGCCAATTTAGGAGCAAATCAAAAATATGCAAACATATTGGGGTTATGAAGGAAAATTTCACACACACAATTTGAGAAAAAAAGAAGGGTGAAGAAAACCATCCACAGATATAGAGTATGAAATAGGATAGAAAATTTACATCTACAAAATTAATTGAACATTGATAGAAATTCTTTAAAACAGGCTGCTACTTTCTTGAAATGTAGGTTTTATAAGTCCAACAAATTTTATCATATTCTAAGAAAATTCATATTTTTCACTGACTATACTAGTGAATATTGACTCTCATATGTATATTCAGTATCTGAAATACCCCTGGGATACAATGCTTATTACAGCTCATGGCATAAAGTAGGTGTTCAATCAATATTTGATGAACGGATATGTGATTGACATAAGAGGGATGGGTAGGGATGTTGATTGCAAAAGTTCATTGATTATCTGAGGAGATTAAGATAGTGCCTGGCCCATAGAATGCACACAAAAAAATTGGTTCCTGGTGAAATAAATGAAGACAGAAGACAGACAGACACACACACACACATATTAAATAAAGAAGATAAAGTACTCAGAAATTACCCCCAATATTTCAACTAGTTCTCACTATTCAAAGGGTACCAAATGTTTTTAAAACATCACTATCTGGCTGTTTTAATTATACCTTTGCTTTTAACTATGATCCTATTTTGATATTATATTTTGAGTTACACATGAAGAAACTCCATGGAAACAATTGGAATATGATACAGAAATTAGTGCTTCAAAAGTTCTGAACTTGTGAGGATCAGTTGTGTTGTTTTCTCTGGCTTACAACTACGATGAAATCATGACCTCAGGGTCCTGGAATTGAGCCCCATCTTGGGCTCCCTGCTCTGCAGGAAGTCTGCTTCTTCCTCTCCTTCTCCTTTCCTTTCCCCCACTCTGCCCCCGCTGTATGCTCTCTCCCCCTCTCAAATGAAGAAGTAAAATCTTAAAAAAAAAATCATGATTTCAGGATAAATTAAATCCTTAGTGAGCATAGGTATAGTAATTGGATGCTTTAAGGTTTCTGTTGAAAACATTGATACCACTTATTCAGGAAAGAGTAGAAAAAAAATAGGTGTATTCCAATAATAAACTCGTAATTGTAGAAATGTGGAAGTGTGAAATTTATATTTTAAGCACATTTAACATCAGTTCCATTTATTTGGGGGTATGTATAACACACATGTATTTCCCGTGAAAATATTTTTCTTCATTAAACTAACAAGCCTGGGAGTGATTTCTTCACTATGAATTTTCTTATATTCCAGATACACCGTGTATTTAAATAGGCTAATGGTAAAATGAAGGGGTAAAAATTAAATTCAAGGCATATGAAGGGAATAGAGGAGGTGTAAAGGTACTGTTTCTGCAGTTAATTGACCAGGAACTATGTTGTTTGTAAAGGATTCATGATTTAAACTGGCTTAAGCTTTTTGCGCTAGGATAAGTGATTTCCGTCCATTGACTTCATCAGTCTGTCCCCTGAGGACCCCGTTGCAGGTCCCCTTGCTGCTCTGCTGCCCTCTTCTCTCTCCATTGTATTCTCCAGTGACATTGAACTTTTGCTTCCTCCAACTCTTGTCTCTGGATCTTTGCAAGTGCTCTTTGGATGCCTTCCCTAAACCCCATCACTTTGTCTAATTCTGGCTTAAATATCCTCTCTAGGGGGAGATCTGCCCATTGCTTGGTTCCTACTAAATCTTCTCCTTATGAACTCATGTAACTCCCCTACTCCCTTTTAGGAACATTATTACACTGGTTCCAAAAAGGGCAAAATTGTCTAGCTTTGCCTGTGTTTATGTAAATTATTGTTCTAATGGCTGTTGGTTTTAATGTACTTCACAACCCCAAAGCCTTCCCTTCTTTTCCCAGAATTTAAGGATTTCCTCCTTATTTCCACATTTTAAAAAACTGTATGATTTTTTTCCCCCTGAAAACATGACAAAAACAGCTTTTCTCCATAAACGACGAGGAAATCATTTACTTCCCAGTGTTTTCATGAAATTCATAAATCTTGTCCCTGCTTAGGACATGTTATGAATTAATTGGTAGAACATCTATCTCTGAAGAGTTAAAGAATTGCCAACAGTGATCAAGCCCACACGCTCTCTCTGGCTCTTGATACGGTGTTGACAGCCAAGCAAAGAGCTTCTTCAATAAATCCACTCTCATATTCAAGTTTTTCCAGATGTGAGAGGTAATTAAGTCTTTGCATTTATTGAGGTCTTGTATGCTTTTCAAGAGGGAATTGGCAGCTGTGGTGAATTAACTCTGCTCCAGTGCATGTATATGGGTGTGTGTGTGTGTGTGTGTGTGTGTGTGTGTGTGTGTGTGTTGTGTGTGAATGTATATATACAAGCACACGTGTGGCATTTGCCAATAGTCAAGCGAGATCAGACCTGAGAACAAAACAAAACAAAAAGCTAATTTCAATGAACACCAAAAATTTTTACAGCTATAGTTTCGCAGTTGAGAGCCGAGCGCTTTGTCTGGTACCTTCTGATACCTTCTCCCTTTCAACTTTTGGCAAATGTTGAAGGAAAGCAATGAGGGTAAATAAGTCATTTGCATCCCATAAAGGATATTTTCTAAAAAATGGTGAAATTACGATTCTCATGTAACATAAAATAAACACACCTAAAAGATTTTAACTCATTAATGAATGAAGGCACCAGTAAGACGTTAGGTTTGGTTCGTAGGTGAATTCTGAGAACACGCATCAATGAGTAGTAAGGAATTACTGAAGTGAATTTAGTAATAAAGACAAAAAGCTCAATTGACAGGACCAGTAATCAATTGCTTTTGTCCAGGACACAGTTAATTTGCATTTGTATGGATAAAGCATCATTGGCATTGTTATCCGTTTTTAACATTTTATGGTCTTGTGAAGCAGTTCAAAGATAGCATAAGGCCAAATTAGCCAGAAGGTAACATTAGATAACACGGGAGGCTTTTTTTTCCTCCCAGTTTCAAAGTCTTTTTAACAATTCTTCCTGACACATCTCACACAAAATTCTAGGCAAGGGATACTTTTTGGGATAGCCACGCGGTTCGATTGTGCCTGACCCTTTGGTTCTGGTTACAAGGCGTACAGAGGTCACCTAGACCTTGGGCTTCTCTCAGCGGGAAAGCCTGTGGAAATGGATGTATGAGCTTCACTGTGTTCATACTGAACTGATGTCTCCAGTAAGCAGTGAATTAAATCAAAGTCCTTCAGTTCACTGGATGCTTATGTTAATGTAGACTCTGAATGAGGGCACATCCCTCCCACCCCCTCTCAGTCAGTACATCTGCAACAATACTTTTGATTTTGGCATCCCAACCACACCCGACCCGGAAATCGTGCCAAAAATGATTTGCAGTTTCTTGTCCTCCTCCCCCTCCTCCTCCTCCAACACCAGTTTAGATATATAGCTCTCATTTGTGAATAGGATCTCTCCTTGTGCAAACAGGAATATGAATTAAAAAAAAAAAAAACCCCTTCTATTTAATCTTATTTTAATGGCATAATTAGTAATAGTGACAATTATTCAGGTTGCTTTGTATTCTTTTGATTTCTAATTAACAAACAGTAATGAAACGGCCATTAAAAAGGAGAAGATGGGCTTAATGAGTGTAAATTGTAAAAATAGATCGGGCTAATATTAAGCGGAGCTCTTGTCTTTCATAAAGAAGACAAGTTGCCCAAGAGAGCTCACATTTCTGGTTTGACGAAACGATTTCATCCCCTCATCTACTGGTAAAGTTCTCTTTTGGACAGTTGCCAAACCATGAGGAACTATGTGAGGCAAAAGTAAAATCACCAGGGGTTCAACTGAGAAGCAAGAACCTTCTGGGAGATAGTCATTAAAAACAAAAAAGAAAGGAAGAAAGAAAAAGCAAAGAAAAAAATCCAGGCAACTGAAAACGAGTCTATGAAAACACTGCCAAGACAGGCAAACAAATCGTATGAGCTAATTCCTCTCACCTAACCATTCAGGGGGAATATTTTGTAATAAGAAATGTTGAATTAATTTTTTTTTTTAAAGATTTTATTTATTTGACAGAGAGAAACACAGCGAGAGAGGGAACACAAGCAGAGGGAATTGTAGCGGGAGAAGCAGGCTTCCTGCTGAGCAGGAAGCCCGATGCGGGGCGATCTCAGGACCCTGGGATCATGACCTGAGCCGAAGGCAGCCGCTTAACGACTGAGCCACCCAGGTGCCCCATGAATTAATTTTTAAAGTGGAAAATTTCAGTTTATCTCTGGAAGTTTTCCTCAACTCAGAACTGAATCTCCATCTATTTTAATTATTATGGATTTTCATTTGCAAGTCTCTCATCACCATGTTGGCAGCAAGCACGTATTCAATCACTTTCAAGAAAAGAGGAAGGGCACCTGGGTGGCTCAGTGAAGCCTCTGCCTTCAGCTCAGGTCATGATCTCAGGGTCCTGGGATCAAGCCCCGCCTGGGCTCTCTGCTCAGCAAGGAGCCTGCTTCCTTCTCTCTCTCTGCCTGCCTCTCTGCCTACTTGTGATCTCTTTCTCTCTGTCAAATAAATAAATAAAATCTTTAAAAAAAGAAAAGAAAAGAGGAAAAAGTGAAATAAGTTTCAAATGTTGGTCACAATCTGGGCAACACTTATTGCATGTGACCTTAAGAGCATTGCAGACAGGGGAGCATTATGGACAGGGGAGCACTTTGGACAGGAACACTGCTGATAGGGGAGCACTGTAGGACTGGTGCTGGTGGTACACAGGAGTTTCCTTGGCGAGGGGTCCTGTCCTAGGACCTGAATCACCCCTAGAACTTGGCAGTTGCTATGGAAATATATTTGCTTACACAAAAACATCAAACTCTAAGCAGATTAAAGACTTCTGTGGGCGCCTGGGTGGCTCAGTCGGTTAAGCCTCTGCCTTCATTTCAGGTCATGATCCCAGAGTCCTGGGATCGAGTTCCACATCAGGCTCCCCACTCAGTGGGGAGTCTGCTTCTCCTCTGCTGTGTTTCTCCTCTCCTCTCTCAAATAAATAAAATCTTAAAAAAAAAAAAAGAATTCTGCATTGTAATATGCAACATACCCCTTAACTTTAGGCTGCTAGGCTATAGAGGCCCTTCTGGCCTTTACAGATATGTTGATGTTGTAGAGTCTTACCCTTTGACATGAGAAGACCCTTTCCTACCAGGTCCTTTTCCTAGAACTGTGTACCTTTGTTGGATAGTTGACAAATCTTGTGTTTGTAAAACGCTTTGCTATTTTTTAAGTGCTTTGCTTTTAATAACTTCTGGCAATTTGTTTTTTTCTTTAACTCTGGAGAATTAGGGTGGAGAGAGGGTGGAGAGAGTGGAGAATTTGCCCTAAAGGATGTGGGAGAGCTACAGCTGGAAGTAGAGGGTCTTGCCATAAATAATGTGATCCCCATGTTAGTCTCGTTCTGTATCAGGGCATGGGGTCGAAGTCTAAAGTAAGAGGTAGACAACATACACAAAGTACATGATAAGCAGAAGGGATTAGCAGAGATACAGATATTCCCTTATTGGGGTGCCCTAATGTGAAAATATATATTAAAACATGACATTTAACTTGGTTTAAAAAAAAAGAGGAGAATAGGGAATTTTGGAACATGATAGCTATCCACGAAGAACTTTTTTCTTATTCCCCGAGTTGCATCTGGGAGCTACTGACAAGAGAGCTTTGCTGTGATAAAGTGCAAGGCTTAAAATGTTTTAAAGAAAACTTTACATTTTATATCATACTTACAGGTGAGAGGGGAAAAAAAAAGATACATTCAATCAGAAAAAATCATGTATGTAGCTTGCCAAACAGTCCATTAAGGAGTTCACCCAGTATGTCTCGAATGATTTTTTTTTTTAATTTCCTGCCTTATCTTAGCATGAGTATGCTTTTATTCACTGTCGTGTCTCCAGAACCAAGCACAGTGCCTGACATAGCAACATTTATTTGAATGAATGAACATAAAGGTCTGGTTAAGTTTTGGTCCTGGTATTTCACTGAGTAACTTTATGGTGAGACAAATAATTAATTTCTCTTGGCCTTAATTTTGTCCTCTGTAAAAGAGAGGGCTTTTAGTAAGATTGATTTCTTGAGGATCTCTCTGGCTTTAAAATTCTGACTCTAAAAATCCACAAATGGAAAATGTGTGTTTACCTTGCATATGGTGTTTGGTTTTGCTTTCAGAACTTCTGTGCCTAATCTCAACAGATTATTTTCTTCCAGCACAGTGGAGAGTCAATAAGGACTTACTACCTGAGGGGAAAGGAGAAAAAGCAGCCGCTGAAGTCCACTGCAGGTAATCCCCCACAGGAATTAGATGTCACCGTGAATGACACAAGTCATCTGACGTAGCTTTGGTGAAATTTTCTCCCCATGCTTCTAGAAATTTGTTAGAAAAGTTTATAGAAATTGCCCTTCCCTTTTCCAAATAAAGATAATGTAATAGATCTTCTGTAGAATATTAGAACAGTCTTTTGGCAGAAGGCTTGAGGGAAACAGAGTTTACACATTCTGCTCCCTTATGAAACAAATATAATGTGCAGAGAAATTCCCCTGTAGAATTCTCTACACAGCTATGTTTAAAATAACATAGTTGTTATTTTAAAAGTGAAGGTTTCCAAATTCAGCACCCTGGGGGGACTTCTTTTTGGCCTTTTGCTAGTAAGCAGGATAAGTTATGCCATTAAGTTAGCCTATACCAAAAATCAGTTCATGGAAAGACCAACAACTGTTCTAGATTACAACATTTTTTTTTCAGAGTAGGATAATGTTTCCCTAAGTAATACTTCACAGAAGGATGTTAATTTTCTGGAGCATCGGGTATCATTAAAAAATGATAGGTTGGTAGGTAAGTAGGTAGATTAGATTTGATTAGATGAATAGGATTTCATGTTTCAGAAATGCTAGATTAATAAAACCTAACCAGTTTTTTTGGTTGTGGGTCTTTTCGGAGCTTCCAATTTGTCATTATGCCACGTGGATCTCTAAGTGACAGGGGTAAAGATGAATATACAGGCTTTTCCAAACACATTTACTTAAGAAACCCCCTTCCCCCTCTAGAGTATTCTGTGGAACTTTGGCCTCACAGAAAGCAATTTGAAGGATAATCTACACATAATGACTATTTAGAATATTTTTCTTGTCAGAATTTTTAGTTTAGGTAAGGTCAAAGCAATTAAGAAGAAAATTTAAAACTAGATACGACATCGAGAGAATATAGCATGATTCTTGGCTACTTAGAATAATGTATTTGTAATAAAGTTGTATTTTATAATTAGTTTCATTATTCACCATGGGGTATTTTTTTATGTCCAACACTGATATGTTATGATTTTCTAAAAATAAATTTACCCTACGTTTGAATAACCAAACTGATAAATTATGAGTTGTTATTGCCTAAATTGATAATAAAAGATTTTTTGAGAAATATACTTTTAATTATATAACTGATGACACATACTCCATTATAAATACTGTTATAATTTTTTTTCCAAGCTTTTCCAAGCATGTAGTACCCATTGAGGAATATATAAAGAGTGAATATTTTATAATATACAAAGTAGTGAATTTATAAAAATTGGCACAGTGGGCAGAATTGGAAGAGCATGGTTATTATTTTTTTGAAGCTAATGTTTCTAGAATTCTTAAATGATATATCAACCTACGTTAACTGCAACTTCTCATGCTTAATGATGTTTACAATTAAAATAATGCAATAGCAATATAAGAGTAACAGTCATAATTAACACAGAATAGATTCTTTGAAGTGGTTCAAGGGGCTTTTCATAATAAATGACTAGCCTTTAATCAGCTAATTTAAAGTTAGTACCTTTTAGAATGTGAGATGTATGTGTTTATCTCATAAAAAATTTAACTTAGATTAACGAGACCAGTTTGAATGATCCAGATTCACTCTACCAAATCCGAGATATGCCTGACGTTCCAGCGGAAGCTTTATTTAGAGGGAGCTGGAAAATCTTGGTGATAACAGGCTTTGGACGGTGCTATCTTGAGTGTTAGAGTGGAGTCATTTTCCCACAATCTTTAAGTCTCTTTCAAACTATTTTGTGAATGAATTAAATTAGTGAAATATATATAAATGGTCTCTTTTGGATTGCTTACCCAGTTTAGAGAATGTTGACTTTAAAAGGTCACAAAATTTAATTTTGCCTGTTGGAGCAGTATTTCCACTTGGGAGGCTAGCCCTGGCTGACCTCTGCAATCCCATCCATCCACTCACACGCAGTCGTGATAAGAGGGTGGAGTGTGAGCTAAATGGGGATGAGGCCTGGGCAAGGTCATTTCTGCCAGATCACCAGAGACTCCAAGAGCTCAGGGGTGCTATAATACAGAGAAAGGGGCTGTCCTCGTGAACTAAGGAAGAAAGAAAGAAAGAAAGAAAGAAAGAAAGAAAGAAAGAAAGAAAGAAAATCCTCTATACATAACGAGTAAAAATGAGAGTCCCTGTATTTGAGGATGTAAAAGATGAAATGGAAGAGGACAAAACAGAGGAAGAGGAAGATGAAGACGACATGGTAAGTGGGAACATACCAGCTGAAGAAGGCTCTTTGTTCCTCTAAGTTGATTACTAGAAAAAAAAAAGTTTCCTTCCCTTGTTTTTCTGGACAGGTGTTCTTTAAGCCTGTTATTGAAGACCTAAGGATGGAATTGGCCAGAAAATGCACCAAACTCATTAGTGATGTAAGTGGCTTAAGTAATTTTTGTCTTATTTTTCATTGTGTGTATGGCACTATTATGTCATCAAATCATCGAGTAGGGGAGAAAACCCTACAATCATCTGTTAAAACATAGTTATTTTCCAGATCATGGAACTAAGTCCAGAAATTTTCGTTGATTTCCTCAAGGTGACCCATACAGAGAATATCTGTGGGAGCAGGTCTCTGTGTTCTTAATCCAGAGTGGTGTCCCTTATGAACTTCACTGTCACTCTGGCATGAAATCATAAAGCATGGAAATTTCAGAGCACATTCCATGTGTGAACTGCAAAGCCTTTTGAAATTTGTATGGTGATGGAATTTGTTTCAGGAGGATCTCTGTCTAAGCGAATATTTTTTAAAAAAAAACATTTTGGGGATTTTTTGAGGACTCTGATGAATGCAATAGTTCTCAAAACCAGGAAAATATATATACATATATATACATAAAATGTATTTACAATTTGGTGTTCTTGAGTTACTGAACTGCATGGTAAGAACCCTGGGTGCAGAGGAGAGATGACTTGTGAAAAGTGAATAGGGCCTGGGTCTGTAGAGAAGCAAGCACAATACCGGCCATTTCTGTTGTAGTTAATGAGCAAAGTGATCAGAATATTTTGCACATGTTTGTTTTCAAAGGAGGTCAATCCCAGGAAGTGGGGGTACTACGTTGGCATGTTCTGTGAAGTCAACCTGCCCGCATCAATTTAACAGTTACGGTTGGGGCAGGTTTTGTAGTGGGACTGGGCTCACTTCCTCAAGGGCAACATCTATTGCAGTTTGTTTAAGGAATGGTAACACATCTGGAATGTTTAGTGACCTGTCTGGAACATGGTGAGCACTCAAGAGACGTTAGCGGTTATTAACTGCTACCTCTGTAAATTACTTTTGTATCCATCCAGTCGCATTTCATATATGACTCTCTTTCTCCTTGTGGCTTGTCAGAAAGGGCCAGAGGATGGTGGGAATCATACTCTTTCCATATATTTGACATGTAATGTAATTGAATTTTAAATGGAGTATTTCTTTGTGCTATGATCTGAGAGTACTAAGCTGCTGCACGAGAAAGTTCTTTGTAAGCTCTAATAGTGATGGAATGATGACCACAACAATAACATCAGCCTAGTTAAGATTAAGCGAGGACTGTGTGCCAGGCTTTGCAGCTTCTGAGGTGGATTCCACTGTTTTTCTCATTTTAGAGGTGAAGAAACAAAGGCTCAGAGAGGTTAAATATCTTGCCTGGGTCACACAGTTAAACAGTGGGGGAAAAGGATTGAACACAAAGCTCTCTTGGCCTCAGCCGTTCTGTTGTGTTTGCGCTCACCGTAGATTTTGCTGCACATTTTATCTTGGCTTTACTGTTATGGATTACACTAATATTGGTAATAGGAATGCTACCATTTAAAACCTGAAGTTTCATAACTCTGGAAACAGTACGTCTTCCATTGTGGTTATGTTTTTATTAAAGGGTAATTGTGAATGAGCTAAAGTATATTATATAAACCATTGGAACTCAAGGGGCAACTTCAGTGAGCAGGTGATTTTGTTGGAGTTGTTTTGGATAAGATCATTTTTCGGTGACTGTAAAACCAGCCTCATGGTGAGGGGCATGGACTTTACCATTTCGCAAAAGCCAAAGCCATGTTATTCCCCTCCGATGTAGGAGAAATCAAATATGTGGGAGTGATGTCTGTTTATTACAGATCTGTGCTGCATGACAGAATGTCTGTATGACTTGAATATTTAGATCACAGCCTGTGGCCCAATTTATATCTGTGTATGTGTTCACCTTTTATTTCAAAATAGAATTCCATACTTTTTAAAATACTGTTTTTTTTTTTTAATTTTTGGAATTTGTATATTTCCCCATGAAGAGTCCGAACAAGTACTACTTTTGTCTCTAAAACAAAACTGAAAAGAGGAGTTCGTGCGATCATCTTATGAACAAATTCTAATTTACACGTTCTGGAAGGACTTTATGTATTGGACCCAAAAGAATTTCTAGTTTTTTGAAGATTGGTTGAAAAGGTATTTACTTAAAGTAACTGCTTTATCCACGGTCCACTTCGTCGGTGTCCTTATATGGAGGCAGTGAGCATACGTCGGAAGTTCTCATGTCTGTTTTATTGCTCACATCTCTAGATCGTTGTCTAAATGTGTGTTTGAGTTGCGTCAGTCATGGTGCAAACACAGATGCAGGAGTGGACGAATGGTCCCAGGGAGTCAGATGGGAGCTCCGGTGGAGGCCCTCTCCAGCTTCTGATGGCGCCCCTTGGTTAGTGTCCACATTTCATTTAGCACTCAGGTCTTTTCCCCGGTCTCAAACTTAAAGATAAACCTTCTGTTTGTCCGTTTGTTTCGTTTTCCAATCCCTTGTATCCCAGAGGGACATCTGTGTGTTTCCTGGAGCCTTTTTGTCTGTTTGGAGGCAATCTGCTCGTACCCTGCGTCACCCGGCGAATCGGGTGTCTTGTTTGCTGGGGTCTGCAGGGCTCTTCATCGTGAAGCTGTGAGAAGCGGCCTCCCATTCTATTCACCAGACTGTACCGCAGGTGAGCCACACACCTGGGATTTGGAATGAGGTCCTCTCAACTCCCAGACCTTGGCCATTGTCGTGTTATTCCTCTCCTGCTCTGTGCCAGGTGCTCCTCCTATAGTACTGTTCTGTGTCATAAATGTTACAGAGGAATAGTCTAGAGATAAGCTTAGGGACTTACAGTTCTCCCTAGAAAGAAATGGATGGTTTTCAGGTCAGGTGGGGGGATCAGTGTGAGGCATTTTTCCTTTTTTTTTTTTTTTTTTTTTTTTTTGCTGTATCTGGTTTCCCTCTGCATAACTCACTTCCCCCATTTTTTTTTTTAAGATTTTTATTTATCTATTTATTTGGCAGAGAGAGATCACAAGTAGGCAGAGAGGCAGGCAGGGAGAGAGGGGGAAGCAGGCTCCCCGCTGAGCAGAGATCCTGATGCAGGGCTCGATCTCAGGACCCTGAGATCATGACCTGAGCTGAAGGCAGAGGCTTAACCCACTGAGCTACCCAGGCGCCCCTCACTTCCCCAAATTACCCGATCCTCTGAAGCCATCTCTTTTATTTTTATGTTAACCACATAATGCTTTTTTTTTTTTAATTAACATATAATGTATTATTTGCCCCAGGGTACATGTCTGAATTGTCAGGCTTAT
>CM053611.1:12650299-12762457 GCA_028646535.1 Procyon lotor
TTTTTATTAACATATAATGTATTATTTGCCCCAGGGTACATGTCTGTGAATCTTCGGGCTTACACATTTCACAGCACTTAATAGCACATACCCTCCCCATTGTCCACAACCCAGCCACCCTATCCCTACCCCACCACCCCCCCCTGGCCACCCTTAGTTCATTTCTTGAGTCTAGGAGTCTCTTATGGTTTGTCTCCCTCCCCATCCCTTCGTGTTTCATTTCTCTCCCCCACCCCCCCAAACTCCTGCCTTGCCTCTCAAGTTCTTCATATCAGAGAGATCATGTGATACTTGTCTTTCTGGCTGACTTAGCAGCAGAAACCAAGGGAGAGCAAACGAGCCCATAGAAAATAAATTCGTTTCAAAGTTATAAGTTAGCAGATGCATCAAAACTTCCATGTGTTTGCTCAATGACCACCACTACCCTGGCCCAGAAGAATAATTTCTTCCCGAAATTTCAATGGAAGCTCCTTTGTTTCCCCATTAGGAGTTCTTTACTGTCTAAGAGGCATGTAGGAGCTATTTGTAGGTTCCTTGATATAATCAGTTCAGATAAAGGTGTCTGCCTTGGTTGGGTCAAAAAACCCCCTTTCTTTGGAAAGTACCTGAAACAGCTTTGTCATCTCCCGTAGGCTCTGTCCCACCACTTAGCTCCCTTACTGAATGGTGCTTTGCTGAGGCTGTGTCCCTTGTGCCTCAGCTGGGCGGTATCTCTTTCCGGGATGGCAACCGTTATCTGGTATTAAATTGCAATAATCAATGCTTAAGTAAAAACAGAGTGAGGTTTTACATTGTAACTGCAATATATGAACATAGACCAGGACCGAGACAATTTCCCAAGATGGTGAAATGAGAAAGCTACATGTCTGTAATCACCATGTAAGGCCTACATGTCTGTAAGGCCACTGGAAGGGGATGCTTCGTAAGAATGGTTTGCTTACAGAATGACGGTCGTAACCAGACCGTTGTAACCACTTAGCTAGCACTGCTGAGCAGCAGGATCTCTGCCAAAACTCCCATCGTGCCCAACTCTCAGCAAATCCCTGTACTGAGTCCCATTCTGTAGGCAAAGAAAATGAGACAAAAGAGTCAAACTCCCCTTTCTGTCACCCCACTGCCTCCCTCTTAAAAGGCATTGGTTATTGGTCAAGATTTTAAATGAAATTTTTCAAATGTGGGACAAAATAAGTTATCATCAAGATTTAGATCACCAGATGCCAGGCTCTGCAGGGACGAAGGCATCGGCAGTGGTCTGGGAGGGGCTGGAGCGCTTTACACGGACTCTGGGGGGACCGCTGCCAACTCTATAATTCAATGACATTCAAATACCGAAGTTCCTTATCATAGGACTGGGGTTATTATTTTAAGTCTGCCTTTTCTTTTAAAAGGTCTTTGATTGAGGGATTGAGGGAATAGAGTATAAAGGCCTTTTCTCTTCCATTCAATACTGTGTACTTATGGGAGAAGGATGTATTTACTTACACTCCTCTGCCTACTCGGCTCGACCTTCACATGCAAAGTTTGTACATATAATAGGATTTAGAAAGTGTTTAAGACTATTTACTCAGATTTAAAGCGAGAATGATAATTGTATTCTACCTGTGAAGTAGTTGATATTCCCCTAGAGTCCAGGTACTTAGAATAATACATTTGTTGTCCCTACAATATGAAATTTAAACAGAGGTCTCAAAACCCACAGGAAAGCAAGCACCTTTCCTGGTTTGTAGGTGAGGCTAGTGCATCTCCACAAAAGACAAAACTCTGTCTCCCACCAAACTTCACTCCAATGAAATCCATTTGCAGAGCATCTACTAATAGAATTACCCTTTGGTAATGTGGACTGTCCCTTTACATACTGCCTATAAGTGACCTGATTTAATTTAAAAGAAAATGTGTTGTCACACACATATCTGATTTGCCTAGAAAGAATGCATCTTTGCTTACCTTTTTATTTTATGTTTCCACCAAGGGCAAGTCAGCTTTCCGATATCTGTTAGAGAACCAAGAAACTAGGCCGAATGCCGTATAAATTTTTTAAGTTGTGGCTTTTTTCAGCTCGAACTTTTGTTAGAACGTTTATCAATGGGCCAAAGGGCATGGGGCATGATTTTTCTTTCAGAACTGTTCTCTCCCTCATGCCTTTGGCGGCATGACTAGGCAGAAGAAGATGGGGAGGACTTCTGTGAGGGTCAACTGACTTCTCACCTCTGTGTAACTGAGAGTTTCAAGAGGAAGACTGTTCTAGGGGCACTAGTCTCTTCTGTCCCCCCCCCACCCACCAATTCAGTGAGCACAAAGTAGGGGTGGAGATCACTTACCCAAATACCCTCCATTGTAGCATATAGTAGAAAAGGAATTTGGAGTCAGACCACATGTGGCCTGGATGATCTTGGACAAGTTCCCTAATGTCTCCAAATCTCAGTGTTCCCATCGGTAAAGTGGAGCAGTGATCTCTACCTTACTGGGCTCTCTCGAGTATTAAGTGAGATGGTCTACAGAGAGGGCTTTGCAGAAGATCAGGCCCATAAAATATGAGTCCTCTTTGGTCCCCTTCCAATCTTAAAGGGCGATTTGAGAGGTTAGGATGATTTCATAGTCAATCTGAAATAATTAACTAGAGCTTAGATTGAGAAAATGGCCAACTCCATGTGAAATTTATATTAAGAAGCATTTAGGTCAGAAGGCCATGTTCACAATGATCCTGGACCCATATAACTACCTATCTTGTTGGTATAATAACCAAGAAATGATTAAAAACAGCCGATCTAAATCCTTTTGGATCTTAAGGTATGTACCCCTGCCAAATTCTTCTAATGTAATTAGAGAAACTGGAGATAATCTATCTTGTTACTCTCCCTTAAAGATGGGCTCAAAATGAAAACCCCAGTAACATTATTAGTTCTCATCAGTCTTATCAGAGATGTGAAACCCAATAGTTCTGAAGGAAGTCAAACAGATTTCGAATTGCCATCTTAAGTTTTGTAAGTGATGTGGTCTGAATAGACTTGTGATGAAATTGTGGAGTGGTAAACCCTTCCAAAACACCATATTGGTAATCAGTTCAGTATGTATTAGAAGGAAGTATTCAGCAGGGGAAACAAGAGACTTAATATTCCTTTCAAGAATTATATATATACATAGTTAGTGCTAATAAAAAGTTATCAGGAGATAAAATTTCTTTTCCATCTGAAAGTAAACAAGCCTAGAGATAAATCAGTAAATAATACTGGAGAGGCAGTCATGGTTCTGGGTGGTTCCGTGATGTTACTTATAATAACAGCACTTTAGGAGTTAGTATTAAAATAGATACATTGTTGTTTTGCTCATCTCTGAGACAGAATAGTTAGTAATACCCATTCTGCCTTCTTTACAAGATTGTGGTGGTGGTAAAATTAACTCATGAATGAGAAAACTATGAACTCTAAACTGCTTTTTATAAACAGTGACAACAATAATAATGAAAAAGGTGAAGCTCTGTATTTTACTCCATCTTTTAGGAGATTGAAAACTTTTCTGCTTTCTGATGAATATCAGATCCTGCATTTACCTGTATATAAAAGGTGTATATTCTCTTTTAAATTTAAATAATACAATTTAATTCTTTACTAATTTTTTACATATAGGATGCCCAGACAGAAATAAGCCCGAGATAGAATTTCCAGTCCATGTGCCTGTGTGAGATACCAGGGGGCCTCTCCAAGGCAAGAGGTTAGGATACAGGTATTTCTTGGGAATGACTGCACGATTGCTTCAAGATTATAACTAAACACAGGCCATGCTACTCCCTTCTGTTTCACAAACTTAAGATGCATATCTTTGCTAGTCTCTTCTCACCACGAATCACATTAACCTTCATCAGAGTAGCAAAGGGAGTGATGATTCTGGGCCAGTTGGGGTTGATCTCTTTACATCTGCTCACTAGCCCTAATTCCCCATGGGTGTCTGTCTGTGGCTGCCATTCAGGGTGTCCCTTCACCTCTCAATCTTGGCATCTCCAAGGACCTAAGTCTGGGTCTCTCATTGGCCAAGCCCGATGCAGAACAATACAAGGAAGAGGATTGTGGATAACTAGTTCCAGTCCTGGGAGGGAATGTTGAGGAAGCCTGGCTGGACACAGGTGATGCAACAAACAAGGGCGGGGTGATAATTGAATGCCTTCATGCATGTAAAGTATTCAGAACAATACCTGGCATGTTGGACCCTCTGCTCAGGTATAAAAAAAAATTGAAAAAGATGTTCAATGCAACTAATGAATCATTGAACACTACATCAAAAACTAATGATGTTGGCTAATTGAACATAATAAAAAAATATAGATTATAGGAAGCAACTTGAGATTAAAAGACAATCAAATGACGGAAGTACAAACTGAGGGACAAAGTGAACATGATGAGACAAGAAAGATATTCAAAAACAAATTTGATAGAATTAATATCTTTATTGGAGGTAATGAAGAACAGATTTGACACTGCAGAAAAACTGGAGATGGAGGCTGTGTTAATTGGGAGTTTCTAGGTTTAGCAAAAGAACTCCATCTCAAGTTAGCTAAGAAAAACACGAGAATTGGTTGGTTTACGTAATTGGAAATTAACACTATTTCTAGGGGTACCTGGATCCAGAAGCTTACAATGTCACTGGGACTCTTCCTCTCTCCCCATCGCGTGGCTTTGCTTTCAGACAGATTGTCTAGGTGGTCTCAGGATGACAGCTCGTGTTTCCAAAATTAAATTATCCCTAGAGTTGCTGATCCCAGAGGGAAGGACAGCATCTCTTTCTTCCCCAGCCTCAGATCCATCAGTGACTCTGGCCCTCCCTGGGTGATGTGTCTGTCCTCTCATTGATCATGATTTCTAAAAGGATGAGACATCTGATTGGACAGCCTGTCATATGGCCACGCTCTCGCCAAGAAGGTAGGCTGCATTGGACAGACCCATCAAATCACCTGGCGTGAGGGAGGGGCAGTTTCTAAATAAAAAACCCCAGACCGACACAAAAATTACACATGTCCATTACAAAGGCATAACTTAGGGAAATGACCCAGATAGATGGAAAAAGACAGGAAAGAAATTTAGTGTGGGCGGGGGGGGGGGGCGGGGAAGAAAAGGAGGAAGAGATCAAGAGTGTATGGTAATAATTTCAGGTGTTCCCGAGGAAGAAACCACAGTCAGTCTTTACAGATAAGATTGTATATTGTTATTAAAAATAAAAAGGTAGTTTATCTTGGATATAAGATCAAGGTATAAGGAAATGATCTTCATACGATAATTACTTTATTGCCTTGTGTGGGACCTCTAGAAGGAAATGATGAAACTTCACTGAAAGGGGTAATACAGGGTTTAAAGATGTGGGGGAAATACACCTTCTTCTCTTGGGAACAGACTGAAATAGTATTAAGAGATTTTTCCCTCAGTCGTTTTATAGGTTGAGTTGTAATGCTCACCAAAGTTCCATCGGTTTCCATTGTGGAACTGACTAGAATTACTCTAATGTTCATTAATGAAAATAAATAGCTAAAAATTAAGAAAAATTTTGAAACAGAAGAGCAGTAGACAAAACTTGATGTAAGGCATGTAAATTCTTACAGTCGTATGTTCAAGAAGCGCGTGAGGCAGTGAATGTCAAGTCCTTGATATGCTACCTGGTCTGCAGTAAGGGGTCGAAAGTGGAGATTATTGTTGGTGTCAATATTTCTCTTTTTCCCCCTTCTCCTTCTCTTCTCTCTTCTCCTTTGTCCTCCCTCCTCTCTTCTCCCTCCTCCTGCTTTCTCCTTCCATCCTACTGAGGATGCAGTAGGGAACAAGACATTAAGCAAAACGAGGTAAAATCCATCATTTCCCCCCAAGCTTGCACCCATCTGGGGCTGATGATTTTCAGGAGCCTCTTTTTCTCTTCTTATCCGACAGTGTTGTGCAGAACACCACCTTCTCATGAGAAGACAGCCGGAAGAACGGAGGCCGGTCCCTTGCTCCAATACAGTTAGCACTTAGGGCTTGAATTTATTCAGGAAATAGAAAAAAATTATGTATTCTTTGACCTTCCCCTGCCACACCACTCTTCTGCCACGTACCGTTTTTATTCTTCCTGGGTTTGGACTGCAGAAGGAAGCAAAGACATGTTGCAGACAGGAGGGAAATGTCAGGCGAGCTCCCCTCAGGCCCAGGTTAGGAGGAGGAAGATGAGCAGTCGGCTCAGGCAGCCATGTTGCCGCACCACCACCCAGTTCAAACATGCTTGTAGATCGTGAAAACCAGGACCCCAGCGCCCCTGCCTCTCCATGTAAAGCCCCGTTCTTGTGGGATGTCCCCACGCAGTGGTATTCTGGAAGATCTGACTAGTGACCGGGCTCCCGTGCCCTTCTTCTGTGTGGCTCTGTGGTGTCCGCTTGTTTGAATTTGCAGCTCTTGTCAATCTTAATATTTGTTTTGAGTCACATATGCCGGCCTCTAATTTGCAATTTACATGGATGATGGGGCCCTATTCGGAGTCCTGCTCCTGCTGCCTTTGTGCCTCTCACCTCCCTTCACGCAGTCATTAGGCTGAGCAGCATATAATTACATAACCCAGGCAAAGCTTAGATTTCTGGAAGGTTGCAGCTCTTTTCAAAAAGTAAGGGTTTCCATTTTTATCCTCATTCTTTTCTAAACAAAAAGACATTACCCCCCTGTGGTTTCCATATGAATGCAGTAACTTAGAAACAGTTAGTCTCGTAGGCGGGTAGTAATTTTGGTTTGTTTTCACCTGAGAGTCGGTTTTTGTTTACACAGCTTGTGTTTAACCCGGTGCAGGCGGGGGATTGGTTGGCTGTCATTGGTGCCCAAGCCTGGGTTATTTGAAGCCAATGAAATTGGCTTAATTTTAAATCCCTAAAGATTTTTAAAAAACCTCACCCAACAATATAACTCAGTTTTCAGCCCATTTTCATGTTTCTTTTGCTACCTGGGTACACAAAACTTACCCGAATTACTTGTTAAGGTAAAGCCTAGGAAAACAGAAATGCCGAAGAAAACATGTTCTTGCTGAAATTAGGTTAATTCTGTTGAAGTTGTGTTCACTTGTTACACAGATTTATGATTATAAACATTGTTTAAAAGACAGTCTTGGTGGCGAGGCAAATGCAAGGCCTTACAAGAGTAAATAGAAATGTATATAACTATTGCACTGAAATAAAATAATAGAATGCATAGGGAGCCTTTCATTTCTTATACCTGATATTATTTTTGAAAGAAATAAGAAAGTACAATTTTTTTTAACTCTGCAAGATTGAAAGGAAAATAACAAGATACATTGCTATTAGCCAGAACACTGGTTCATATTGATCAACAGGAGAATTCATTAAAATGCAGATTCTTCAGCCTCATTTGCTGAAATTTTATTACATAGGTTTGGGGATGGACCTTAGGAATCTAATTTTTGAATAAATACCTTAGATGATGCTATTGTAGAAAGTTTGCAGGCAGCATTGGAAATGCTCGTTTTGTACAAATATAATTGTGCATTTTGTATAGATGTCCAATTTTACGTTTCTGTGTTCTACCTTTCTATGCCTTGAAAAAAATGAAGGTGGGTCCTAAAAATGACCATTGCTACTACCCCCTTTGCCCTAGAACTTTAATGGATCTAATGTAATGGACAAGTTGACCAGCCCCTGGTGATACTGCCAAATAGAATCACCTCTGGAAAATAGATAAATACTCCTTTAGCTCATGACTGACCTTTGGAAGCAGAGAAATGGACAGACTGGTGAGGTGTTGACTGCGGGACATTATAGCGGTTCTCATCTGGTCTCTCCTCCTGTTTGTCAGTCGAATTAATCTAAATAACCACCATCGTTTAAAGTACCCTTGGTAAAATTTACATGTATTTTTTTCTCTTGAAATGGCTATTTTCCACACTTTGGTTTGATTGTATCTCATGGGCATTCAGAGAATGAATGTTCCTTAGTGTCATTGCTTTTATTTTTAGAGGCTGAAGTCATTGCGATCCTATTTGCTAGGTAATAAAAATATCAGTACACATGACTAGACTTGGCAGACATGGGCATTTTAAGAGTCCAGTCAGGAAAAGAAATAGCGAGCTGGAGAGGAGCAGCTTCATGAAGCATCCTTACCCCAGGAAATGATTTTCTACACTCATGTGCTGGGCTTATCCTACATCTGCTAGGGGTCAAGACTGTGTGATGGGCAAGTTACAGCCCTTGCTGAGGATATTCTGTATGTGAATATGTACATACACATTTCCACGGGATGACATACTTTTCAGGTGATAATTCCCTAAGAATTCTGTAAGATTCCATAAGATTGGTTGTGTGCCAAAGTCTCAGGCTCACATATTTTAGATTGTATGACTCCAGTTCATATGCAGTAATGCTAGGGAGATTTAGGTATGGTAGAAAAAATAATGTATTGATGCAAATAAATGTTGTGCATACAAAAAATTAAAAAAACAACTTATGGTCAGTGGGTTCTCTAAAATGATGATAGCAAGGATAAATGATGTTATGGACATTAAGATTCATAGCTCTATAAAATTACTAATTTCTTCTTTTCTTTCTCTTTCAATCAAAACTGTCTCTTTGATCAGATTTCTTATAGAAAAGATGTGCAGGATGCCCACATGTATAGTGCGGATCTCAACAGACCAGATATCAAGATGGCAACACAACTCTCCAAGCTCATAAGCAATGTAATCTCTCTTTCTTATCTTGAGCAGAAATGATTTCTTATTTTTTCAGAGATAACACATGACTTTGGTGGTTGACTGGTTAATTTAATTAGTGAAATTAATCAATCTGAATTAATGACATCTCAAGTTTCTTAGCCGAATTATCCATTTAACTGTGTAAGTTATTCAGGTATATGTAGAAACAGCTCAAAGTCACCGTGACTGTGGCTAATGCTATCATACTTTTAGGGGAGTCAGTGCTCTTTGGGTGTAAGGTAACATTCAGATGCCTCAGCCTGAAAGTCAATTTTTTCCGTCATCTGGTCTCTCACCTTCCCTGTCCGAAAGAACTTCACGTGGCCTTGTTCCCATTGTGTTATTGTTAATTGTGCAAATTCTTTTTTGCCACCATTTACTCTTGGACACTTTCTACACATTTTGGCTGTTTTCTTGTCATATCTTCTTCAAGATATCCTTATTGGTTAATACTATTTTACTTAAACATACCTTGTACCCTTTTAGGTAAAAGGGTGCAACTTTAAAAGTTACCTTTTAACTTTAACTGGCTAAAAATGATGACTTCACACAAACTAAATGTTTGAATAACAGAGACTACACTCACTTTAAAATTAATAACTATTTACAAGACTTAACTTGATGCTAACTAAATGGGGTTAGATCAGTTCCTAAGATGAAAGGAGCCATACAAGCTATCCGTATGCAGAAGGCAAGGTCTCAATTATCTAGAAATTTCTCCTAATTTTTTTTCAGTGTTTATACATCAGCACAATGATGATGACAGGACACTTAAACTCAAATTTAGTAATTATTTTACTATAAAAAAGTTGAATATATTTAAATAACCACACTAAGTCAATTTCTGTTCTACCAGTCAGCATTTTAGTGTTTGGTGAATTATAAGAAATGCTTGTTTATGGACTGAGGGTCTATGATGTTTTATTTCAGCTAATATTAATATAATTCTTCATTAATATAATTCTTTAGCTAATATTAATGTAGTTCTTCAAGAAGAAATATTTAACATTCTCTTATTTATTCATTTTAGGCAGAGTACAAGAAAGGGCAAGGAGTAATGAATAAAGAGCCTGCTGTAATTGGAAGACCAGATTTCGAACATGCTGTGGAAGCTTCTAAACTTTCTAGTCAAGTAAGACTCTAGTGATGATTCCACAATGATTTTATTCAGAGATTTTGTTTCTTGTGGCACAGGAAACTATTTCATTTTAGATAATATCTTTAACTGCAAGAATATGCAAAGATAATGTTTCTGAAACCATTTCAGATAGGATTGCAATAATTATAAGTTTCAGTAAGAGATAAAATGAGTCCAATTTTAAGCACAAAACAAAGTTTTCTCCTGGTTCAAAGTCTAATTTTTTTCAGTGAGGTTAGCCATGTTGTCACATATCCTAGGATTTCTAGAATTCAGCAATCATGATATCAATTAGATTAGATTAAATTAGATCAATTAGATTGCTGTCTATACACACATACACACAGTTTTTAACTAGGTAACAAAATATCGATTTTCACGTGCTCTAGTTTAGTCACAAAATACAAAAGAGGTGATGCAAATAAAAAAAAACCTTTAAAGTCTTATGAAGAGCATCAAACAAGATCTGAAAAAGTATAGACATGTCGTGCTTTTGGCTGAATGTCTCGGTAGATAAAAATTGTGATTCTCCCCAAATTAATACACAAATGTCATGCAATTTCAATTACAAGCCAATAAATTTTTAAAAGTATATGGATAAATGATCTTAGAGTTTGAATAGAAAGGAAATGCCTCAGAAGAGTCTTTAAAAGTATGAAAATGAAGACCAGTGAAGGAGAACTTAAGTTATGGGTTACCATAACATAATATAAAACTGCTGAAATTAAATCAATATGGGATTAGTACAGTAAGAGATAAAATGATCAGTAGGATAGAATAGGGAATCCTGAAATAGAGTCCAATATGTATAAGAATTTAATATATGATGAAAGTGTTGGTTCAAGTCAGTGGGAAAAAGTTATATTAGTTCATAAATGGTGCTGGCATAACTGTCCATCCATCAGGGTAAAAATAAAATTGGACGTGAATCTTGACCTATATACAAAATGAATTCCAGATGGATTAGAGATGGGAATATAAACAATAAAATAATTTTAAAATCTTAAAAGAAAACCCAGGAGAATATATATATATACCACATAGGGATGACAGAGTTGGTCTTAAAAAGACCGGAGATCCAGAAGCTATAAAAGGATAGTTAGGCATACCTGACCATAGAATTCAAACTCTTTCAATGGAAAACGATAATATTTGCCAAGTTAATAATAATAGTATCAAAAGCAACTTTTATACAGTTATGGTGTTTTCAACTTTGAAAATACACATTCCTCAAGTTGCAAAAGTTGGATGACCTTTCAAAGTGGGGAGGTGTAAATGAGGAAAACTATAAAATCGGACTGAAGAACGTGAAATGATATCAGATATATGATATCTGAATGATATGAGAAAAACAACTGTGCTGTAGCTCAGGAGTTCTATACTCAGTATCATAGAAATGTTATTTCTTCCCAAAATTAATTTTAAAAATTTCACACAAGGGGCACCTGGTTGGCTCAGTAGGTAGACCATGCAACTCTTGATCTAGGGGTCATGAGTTTGAGCCCCATGTTGGGGGTAGGGTTTACTTAAAAACAAATAAAATTAAAAATTTTTTCTAAAAAAAAAAATCCCATGCAATTTCAGCTAGAATCCAAATAGACTTTTTAAACATTTTGAATCAAAATAAATATTTGAATAAATTAAGTATATTGGATTGTCTATGGAGAAGGAAGGGTCTGAAGAAAGCTTTTTAAAATGTAGAAAGAAGAGCAGTGGTCTTCAAATGTTTGGAAAAGCATTTGTGATGCAAATGATGAGAACATTTTCATATCTAGAATATACAAAAGTTCTCAAATAGTGAAAAGAAAGAGACTAAAAGCTCTATAGAAAAAGGAGTAGAGGAGATAAATGAACAGTTGTAGAAGGGCAACATAATAACAAAAATAGTCAATAAACATTTTAAAGGATGCTCACATTTATTAGCAGAAAGAGAAATGCCAGTAAAGCATTTATAGCTGTCATGCCCAGTGAGTGTGGAGAAGGGTATCAGTGAGGCTTGTGTAGTTGGAAGGGTTTGGTGTAACTGGTAGGTTTGAGCTAGATGGACTGGAAGGTCTGCTCAAGGGAAGACCCCAAACGAAGGTTGGGAATGTGCAGGACAGAGAAGAGGGGTCTGACAGACAGCAGAGGCTCTCAGCAAGGAGGGGGGAATCATAAATACACAAAGAAATCTGGGAGGAGGTGAGATGCTGCAATGATGGTAAATAAAACGCAGTCCAATATTCATTTGGACTGTGGGCCATATTTACAGAGCAGAATAGGAATAATGTGTTCTGTATAAGAAAAGGTAAAGAAGAAAAGTGATTTCAGATGTAATAATTGGGAGTTATTGTAGAGTCGATTTCAGAAAAGGAGTCACCACTACTACTTCTCACCATTTTAACTATAGTCTCTCAGGTACCCTCCACTTTCAGGTTCGAAATGAATTATCACAGAAAATGTTGAGCAGAGAAGCATTGTAAAGAAGATGCTACTTAAGGAAGGTTAGCATGGCAGCACCGTGCAGGAGACAAGGCCTCTTGAGAGGCGAGCTTCCCAGAGGCCAACTGGGAGGCTACCATCTTGGTCCATACATGGGGTGCTAAGAATCTGGGACAACTTGCTGGTTGTGAGGTGAAAATGAGCAAAGAGGGTAAATGAGAGACACCTGAATGTCAGTATGCTTCATATCCATTGATTTATGATGTATGAGGCACTTTTACTTACAAAACAACTGTATGATTCAGGAGCCTGTAGTTGTGCTAAGAGCCTGGGGCATGTTCTGGTCCGGGCCCGAGGTGGGCAGTGGCTCCCGGGGCTCTGTCATTCCAAATAACACTTGTTGAAGAAGCAGGGCGGAGTAGCGCACATTCGGCAACTCTTCTTCAGCCTTTTCTGGGGACAAAGACTTTCCATCAATTATATAGGTGAAGCAGCAAGTTCTAGAAAAACAGTACGGTTTGGCTGAGAGGTTGGGAAAATGGGATCCAGAGCAGGACTGCCTGAGCTAGACTCCTATTTCTGCCTCTCGCTGGTTGAGTGAACTTGGACAATCTCTCTGTCTGCAGGCGCCTTATCTGTAAAATGGGAATGACTGCAGTACCTCCTCATTAGGCTTGTTGTCAGGGTTAAGATGCTGCCTGGCCCATGGAAATGTGATATCCCTTCACAAGAATAATTTAACTGCTGATATTCAGAATAGCTTTCCCCTCTGCATGTTTACAGGAATTTATGCCCATATTGAAGCATGAATAGTCACACCAGCCTTTAGATTCCAGTCTGCCCATTCATTCCTTTATGATCTTATTTGAGAGTTCTTAGCAGAAAATTTTGGTATTTGAGCTTTTATTTTGATATTTCAAATTTAGTCACCAGAAATCCTACCCTTCCCTCCTATCTTGGTTTTTAGGCAGGTTAAAAAAAAAATCCAAATCCTTTAGCAACTAAATGATCAGATACCCAAGCAGGTTATAATTTGCAAGTTACATTGTATCTATCATCTTTATTTTCTCCAGGACATTTTTGGTGCTCTCATAGTGTAAAAACTCATCAGAAGAAAGGAAAAGTGGGCAGATGAGTATATAGGACTTCTGGAATGAACTTGATATGTTCCATTTGTATTTTCAGGCGTATGAACTAGAGACAAGGACAGAAAGTTTGGTTTATTATTTTCATTGGCAACTCTGAAGATCACATACATATTCCCAGTGTCAGATTGTGAATACAGGAGCACTCAAAGGCAAAGAAACACCCACAAGGGAAGTGACTTAGGAATGGCAACGAGCAGGGGACCTGGGGGCAGGGACAGGAAGGAGAGAACAGATGGTACCAGGAGCAGAGTGTGAGGGAGGCCGCAGTGAGGAGGCACTCGAGGTTTGTGGGGATAAAAGCTGCCTGATGAAGAGCTGAGAACGAGAAAGCAAGGGGCAGAATTCTCCCAATTTACCAGGAAATTATGCTGTGTGGGAATGAACCCAGAAAAGGTAGCAGAAACACAAAACCCTTCCTGCTAACTTGTACAATAGCTTTGCCCCCCCAGTTGTAAAGTTTCCTTGTTTAAACTTAGAAGGCACATAAAATTATGGTCCAGTGATTAAGAGAAAAACCAGTAAAAAAATTAAAGTGAAATCTCACCTGCCAAAATAATGAGTTTGGTTTATTTACAAGTATCTTAAATGTTAGTGAAGTAACTGTTGAAGCCATCATCTTAAAGAATTCTTCTAAGAGCAGTTGATTTGTTAATATATTCATATATTGTCTTAGTTTATTACTGGAAATTTATCCATGTGGTGAATGGAATTCTTTTAGTTTTATAACATCAAGGAAACTTTTGTATTTATAATAACTAGTGTTTGTTCTAAAATTGCATGTGATGTATTGATAAGAATGGGTTTGAAACATAAAAAGTACAGTTTAGATTGCCATTAAAATTTAATTATAAATATTGTCCTCAAGTTGAATGGGAATGTTAATTGGTTTGGAGAGTCTCCCATTTCCCTTCCTGGCAAGCACTCTCCAACCAACTTCTTTACACCCAAGTATTGGCTTCAAGGTCATGTATTTGAGTTGCCAATTTAAATTGCCTTTTTCTCTCCCCTTTATTCTCAGTTCTTTTTCTTTTCTGTTCTTAACACAATTTGTATTAGTCATATATTTATATATTTGTGTGTATTTTTTTAAAAGATTTTATTTATTCATTTGAGAGAGACAGAGCATGAATGGGAGAGAGGGGCAGTGGGAGAGGGAGAAGCAGACTCTCTGCTGAGCAGGGAGCCTGATGTGGGGCTTGATCCCAGGACCCTGGGATCATGACCTGAGCCGAAGGCAGATACTTAACTGACTGAGCCACATAGGCACCCCTATATGTGTATGTTTTAAATGTCTCCTGTATTACCACATAGCAGGCTTCGTGGAGACAGGGTTGACATGTGTTTTAATTCATCACTATAGAATGGCACAGACTGGACCTCTATATATAGACTGATTAAACAAATTTCTCTAGATCATTCACAGTCGGTGAAAAATCAGTAAGATGTTATTTTGTTATGGCAATAAGGACAGGGATATGATTTTGTGTAAAATTCAGACTTGGAAATACTATTAATTTTATGGCAACTTCTACATAAAAATCCGGTTATACTGTCTTCTTTCATAGCTTTTAATTCAATTTCATCCAAAATTGGGGGTATAGGGATGTGGCATAGTGTTATTTGTTTACTTTTCATTTTCACTGATAATTAAGGTATATCATCAGAGTTTCCATTTTCTTCCTAACAGTTGTTTCTCTGGCCGTGATGAAAAGATGTCCTTGGGGGTCTGTCTGCTTGTTTCTGCCTTTTTCTGACTCTGTCAATCTGATCCATGGGTGGTGCTGCAAAGCCCAGCGCCCCTTGTGGCGAAGCTTTGACCTACAGGGTTTAGAAGTCAGGCTTCAGATCATTGAAACACTGCCTTGTCCAGAAACGGTTAAGAGAAATGAATTTAAGTGATATTCTTGTAGTTTAACTGTTCCACTGTTTTCTCCAAGTGTGGGCCCCCGAAAGTCTTTCTAAATCTGTTAAAATTCCTTATAAACTTTTAGAATTAGGATATTCTATAGCTTTCCTGTAATTAAAAAAAAAAGTTGATAAACATCAAGACCATTAGATTTGATGATGTTGATAATGTAAATGAAATCAATCATGAGTGTAAGTAAACTTTTCATTTATTTCCAAAGTGATTGACTGAGGCGTACAGGGTAACATTTATCTTAAAACCATAGCAAAATCATCCAACCCAACACCCATTTCTCCCTTTCTCAAATGGTGTTGAGAAACCAGTTGGTCAAGGGAAAGCATTGGCTCTGGAGATGTGAGTGTGGGTGAAGAGATAGACACTCAGATGTGTGAAGTGTGGGTTGAAAATAGGATGTTGGGTGTATATGTGTAGTGAGTGAATGAACCAGTGCGAGGGAGTGAATGAGCGAGGGACCCACTGAAACCATTTGGCTCTTCCCTCACCTCATTTATGCACAAACCTTACAGTAAGAGGTAAGAAACAGTTGGGTGTCAGTGTCTGACAAGTGTATTTTTTATGTGATGCAGTTATTTTACTCTGTGGTTAATTAATGGGAAGCCCTTGCATTTTTGTTCCTTAGCCATCTTCAAATTAGATCATACAGGGTGCTCAAGCTTAGAGAGAGAGAAATTTCACAGCACTTTACTGTGAGGATAGGACAGAAGCGACAGATATATTTTAAATAATATCATACTACAGAAATAACCTGGAAAGGCTAGACAGAATTTTAAAATTCAAGTTTTAGTGTGCAGAGCCCAATGCATAATAGTGGTAGAAATCTTCAAAAATAAAGTTCTCCAGAAAGGAGTCATGTGCCAGTTAAACCAGTAAGTCTGGGGGAGAGAATTTGGTGTTGAGACGGTTTATAATACATTTCTGCATTTGAATCATGAATTAAGGGCGTGAATGAAAAAAAAAAGAAGGATGCGAATGGACCTCGAACCTCCATGCAGACATAATCATGATTTTGCATGAAGTATAATCACAAATTTTGGGATCATTTGCATTATTCCATGCTTAATTAGTGTTATCACGAGAGTACTTTATTATAATTTGTTATATTTTTAAAATACCAGACTTCTATTAATACTTTCAGGAGAATATTGCCTTGGAATGGCATTTAGTTCTGAATAGTTTATTTTATGTACCCAATTATTCCTAAGAAGTGTACTTTATGCCCCCAGTCCACCCTCATTAGGACCTAAGCTGACCAATACTTGCTACAGGTGAGGCATAACAAATTCCCATGCATTTTTTGAAAGAATGTGAATTTGGGATTTTTATTATTCCTCCCCAAACATCAATTCTGTGATCTCGAGTATTCAGTAATGCCTACTCGATCATTTCTGATTATATCACCTAAATGTGAGTTTGTTATCCTCAGGAACAAGTAAAACCTGTGCCCAGTATAGAGGTTAATACAGAGAATGCCTCAGGAAACACCAACTGAATTGATAGAATGCTAATAATTTTTGAAAGTAGAATGTATTTAGATGATCCTTCAAAACTGGTATTTCCCCATTTCAAAAAGAATGACCTTGAGGTATTGAAGTGGAAGTTAGAACTTAAAACGATCATTATAAATAAAAATATGGGGAAAGAATGAAAAAAACTAAAGTTCTCTTCAAAATCTATCACAAGGCTATATCAAAATTTGGAGACACTGTAGAAGTTACTGGATCCTACCTTTCAGTGAAAGAATCCCTTCCCAATGTTATCCTTCCATGGGTTTGTTCAAATGAAGCAGTTATCACACACTAGATATTACACCCCAGACACTGTGCTGGGGATTAGATTTTCAAGGGTGAACCCCTGGGACAGATCTAGGTCCTGCCTTCGCTGAGCTTACAGCCTAATGGGGAAGACCCATGGCTCCGACAGTTTTGCAGATAACTATAGCAACACATGACCGGGGCAAGTTTGGGATGTTTCAAAGATATATCAACAGTACATATTCTACTTTGGGAGGTCAGAGAAGGCTTTCAGGAAAACGTTTCTCATGTTCCTCAGAATAATTTATGCACATCCTATTGTCCGCAGGAGACTTTCATGAATAGTACTTAACTTGTACTATTAACTTGCACTTGTAATAGTACTTAACTTGAGTACTGAAATAAATAGTACTTAACTCAAGTACTTAACTTGAGTAGCTGAAATGTAACTTCTTTGCATTATAATCAGCAGACATCTTGTTGGCTAAAACTACTGCCTGACAATACTAACTTTACCTTCTGCAGTAGAACAAATGCCATTTTTAAATTCAAATATTTGAACACAAGTTATCAGCTGATGCCTCAGTCTCTTCAGTAGAGCTCAGTAACTGACATGGAGTATACATCACATAAATATTTTTTGGATGAATGAATGAATGAACGAATGAGTGGATAAAAGTCTAGCAGGAACTGTAAAGTGCAATACAGATTCAATGGAATATTTTAAGATATATTGTTTTTCGTTTGTTTTTACATTCTTTTTCTTCCTAATGGGATAGAGTTCCAATCAATTTAACAGTGCGTGTGTGTGTGTGTGTACTTGGAGATTCAGAGAAGTATTAGAGTTCCAACGCCTGTCTCAGGGTGTGACTCATTCCATGAGTCATAAGAGTCTTTGCCTGTCATTTTCATCATTAATTTATATTTCTTTAATAAACATATAGTAAGTGCCAAATCTATGCAAAGCATTATGCCAGGCACTAGGGATAAAAAAGGAATAAAGATCTATTCCTTGCTCACTCTCAAATGGGAGAGCAGACATACACAGATAACTAAAAATGTCCAAAATTGGAAAATAGTCCAATCTAGTCTTTCCAGGGAAAACTCATCTTTAATGACAGGGTAGCATTACTATAAATTTATCTTTTAAAAACATCAGGTGGAAAACAATACAGGGTTCTGCTTGTATCGAACTATTTAAATCTAATCAAAACCCAGCTCTGCAATGCCGGCTTGCATCAAGTTTTTCTTCAGTTATTCATATTCTCCAACCTCAGGCACCATGAGCATGTAAGTGTCTATTAGCTAAGTGGCAAAAACAGGTTACATCATCTGTTGCACAGGAAACCCCTCCTCCTGTCTGCGCACCAGCACAGTCACGTGAGGAGCAGAGGGCACGAGGACGGGTGAAGCTTGGAAATTAACCTGACACATTCTCATCTGCTAGGAAACCTGGCATTTGCTCTTCCCAAGTGAAGGTATGTTTCTGAGAAGCAGTCATCAATCCATGATGCGATGACTCCTTTTTCCTCTACTCATTACATTGAGCCTGTGTTGAGTTCCTACCATGAGGTAAGAGGAGTTCCTTCCTGAGGTTGGGAGTGTGACCAACATACCCTCTGTCAAGGCTGAAGTCAGAAATCCTTCCAGTAGCAGATCTGCTGAAGTCACAGACATGCGTAAAAGGACTTCATGCTGGCCTTTGGATGGAGACCAAGGTTCGTGACAGCTTCGGGATTCTGTAGAACCTGGCCATTCCAGCTCTCGGGTCTCCCCTGTAATCTCCATCCTCCGCCACCCTTGTGTTCCTAACTTCCTTGACCGTGCTGTGTGTGCCTCTCTCTAGCCCTCCACATGCTGTTCCCTCGGGCGCACTCCATCAGGATGCTCCCTACTCCGCCTTTTCCCCCCTTCCACTCACTAAGCACGCTCTCTTCAAGCCGTAACGTAAATACCCTCAGTTCCCTAGACTTGAAGAGTGTCTGCCACAAAACATGGTCCATGGCCTCATTGCCCTCTGTTGTTGCAGCCAACTCACCCTTCCCGAGTTTGTGCTTAACCATTGCCAGTCACACCTGGATACGATCAAGTCCATTTCTTACTTCATATCTCCAGGGCCTTGCTCACAGATGGGACTTAGTGGGCACAGGTGTATAAACACACACACACACACACACACACACACACACACACACGAATATGTGTGTAGTGGAAGCCTTTTATCTTATTGAGACCTGTAGTCAGTCAGTTAAATGAAGAAGTTAGTTGAAGAAGGAAGTATAAAGATTGTACACGTACATTAATGTTTTAGTTTAACACGAAACTCGTATGTGTACGTTTATTCACCAACCTTTTGATGTAGTGAAGAATCTTTTTCTTTGCAAATGAAGCTGTGGTTTGGAGTTTTGTGTTGTTTTTCTTGCAAACTGTAAATACAATACTTGGTCTATGATTTGCATTTTGAAAGACATTTTGCTCAAAGACATACTGCCAATCTCCCTGAGTTCCAGAAACTTCTACATTATTTACATCCCACTCTGGACTTTCCTGGTTGTCTTGACTACCCTTAATTTGATAGCAATTTATTTTTAGGGAATTGCTCTCATTAAGTCGTTCGTGGAAATAACATAGTTTTCATGGGGATAACTTCCTTTTTACAGTAAATTTGTCAGTGTTTGCATATTAAATTATGTGAATATGATAAATAGAGCTAGCACAAACGGGGTTAGGGACAAACTCAGTTGACTTTTGGCAAGTTTCTATTCCTAGCTAACGGGACTAGAAGTGCTCGGTGTACCTTTACACCACTTTTTTTTTTTTTAAATATTTTATTTATTTATTTGAGAGAGACAGATATAGCAAGAGAGAGCGTGAGTGGGGAGGAGAGGGTGAAGCAGGTTCCCTGCTGAGCAAGGAACCCGATGTGGGGCTCGATCCCAGGACCCTGGGATCATGACCTGAGCTGAAGGCAGCTGCTTAACCAACTGAGCCACCCAGGTGCCCCCCTTTACACCACTTTAAACCACTTTTAAGCGAGTGTGATCCAGTCCAATTTGCTGTTGGCAAGATGACCGACTCCAGTCCTGAGAGTCTATAATGTAGACTTGGTCACACTCCCATCCTGACAGTCTATAATGTAGACTTGGTCACACTCCCATCCTCAGGAGGGAACTCATTATACCTCATGGACTTCTGAAAAGCAATCATCAGCCCACACTGTGATGACTCCTTTTTCATCTACTCATTACCCTGAGCTCCTTACCTGCTGAGCTCCTACCGTGAGGTGGTGCGAGTCATCGCATTGTGGATTGATGATTGCTGCTCGGAAGCACACCTTCACTTGGGAGGAACAAATGCCGGGTTTCAGGGCAGGTGAGAATGTGTTGGTTTAATTTCCAAGTTCCACCCCCTCTGCGGTGCGTGCAGACAACGGGACAGGCGGATACGACCTATTTTTTTGCCACTTAGCTAATGCGTCACTAAGACGCTTATGGTGGCCGGGGTTGGAGGAGTTGAATAACTGAAGGAAAACGTGATACAAGCCAAGATGGCTTAGCTGGATCGGTTGTGGGCTAAATAGCTGCCAGCCGCTGAGCGTGTTGGGGGCACCCAGGCCATCAGTTAGGATGTTTTTACTCAGTAACTGGAGAGTGTTAGTGAATCTGGCTGAGTCAGGAGTGCCATTCAAATAGAAGTCAGTTAAGACAGTCTTCTCTCATCGTCAAGTGAATATCCTTTAGGCACTAAAAACCTAGAGAGAGGAAAGCACAGATTAAAATATGGCGAAGAGCGCGCTAGCGGAGGGCTGTGGAGAGTGCAAAGGGAGTGGAATTGGGTATTTGGGGGAGGTCCAGGGAGGGGGAACCTTGGCTGTGGTGCCAGCTACTGTGGAAAGTAGTGAGTGAGATCTCAGTTTGTTTCCTTGGTGATACTGTACCTGATTTAAAACCATAAAATATTCTATTTTTTACACAATCAGAATTTTTTTCTTGTTTTGTAGAGTCCTTCCCAAGCTAATTAGAATAAATGAGGTTTTTCTTGGATCTGTAAGGCAATGTGAATATCAGAAAGCTATTATTAGCAATTAGAACCGCAACAGAAAATATTTCCTGTAAACTATGTTGGAATCTTTTCCAAATGTGTTCCCCCAAAGATTTTCACTAGCCGTCTCCATCCCACAGGTATCAGACGTGTGTCCTTGAGGAAGACATCACCCAATATACACTCGATTAAAGTAGATAATGTGAGCCATTCCCAAATCGCTTCTTGATAAAAATGGTTCCAGGCAGGGCTGTAAGATGTATAAATAAAGGTGCATTGTGAGAACGCCGTAAGAACACAAAATATGCTGAGAATTGTAATGTAAAAATATTGCAAGAGAACAAAAACATTTCTGCTGTTGTGGTCTGTGGATCCCTTCCTAGAGATAGGCATCCAAGGGGGTGTGAGATTCGAGTAACTAGGTTTTTGGTTTTTGTTTTTGGGAAAGAATTTGTATCTATATTTCAGAGAGTTACCATAACCTACATTTGCGTATTTCTCTATCCATAGAAAATTATATAGTCCTATAGGGTAAGTGGATAATCCTTTCTTAGATTGCCCTAAGATTACTTTAAAAAGGAGAAAAAATAATTCAGAGTGCATATTACAGATAGTTTGCTGCTGAATACAACTGTGGAGAGCAGAAGCAAAGGAATAAAAATTCACATTAAACAGGCCCAGGACATTTCAGAAAATGTAATTCCTAAAAATGAATTTTTGAACAAATGGGAAATGATGAGAAAAAACCATAGTCCAAACCACACCCTGTATTTGGAATAATTCCCTCAGGAAAATTCATATTCAAATTCTGGGGCGCAGATTCCATTTTATAAATGTGACAGAATTTCAATTCACTTGTGGTCTCAATTTCTAATTGATCATAGATTACAAGAGTGCAGAAATGGAAACTGACATTTAAAAATCCTGAGATTTTAGTGTATAATTCTTGTTAATAGGATTTGAGTTCATGCCTAGTTGCATTTATGATCAATGTTCAAGTAGAGGTGGTTTTTTCATAAAAAATTTTTTATGCCTAATTAAGCTTTACCAAGGGGGAAAAATACCAGGAATTTAAACTTTGCTACCATTCGTTTTTAAGGTAGCTTTTATCTGATCTAATTAAAAATCAACTCTGTCATTCTGAAAGCTTAAAGATAAATGTGCTATTTAATTTACCCTTTTTTTCTTTTATGGCAGATTAAATACAAAGAAAAATTTGATAATGAAATGAAAGATAAGAAACATCAATACAATCCTCTTGAAAATGCTTCTTTTAGGCAAAGTCAGCTTGCCACCGCACTGATGAGTGATGTAAGTTACTTTGTGCCTCGTGACTTGTGATTCATAGAAAATTATTTTCAATATCTTTTGATTCTTGCTTTTTCAGAACCCGAGTGTATTGCAATTACTTATACTTAAGATCATGTAGTTTCCAAGTAATTTTAGTTGAAAACACTGAAGCATTTTTTCCTGAAGACTTTTTGAGAAAAATGTATTATTGTAAGTTACTATTAATGGTTACTGATTGCTATTCAGTTAATAGGTAGGAATTGCTAATAAAAACTGCTATGTGCTAATTGCTAATAAAAACTATTATGTGTATTGCTAATAAAAACTATTATGTGTGATCAAGAGTAGAAATAAATTACAGAGTTTGGCAAAAAAAAAAAAAAGTAGTGTGTGATATCTTAAATAAGTGGTTGTGACAAAAGTTAACTCATGTAATTATGCCCAGGAAATTGGGCTTCTGTAAAGTACAGCCTAGTACATGGTAGTTTATAATAAAGAGATAGTCAGAAATTGCCTTGTAATGGCTATGGCTTCTTTTACATCCCTTATGTAAATGCTGTGAAATACTTCTCCACAGATTTGGTTTCATTCAGTTATTTAAAAAATAATTAAGTTTCAGTTTACAAGAAAAGATGCCTTAAATTTTTATTAGAATTAGGCAGAGTGTGAAAATGGAAACGGGGAAAGTGGACCACTTCGCTATAGTTGGAGGACATATGGAGTACCTTTACACATATTAAGATAAAGAATTGTGGAAACTGTTGCTTTGTTAGATCACTTAAACCTTTCACCTCCTGCCAGGTGGTTGGGACTCAGCATCTCTTACCTTCACTAATGTTTAGTAGGTATTGTTATTTGTGTGCCTTAACTCACGTGTGTTTGTTTCCCGAAGTTGAAATGGGTCTTTTGGGTCCATTCCACTGGGAATATCAGACCGATTTCCTTTTCTTATTTGTTTTTATCCTGTGTGCGTGTAAAAGTGTAAACCAAATAGAGTTGGAATACCCTTAAAGGTTCCTAGAGCATGGTGCTTGGACACACGAGGTTTAGAGTCAGACTGCTTGGATTTGAATCCTGTTCTACCTCCTAATACTATGTCTTCATCTTTCTGTGCCTCAGTTTACTTATCTGTAAAATGGAGATACTTGAAGTACCTCTCCACTATGGTTGTTGTGGAGATTAAATACGTACTACGTGTAAAGTGGTTAGAAAGTGTTTGGCACACAGTAAGTGATCAAGTATTTTCTATTAATATTTTAATATTATGAGTACTAATATTGTTATATTTTCAAAACAGTTGGTAAAAAAAAAAAAAGTTAGCAATAGGATGAAAAACACTGAAAGCCCTGAAATTGCTCCAAAGCGTAATTAAAATATGGTAATAATTTCTAGAGAATATAGTTTTTTTTGCTTTGAAAACAGAGTGCCTGTTAAAATTACTTGATTCTGTGAACATCACCCTTTTAAAATATGTAAACAGTGAAAGCAATTATCAAAATCTGTGCAAGTCCCAGGAAGTTAACTTTTTTACTCATTCAGTAGTAAATGAGCACCATCTAGTGGCTACTTGTATATTTGCCTGTTCATTTACCACTACCCGGTACTTTATGGTGTATTAAAAATTAATGATGGCGATAAGACAAAAGCAACTTTTTTTCTCCTAGATGGTATTTTGTTCCATGTTATTTTCATAGGTGAAGTACAAGAAAGACATTCAAAGTATGCACGAGCCAGTCTCTGATCTCCCAAACCTGTTTTTAGACCATGTTTTGAAAACCAGCAAAATGCTCAGCCGAGTAAGTCTGTTGGAGGGCAGCTGGAGATGCCCTGTGACTCCGCGAAGCCAGGCTTCCTGCACATGCCTCAGGGGCACACCTGCTTCCTTCCAGGGCGCTGTGCCTCCCAATAACTAACTCATCGGAAAGTAATGGCTTGCTTGCTTCAATCCCACCAAAGCTGCGCTTTACAAAAGGGGTTCTCGCCAGCTCTTTAATATCTCTTGAATGTAGACTTTCTTGTTGAACAACTACGCTTCTTCAAAGCACATGGACAAGTGTTCTTTCTGTCTTTCTTCTTCCTAGTTAGATTGAAGCCACTTGGAGGTCAGGCTTAAATCAAGGCTCTTTTATTTTGTGAAGGTTAGAGCAGAGTGTCGGATTAGACTCCAGTAACATACAAAGTTGTCTTAGTCTACTTTGTATTTTCCCTGAAAATAAGTCCTATGTTACATTGGCACTCTACTTTGAGTCTTGTGAGGGTTTCCATATTTTCTTCAGAGCAATTAGGGAAGCGAGTAGTTTTTTCATGTCCTAAAGAAAATATTTGTGCACCTTGCCGAGTGATCATTCCATCAGAACTCACCTCCTGGATGCTATTTCAAACAAACTTACTGCGTGTGGATCGTGACTTGGCAGGTTCTCTTAAGTGATGACCCCAGCTCACCTGTGCCCCGTTGCCGACATCTCAGAATGGCCCATGGTGATGATGAACTGTAGTTTGACCTCACGTTTTTTCCACGCCTATATTAATACTTACTCACATGCTCACCCACTCACCCAAAATTAGTCAGATGTATTGAATATCTGCTTTGGGCCAGGTACGATCAGATGGAGAGTTCTGTTGGGCAAGGAACGTGAAAATAATTATCTTCAGGAGATATGCTCACAGTCCTGGATTTTTTTTAAAAAAAATCCGTAGTCCAGACCAGGTTCCCGAACTATTGAATAATGAGATACAGCTTCCATTCAGGTTTAAAAATGTCTGCCTTTGGTTCTGATGTGTTGAAACTTCTGTTCATTATTTTGTAATCTTCCTTTCTCAACAGATGTCATCCTTCTTGAAGTGGATTACATGTGTAAATAATTCATATTCGCAGAGATTTGAAAATTAATTAACTGACTTTTATTACCGGTCTTGGTTGGAAAAGCAGTCTGTCATTCTTCCTGTCTGCTGGGTGGGCTAGGAGCCATAGAGGACCATCAGGCACAGAACCGGACTCACACTTCGCTCATACTTCCTGCCATTTCAAGGCTCCTTCCCACGTCTGCACACATTCCCCCACTTCTCGAGTGGCCCTTTCAGATCCATGTTTTCCTCTATGACTCATAGGGATGTTTGTAAAAGTCAGTACGTTTCTATTCTCAGAGCCTGCTGCTTTCTTCATGTTTAGTCTTTGCCATCCCATTTTGATATTTGAGTGGTATCTGCCCTTGACTCTTCTCCATCCATACTTGAGTTAAATTTCCTGAGGACATGCGGATTCGTGTGCAAATAAGACAAGAAAAATATCATAGTGGTCACTTAAAAATTTGGTAGTTGGAAGAATATTTTCTTCAAGAATATTGACCTTTCTTTTATAATAATGGTGAAAAACCATAACTTAATATTAATTGTTTCTATCACAGACAGGTAGCAGAGAAACTCAGCAAAGACACTTATTGCATTTATTGTATATACCATTTTAAAAGTTTAAGTCTTTGTTCAGGTGGTGCTTTTGCCTAGGTCATAGATTTTTTTTCCTCCACAGAAAAATTGTGATGGAATAATTACTTCATAGGAGAGGAAGTTTAAGACTCAAATATGTTACCCTGAGGTACCTATTTATTAAAGTTGTATGATAATACATTGGCTGAAATTTATTGTATGTTAGAATTGCCCTCTTTTAAATTTTCATATGGAGAGAATTGGAATTTTGCTGATTTATAAAGGTAACTTCATTTTAGCCAAAGATTGAATAAGAAAGTACTTAATAAACAGACATTCTGCCAAAATTAGTTGTCAGTTGGTTATAAACGGCTGTTTTTTAAAGACCTCTAAATGTCTTTGGTATAAATCACCATTTTTTAAAACACAGTGTGTTAGAGTAAAATTAATCCTTATGAGTTTGAACAGCTGTTCTAGTTAAAGTTTTGAAGGGCCATTTCGCCCCAGAAAATAGAGCTCTAGTAGCTTTCGATTTCTTTTATAACTTTGCATTAATGAAAAATATGTATTGCGTGTTACTTTGTGTCATTCCCACTAGGAGGCAACAGAGACTATTACATAAGGAATAGCAAGTCCTGAAAATTCCTTTGCAGATCTTCCTTCAAAAAGGTTGTTTGTTTTTTGTTTTTTAAATAACAGCTTCTGAAATTCTCTGTCACTAAAATAGATTATTGGGGACAGTATTTATTGACCTTTCCTTAGTCTATTCCATTATTGTAGACATAATATCCTAAGCTTTACTAGTTCTGATTTTAACTTGGTATGGAGTATATTCTAGTGTGCTATGTTCAACTCATAATTATTTTATTTATAAATTATAAACTAACTTTTCAGTAAATTACAAAGTCTCTAAATATCCCGTTATTCTTTGAGATTATTTTTTTTTTTAATTAGCAGAGGAGTCGAAATTTAGAATTTGTTCTCTTCTTGGCAGATGTACCATGGGAACATTTTCATGAGCTTCCTGGGGTGTTTTACTCCCTCACGTTATTCTGGCTGGAGTTTGGGGAGACACACGTCTTAGTACTCTCATCCCCCAGAAGTGCCTCTGGGGACCGTGGCCGTGTCCCCGTGGACTGGCGGTTCTCATGTGCATCTTCCCACCCTTCCCATCCCTGGCTCTGGGCCTCTTCCTGGTTCACTCTCAGATCCCTGGAGCATCTGCCAAGACCCGAATGTCAGCTCTGTCCTGGCCAGCTCTTTCCTGCTCCCTTCCAAATGCAGCCTACCTCTCCCTACATCCTACGACTTTGCCATTTTCCCTGAAATCCTCCCTGCTGAATGAGCGACCAGCTTTAGCGGAAGTCTAGAGTCTTTGAGAGTTAGCATTTATCTCTAGAAGTGAACTGATGAAGTGTCCAGTCTCCAGTGAGAGAAATCACAAAGCAGTTTTTGTTTCATTGCAGCCTGTTGTATCTGGTGTCCCACGATTGCGGGACACCAAATTTGGTGTCTCTTCCATATTCACCACTTTGTCTGTGTCTCTAAATAATAGTCTTGATCCAATTTCTTCACCTTAAAAATTCAACGGACTATGCCCAGACTCCTCTGTTTCTCTTCCAGGTATCTCCTACCCTCTCTTTTTAGGAAAATTCGTTGAATTATTTCTCACTCTCTTATTTTCCTTATGACCCCTCAGTCTTCCTCAAGGCTGAGCCCTCATGCACAACTTCTTTCCTTTCCTGCCTCCAGCTTTCCTTTACGCTGTTCTCTCTTCTTTTCTTTCCTTCTCCCCTTGTAGACGCTATCAAACACATTTCTGGTCTAGGATAAGCTCTGAGCAAATCACCTTTATTTTACCCACCTTGCTTGTTCCGTCACTGGCTTTTCCGTTGCCACTCCCCAGCACCTTTTCCATTGTGTGGACAGCGAATGGTCCCCTGCTTCTCTAGGGTGCCTCACATGGAGCACCCCGAGCTGCTGGTCTGTGGTGCATTGCCCATTTCCCTCAGTGTCAGGAATCTACAAGAGCAGCCCACCGCAACGGGACTTGATAGCTTTGCAGGTCCTGTGGGCTTGCCTTTTTCAGTTTGCATTCCTAAGTATTGGTTGCTCCAGTGGTCTCTCTTATTCTGAATTTATGTTCATCTTCTCTGTTTTAGCGAGAGTATAGAAAGCTTTTTGAGGAAAACAAAGGAATGTATCATTTTGATGCGGATGCTGCTGAACACCTGCACCATAAAGGCAATGCCACGCTCCAGAGTCAGGTGTGTGCCCTCCCTGTCTGGACCCTCAACCCCTCACCACCACGCACCTCCACCGAGAAGGTGCGGTGGCTAACAGAGCATACTTCCTGAGGAAGTGAACATCGCCCCAGAAAATCTCAGATGCTACTCTCTCCATATGACTGGGGTGGGAGAGCTGGAGCTAGGTTTCAGTGTAAAAGCATTTCATAAAATAAGTTTCTTCACCACAATTTTAAACTTACAATGTATCAATGAACTAAATAACGATCAAATCTCATGATGATTTCAGTCTCTACAGTATACTAATTTGCCATCATGAGCTGCAAAATTAATTTTCCAGGTGCAAAGTTTATTAGAATTTATCAGATCAATTAGAAGTGTTATTAAAAATTATCTCACATTAGGGGCGCCTGGGTGGCTCAGTGGGTTAAAGCCTCTGCCTTTGGCTCAGGTCATGATCTCAGGGTCCTGGGATCGAGCCCCGCATTGGGCTCTCTGCTCAGCAGGGAGCCTGCTTCCCCCCCTCCCCCGCCTGTCTCTCTGTCTACTTGTGATCTCTCTCTCTCTGTCAAATAAATAAATAAAATCTTAAAAAAATTATCTTACATTAATGTTTCTTTCAACTATAAAATTCTATGTGGTCCCTGAAAGAAAAGACAAAACAGAACAACAAACTTCCCTGTGCACTTTAAGGGTGTTATCTATATATATATATATTTTTAAAGATTTTATTTATTTATTTGAGAGAGAAAGTGAGAGGATGAGAGGAGCGAAGGTCAGAGAGAGAAGCAGACTCCCCGTGGAGCTGGGAACCCGATGCGGGACTCGATCCTGGGACTCCAGGATCATGACCTGGGCCGAAGGCAGTTGCTTAACCAACTGAGCCACCCAGGCACCCTATATATTTTTTTTAATTCTGAGTTTCAGTAGTTGCAAAAGATGTCATTCCAGCATCTACTAAGATATAATTTTACATTCATTAAATGTATCCTTTGGAACATAAATTCCTTAACTATCTGATACCCACCTTCATTTAAAAAATAAATTGATTCTCCTTTAAGGTTTAGAAACTTACATTTTTTTCTCTTCGCAGTCTTATTTTTATTTAATTTTTCCCACAAAGTCTTATCCTAGCATATGTTATTACATATCCTAGTATGTTACTACACTTCACACACTTTCATTGATCACTCTATCATACTTCTTTGAAACAAAAATAAACCTACAAATAGGAATTTAAAAACCTGTTACATTTCCTGCCACCACAAAGTTCTAAGTATTGAAAAACTACTTTTGGATTTAATCATCATTAAAAGTGCTATTATTATATAAGTCAAGAAACAATTTCAAAAAAATATTTACACATAAGAATTTTATTTTACTATTTTATTTTTAAAAGTATTTTACTTATTTATTTGACAAAGAGATAGAAAGAGGACGCAAGTAGGCAGAGAGGTAGGCAGAGGGAGAGAGAAAAGCAGGCTCTCTGCTGAGCAGGGAGCCCAATGTGGGGCTCGATCCCAGGACCCTGGGATCATGACCTGAGCCAAAGGCAGCCGCTTAAACCGACTGAGCCATCCAGGCGCTCCACACGTAAGAATTTTAATGAAAATACATTTCTGAATGAAATGAATCATGATCAAAACTTTTCTGTGAATTTAATTTTAAAAGGTATATTGCTAAGAAAAAGCTGATCACTCTGACAGCTTATATATAATTCTAGTTTTTCTTATTAGGAGATAGAAAATATCAATCATTGGGGCGCCTGGGCGGCTCAGTGGGTTAAAGCCTCTGCCTTCAGCTCAGGTCATGATCTCAGGGTCCTGGGATCGAGCCCCGCATCGGGCTCTCTGCTCAGCAGGGAGCCTGCTTCCCCCTCTCTCTCTGCCTGCCTCTCTGCCTGCTTGTGATCTCTCTCCCTCTGTCAAATAGATGAATAAAAAAAAATCTTTAAAAAAAAGAGAAAATATCGATCATTTTATAAACTAAAATAAGAAGGAGATTGGTTGTAATTGAAATAAATCATTCATGATATGATATTATTAAGTAATGCAGGGCAAACCTGAAAGCAATCGCATAAAAGCTCTCTGCGTGAGTGTTCTGCAGTGTTTGTGGAAGTCAGCAGTCCCAGAGAACACTGTCTTTCCTTTGATGGAGAATCACACCTGTTTTCCTCCTTGTTCATGATTTACTGATAGACATTCGAAGCCATCACAGAGATCTCTCTCTTTCTCTGCCTCTGTCTCTATGTATATGTGTGTGTACCATTAGCACATACGTATTAACCCCGTATACATGAGATATATCTGTATATCCCAGCTATTTAAATACTTCAAGTCCTAGAACTACATTTAGTAGTTCTAAATTATTTTTATCCCTTAAATGTTTTTATATATTATTACCTGTTTACTTTTTCTGTATGTCATTTACCACAGGGAACCCGGGGACCAACCCAAAGGACCAGAATAATATGATGTTAGAAACTGGGATGATTAATTTTTGATATATCTATTTTACTTTGCTCTATTTGTACGAGGGCTTGTGAACTCTATGTGCTTTTTATACTTCTTTTCAATGAAGGTTAAATACAAAGAAGAGTATGAGAAAAATAAGGGGAAATCAATGCTTGAATTTGTTGAGACACCCTCATATCAAGCTTCAAAGGAGGCTCAGAAGATGCAGAGTGAGGTGAGTCCCTTTGATTTGCTATGAACTGTTTTTTTTTTTTTTAAGTTTATTTATTTTTAAGTAATCCCTATGCCCAACATGGGGCTCAAACTCATGACCTAGAGATCAAGAGTCACATGCTTTCCCAACTGAGCCAGCCAGGCGCCCGTTATAACTGTTTGATGCATATTTGATGTTTTAGCTTTTGAAAGGAACTAGCAAAGTAATTCAGAATGTTGAGTGGGCCTAGAGGAAAGCACACTGCCCAGGAAGACCAGGGAATCTCCATTCTAGATCCGGGGTCTTGTCTGGGTCATTGAGATTCTGTGGCCCTTAGTTTTTCTCATTTGGCAAATATAATACCAGGCCAGGTGAGCTCTTAACTGCCCTTTCACGTTCTATGATTATAAAGTTGACACTTTCAGGTTGTGTCCATGTAAAATTATGATGAGTAGAAAGAAAACGAAAAGAAAATGAAGAGCTGGTTACTTTGTTTACCTTTTATTTTTCAGTGACGATAGAACTAACATTTATTAAATACTTACTCTGTGCTAAGCAGTTGACTAAAAGCTCTATATATGTCAGCTCATTTAATCCCCTCAAGGCAAGGATGCCAGGTGGGCATATCCCTCAACTGATAATCATCCAACTGAAATTAATTGTCTTATCTGAAATCGCATATCCAGTAAATGCCAATGATTTAGGCTGGTCAAATCATGAGTGATTCTACTTCCTCTGTTGACTTATTTCGTTGATTGTCCCCATAGTCCCCTCCCCCCACCCCCAAACAGTGACATTGGAAGTTTTAAAATATCAAGAGAAAAGAGCGGTTAAGAATTTTTTGGACATATGCATTTCGTGTTCTACTTAAAATGATGCTGGATCACATCCAGATATTCCCCAAATGATTTCGCTCTGTCCTAGTGAGATTTCTTCCGTTCTTTTTTTCCCTGCATTTTTTTGGGACCAGACTCCAGACACAGAAGGCTTTCTCTGCAGCCAACATACAGATTCTGTGGGTACACCAAGTTATTACTGCAAAGGTACAGAAATAGCAGAAGGCAGCATCAGCTGATTATGGCCCCACACAAGGTGTGCTCTGTAGACATGATCATGTCTATTCTCCAGTAACAACACCAAAACAGGGAGAAATGATAACTTCTGGACAATGAAACTCTCGTAGGAATTTTGGAAACAACATATGTGCTATTTGTTGCTGCTTATGCTGCTGTGTGTTATAATTCCTCTTCTTGGGAAAAGGACATTCAGACATTACAGTGGCTTGTTGAATTGTCCAAGTAGTTTAATTGCTTCTTCAAGCACGAAAGGAGAAAATCACTTGTATTTGTCATATCTCATAGCTGCTTAAGCCAATAGAGAGGAGTTTGATCAAGAAATTGGTGAATATTTTGGTGAAATGAGCTGTTGGTTTTAACTGAATTGGCAGAGGGGTAAATTTGGTCAGAGTTCAGAAGCCTGACAACAACTTACATTTAATGGGATAACTGTTATGGGACTATCTTTGTCTTAGTTTTGACCGCTCTTAACCAAGTACCACAGACTGGGTGGCCCAAACAACAGAAATTTATTTCTTACAGTTCTGGAGGCTGGAAGTCTGAGATCAGGGTGCCAGCACGTCAGGGTTCTGGAGAGACCATCTTTGGGGGCCCCTCTCGCTGCCTTCTCACTGTGTCCTCACATGGCAGATCACAGAGAGGAAGCAAACTCTCTCATGACGTCTTTGAGGGCAGTACCCCATCGCGAGGGCTCCAACCTCATGACCTCATCTATCCTAATCACTTTCCAAAGGCCCTGCATCCAAATGCATCCATCACATTGAGGATGGGATAGGGTGGGGTTCCCACATATAAATTTTGGGGTGACACAATCATTCAGTCCATATCACCTTTTCTCCATTTCGAGAATAGTATATAAAGCACTGTTACCAGGTGGGGAGCTGGAAGGCAACCTCTGGGTTGAGCCTCCAGAACTTGTGGCCTGTGTTAGTTCTCACCTGGCTCCACTCCTGGTCCCCCAGCTCTCACTGATAGTCATGTCTCATCCTTTAAGGAGAAGACCAGCACCTTCAGACTGGGTTTTCTGTCTTCTTCCCACCAGGCCCAGGCTGTTATTATTTAGGTGTTTGGGTTATATCTTCTCGTCTTACTCACAGAGGGAAATGTTCCCCTGTTTTCCTCTCTTTGATCCTCTCTGTACTTTCTCTTCTGAAGACCCCCTTTTCCTTCCCCTTCTTTATCCCCATGGCTATAGTACTCAAACCCTGTGTGGATGAGTCTCAGGGAAGCATGTCAGGAATGCACAGCCCCACACCGCTGCCTCAGGAGGTCCTTCTTCCAGACTGGGAATCATATTTAACAATATCCCAGGAGCTTCTGACATTGGTGATCCCACGACCACACTTTGAGAAACATGGACTCACTGAAGAAAACGAGTAGTTCCCTAACTTAAAGTCATAAAACTCAGATGGATTCAAAACACCAAACAAACCCAAAATGTATAGATAATCTGCTTCTCAGAGATTTAGTTGGGCAAAGTAGACCAAGTTGTTTTTCTTTATATGAAATGCTCAGTTGGTTTTTCTTCTACTGGGGATGGGCCCTCGAAAGAGGGAAGATTCCCCAAGACCAAATTTCACCATACAGATGACAGAGCCTTCAAAGATAGCTTCTGTACTGAAAAAGTGGCATTGTTTCTACATAGGCATGTTTCCTTGTGCTGAACTTGGAAATCTGATAACCAGCGCTTTGCTTTGCTTACATGGTACAAAAAGAAAATAAAATGTCGACAACTAAAAAAAAAAGAAAAAAGAAAAAAAAAAAGAAGCCATCCCACCCCCAGTTAGTCAAATGAACTAATCAATTCCTTCTGGTTGGCCGTTTTGACATCAGGTGCAAACAGCTTTAAGGTTTAACTGTAGTAATACATTTTTTATATGCTATGGAATTCGCTTACATCGGGGGCTGTGTGGGCCTTTTGTTAATATTGGCTTTCAATTTTTGCTGTTCTGATTTCTGGTATTGCCACGAGGGGGAAATTATCCTTTGTAGAGGCTGAGACATGTTTTCCCTTTAATTATAGCCTCTGGCTATTAGATTTTTAGGCTCAGCAGTTATATTTCTGCTCAGCAGGGCTTGAGGAGAGAGGAATCTTTCAATAGAAAATACCTTTGGACCAAATTTATACTACAAAGGTTAGAAACATACAATATCTAAAAATCAAAGTTAGAGGTTGATGTGAAAGATACCTTTATATATAGGACCAATGAAGTGGACACAAAGAGGACGATCTGGGTTACAGATGGTTTTATTCCTATGAGGTGGGCTTGACGATGAGTTTCTTGAGCCTTCTCTGGGTAAAGCTACATGTTCCTGATGTCAGGGATGGTCACTCATTTTTCTGTTGTAGCCGATAATTATGCTTCTCTCACTTTTCTTCGAATGCCAGATACAGGTTGGATCAGTGGGTTCTGTACAAGAAATCTCTAAATCTGGCTTTGAAAAATTCTTTGTCTTCTGTTTCATAAAAAGCATACTAAAGATTTTTATTTTGTTTTGTTTTTCCTGTTGCAATCAACCCTCCTGATTGACTTATTTCAGCAAAATAAGCTTTTCATAGGAGAAGGGCTTTTTGAAGTGAATTATCTGAAATAAAAAAATATACCCAAATTTTTATTTTTGCTTTTTTAAAAAGATATTTTTGACCTGGAAATGCCTTATAACCTTTGACCTAGATTCAACCTTATAACCATATAATTTCAGCTAGTTCCACTTAAAGAAGAGGGTGGTTTCTCATTGTTCTTTGGGAATATCTGTAATTCCTTTAACTCAGAATGTTCTCAATGCAACTTCTTAATCACTTGGTTAAATGTTAGTGTTTCCAGGACATCTGTTGTGACCTTTTTTTTCTTTCCTGTGGTCTCCACAGGTCATTTGTTAAATAGTTGTATGTGACCTAAATGTTGGAGAGGCAACAACAAGTCTCTCTTATTGTCCTGCATGGTTTGGGAGAATTTCTTTACACAATTACCTATCTCTGTAATAGGTAGATTATGAAACCAGAAATGGCCTTTTGTTTGGCATTAATAACAGTCTCTTGTAGAATTTATTTTTATTATCTTTGTGACGCAATTTGAATAAAATACTTAGCTGGTAAATATAAGCTTTTGTGCGACTGATAAATATTTCGCATGGATGGAGATCTTTGTTATTTAGAGAGACTGTTTTTACTGTCCTACGGTGAGAGTTACTATTGGTTTTCAGATCCATAGTTCAAATGCTGGAATTGAGGGATTCTTAGCCAAAGGGTGGCTGAGAATGTCGAAGGGGGAGGTGGGGGTATGGATGTCCACCCTCCACAATCACCGCCTGCCTCTTTCCATTCCTAGTTGTGAACTCCTACCTAGAGAACAATTTATCAGGTTGAAGATAAGACTCCTCACAGTGAAACTTAATTCGCAGATGGTAGAGGCACAGTCTCAGGGCCAAAATCATTAAAGGAAGACCTGCTCCAGCCTCCATTACATTTTAGAGATGGTCTTTGCCACATTCACGAAAGGCTTCCAGGGAAAGGGGTGATGAGAACCTCAACATTTACGCTACTGTGCTTTGAATGGCTTTCCATGCAGCCAGCTTTTCTTCCAACTTTACTGGCTTTTCTCTCCAACCGGGCTGGAGTCAAACAATGAATCAGTAGGAGTTAAGCAGCATCACTCTGAGTGCTTTCCCAGAGGCAGCTGGTCCTTGATGATTCTGCTTTCGTTTGGTAAAATTCTAAAATTTACGGTAAATTTGGAGTGATTTTCTTGTGCCTATGAAGACTGCGAGGTAGTAGAATTATATAAGGCAAACCTCAGTTTTGTTCGGGGAACTCTTGTTCTAATACCTTTCCAACAGTGATGAGTATTTTCTAAATTTCAAATTGTGCGGTCTTATTTAACAGAAAGTTTACAGAGAGGATTTTGAGAAGGAGATTAAAGGAAGGTCATCACTGGATTTAGACAAGACTCCAGAATTTTTACATGTAAAGTACATCACCAACCTTCTGAAAGAGGTAGGATCTTGAGATTTGCTATTAAATATTGTGAAAGAAAACTAAAGAAATAACCCAGGAAATACTTACTCCAAAATTCCCTGCTAGCTGTTTGAGATGTTAATCCATTCCTCTTTCTCTCACTTTGACCTTTATTAACAGAGTTTTTCATTTTCATTAAAAACTGGAAAGTGTATGTTAACATTTCCATTTAAAGTTGGGGGATGAAATCACCTAGAGTTTCTGGAAAAACTTGAAAAATATCCTGATTTTGCGTTTGTACCTCAGAAGCTCTATAAATAGTTTTATAGCAGTTAGTTTTTTTTTTTTTTAATTTTGAATATGGGTGAGGCAAACTTAATTCTTTCAAATTTATTTAAAAGTGCATTTTAGAACGAGCTTTTTTGGCAACTCCCCTGTAGCATTCTCAAGACATCTGATAATCAGAAAGGAGAGGCTCAAATGTGAAGGTTTGGATAAATGACACATTATTTCTGAGTGGATTGTGTTCTAAGGGGGGGAAAATATTTAGCATAGAGAACACAGGAACTCACGTTGATTTTTCATTTTTCTCTCAGCAGGTATCTGCTCCCCTCCCTGCCAACTCGGTGCATTTTGGCTCACAATTAATATATTACATTTGCTGAACATTAAGGTCTTCAGACCTAATAATGAAAAATATGCTCATAGTCCATCCCTTTAAAAGTTTCTTTTTCTTTTTGTTTTTTAATGGCTAAAAAGTAACTCGGAGCTCTTCCAACTCCCTGTTTAGATAGAGTCTCTTTACATATAGGGGAAGTATTACAGAATGCCACTTCACCCTGAATTTTGAACTGAAGAAACTATTCCTGAAAGAAATATCTTAAATCAGTGAAATAAATTCGAGTACAATTCTGTACACGAACTTTCTTAATAACTGAATGCCAACTGGCCTTTACTGTTTAACTGGTTTTAGAAATTTAATGTGCCTTGCTGTTGTAATGTATGTTGGGCTGAAATAGGCGTATAATTTATGGAAGAGTGCTTTTGCTGTCCTCCATTTTCTCACTCCTAATTCCTCTCGATTTTTTTTGAAGTCCAAGGCTAATCAAATGGCAACCTCTTACTATTGTCTTTCTTTTAAAAAAATATGCACTGTTTATATGAAACTTTGAAAGGGGAATCTCTTTCATTTACATGCAAATGATTGGTCTGCATATTTAGTTTAAGGCCCATAAATGACTTTGACTTTCTCTTTTATTTCTGTTTTTGAAAGAATCTTTTTTTTTCTCCTTTTGAAAGAATCTTATTTTAGGTGTATGGATTCAGACTGTATGCATCAGGATAGTAAAAGACCCTTAAGACTATGATTAAAAATCTTTTAATTCAGTTATAAAGAGGTCTAGTTTTAAAAAAGGAACTCTCAGTGACTTAATGAAATTATAACTTCTCTAAGTATATGCATTTAGCTTTAAATTGTCTTTGCATTTTTTACTTTATTATGGTTTTTACATTTATATTGCCATTCAGAATGTTCAAAGTATTGTTTTGTAGTTTCACTTCATTTGATTCCTCCGATTGCCCTTTAACATCGGTAGAATAAATATTTTTATTTTCATTTTGCCTGTGCACGTGGAAATCAAGGCTCAGTTACTTAAAGTCCTTTGAAGGTCATATGACTAAACAAGTGAAAGAATTCCGACTTTCATCCAGGTCATTTGACTCCAGAGCTCTTTCCAAAATTACATTCAGGTCATTACAATGTCTTGTAGGCTATTAGTTAAGCAGAGGACCAGCTAATTTAATTATATTGGACAAAGAGAAAATAACATCAAATGAACCCTAGAATTTACTGGAATATAACTTCTTGGTATTAAAGGAAGCCTCATCTTTTATCTGGCGAGTTAGTCATAAGTGCAACTCAGTTGAATTGGATCAAGATATATATTATTTTCATAATACATTTAGTAAGAAAAAAAAGAAATTCATTAGCAGAACAAAAACCCCAAGTTATATATGAGTATTAGTAGAGACATTTGGATCTACTTAAAATATAATACTAAAATGGATGACGTTCAGACTATGTATTATCAATCTGTAGGAAATTATTTGGTTTTATGAATCTGAATAAAGTAGAATTTTTTTTAAACTTTGACTATGTCAGTCCTTTTGATTTTGTAATTTTCAATTCTTTTTCAACTATGATCTTTTGGTGATTCATATTTTATAGGCAGTTTTCAAAGAAATACTTCAAATAATTAATAAGAAGCATCCATTCCTAAGATCTTCCTCACCACTTAAAAGGAAGACATCTTTTTAAAATATGGGACCAATATGGTACCAAAATATACTGGAAGTCAGGATGAAAGTGAAAATCCTGATAAAATTGGAAGCCACTCTAAAGAGAAAAATAGTCTCTGTAGAAAATTAACATAAACACTCAGGAATTCTGATTCCTTCCTTTCTAGAAATATTTTTTCGTTTCTGTGGTCTCTAGAAAGCATGTGACATGGTGTATCAGTTAGAGTATCCCAGAAAGTTTTGAACTGTAATGTTCTTGTTTCATAGAAGGAATATAAGAAAGATTTGGAAAACGAAATAAGAGGTAAAGGAATGGAACTTAACTCAGACGTTCTTGATATTCAAAGAGCAAAACGTGCGTCCGAAATGGCTAGTGAGGTAAGTGTATTTATTCAGCAACTGAGAATGTATGAATTTTCTGCTGACTTCCTTGTATGTAAATCTTCAAAGTTTTATATGCATTCCATAACTTTTATGTGCAGGGTGATGATTAGTAGCCATGTCCTAGTAGTCATTTTCCAGTCAAGGAATTAAAGAAAAAATAAAATAATAAAAATAAAGATGTTCACCATCTCCTTTCCATGTGGTATGAGAAAATGACCATTTCCCCCTTGTAGAGAAAAATGTATATAATAAACCAGAATAATTATAGGAGATTCAAATTGATCTTTTACAGAAGTGAAAGGCAGAGGATTGGGAACGTGTGTTGGCGAGCTCCGTCAGTTACTGTGGTGCTGGTCACACGCTCTCCTGCTCTCCACCCAACAGAGCCCCAAGCCCTTGCCTCAGCTGCTCAGTGAGCACACATAAAGCTCTTTATGAAGTGAGAGTGACTGTTGCTCACTTTACATGGCATTTGTGGGAAGGAATGAAATGCCTCTGAAGAGCTCAGTCCTTTCATCCTTGTGTTATGTCATTATTTTGGTATCAGATAATGGCCCTGCACTTTGAGGAGAGTCTAGCTGAACTGAGCAATGAGAAGTGTAAAGTTGTGTTCCCATAGGTTCATGAGCTGAGGTGATCGTGGCGATGGTGACCCTATCAGTCAGGCTGCAAATGACAGGAACCCAACTCAAACTGGGTGAAGCAACAAAGGGAATGTTTTGGCCTTTGAATAGAGAAGTCGGAAGCCAAGTTTCCTTCAGGTTGGAATCCATAAGATGTCTCTCTTCCTTCCTCTCTTGGTTCTGTTGTCTTCTCTATTGCTTCAACCTTGGGAGGCTATCTCCAAGTGATGGCTCTCCTAACAGTAGGGTAACTCCTATCTGTGCCAGTAATCCCAACGGGAAGTGAGCATCTGTTTCTTATGGTTACAGTTAAGGTCCTAGGATTGAATCTCACCAGATCAGCTTCTATCATGTGTTCACTCTTGCCCTAATCATTGTGTCTGGGGCCAGAGGAGTATAATGTACTGGTGGTCTGATTTGGTTATCATGGTCTCTCATGTGTTTAGTTAACGTTAATTCCTCGGTAGTTTAATTGCATTCTAAGTTTAAAAGATTCAAGGGGTGCCTGGGTGGCTTGGTCAGTTAAGTGTCTACCTTCAGCTCAGGTCACAATCCTGGGGTCCTGGGATCAAGCCCCATATTGAGCTCCCTGTTGAGCTCAATAGTGTATCATTGCTCAACAGGGAGCTCAATTCTCCTTCTCCCTGACCCCTGCTCATGTGCACTCTCTCTCTCTCTCTCTCAATCTCAAATAAATAAAAAATCTTTAAAAAAAGATTAAAAATTGTTATATATTTTAAAAAATTCACAATCCTCTTTTACCATATCCATGTTCTTTAAATAAGTTAAAGCATTAAAAGCCACTGTGATATCTTTGGCTAATATTGTCATCACGTATTCCTGTTAGTAATTCTGTACAGATTCTTCTGTTATGGTGACATGTGCAGTCCACATTCAGAGGTAAATCTTGTAGTCACTTGTCAGTAATATTTGGAAAATCATTTTAGACTGTCAATGGCGGAGTCGGTCTAGATACAGCTGAATGGCACGATGGTGGCAGGAGCAGCAGTAAGTCAGCCTACGAGTATAGGAGTAAAAGACCAAAAGAAGCTATCAGTTATTGAGCACCTACTATGTGCTGAGCCCTATGTCATATGCTGTCTCATTGATCCTCAGAGGGCTTCCGCATGGAGGAATTATTGCCCCCATTTTGCAGATGAGTAAATCGGAAATGTTAAACATTCCCGGTGTCACACAGCGATTGAGTGCTCTGGCCTCCAAGTCAGCCTTCTGTCTATGGCATCAACTCATTGAAACCTGCCTCCCTATCCTCCAGCCCCTAACACAGTTGTCAGTGAAGCTTCTCAGCATGTAGAGTAAAAGCCTCAGAGCTTCATATACCCTTTTTCAGTGAGAATAGTGATACACTTCTAAGCAGTTCAGAAAATTTAGTTCTAGGTCATCATTTCATAGTACAAAGTAAAATGCGTTTTCTTTTTTTAAAAAATATATGTGTGTTCAGTGATTTTTTGGTATCATCGATTACAGAAACAGGTTTGTCCTTAGAGTGTCTGAATATTAGAAAATGTTGCTTTTTTTTTTTTTTTTAACAGAAAGAATACAAGAAAGACCTGGAGTCAAAAATTAAAGGGAAGGGAATGCAAGCTGGCACTGACACCCTTCAAATACAACATGCCAAAAAAGCTTCAGAGATAGCCAGTCAGGTTAGTGGAGTGAATGGTGCAGATGCCTTCAAACCTGTATTTCGGAACTTCACAAATCCTATTAACCACTTGATTAGTGCATGGAGTTCCCCAAAGCTTTGTGACTAGATTAAAAGTTTGGATTGGAGACCATTCCAAATCAGCATGTTTGCTTGAAAATGTATTGTTTCTGCTTTACTCATTACCTTTAGATATATCAAAGAAAACTAGGGGAAAGGCATTTTAATAGAACACACACACACACACACACACACACACACACACACACACACACACACCCTTACCTTATCCTTGGAATACAACAAATTTCACATCCATCTGGGCTACAATAAATGTTTTCATACTATGTTTTCTTTAAGGATCGGTCTTGCGGGGCGCCTGGGTGGCTCGGTCGTTAAGCGTCTGCCTTCGGCCCAGGTTAGATCCCAGGGTCCTGGGATCGAGCCCCACATCGGGCTCTCTGCTCTGTAGGAAGCCTGCTTCTCCCGCTACCATTCCCTCTGCTTGTGTTCCCTCTCTCTCTGTGTTTCTCTCTGTCAAATAAATAAAATCTTTAAAAAAAAAAAAAAAAGGATCGGTCTTGCGCTGCTCTGTATATCTGTGTTTCCCACTTTCTGAACAGACCTTAAAAATCACATATTGAGACTCGAGCCTGACAGTGATAACCATTTCTGTATGATTTGGTTGCACTTTCTCAAAATATCCCATTGACCTCATCACCATGCCGGAAATTCCTACCGGGTTAGCTTTTTGGATTGAAGTGTTCTATATCCTGAGTGACCATGTTTTTCATCTAATATTTTCCTCTTCATGTAATGCACGTAATGACAGGATATTAATTTAGAAGTTTTGACTTAGGGGCTATGATGTGATAGATAACAGATAATGTTGTAGGACTCAGACCATATGTGTAGTTTTTTGAAGGAAATATCTCAGAACCAGTTCCGTACCTCTTGAACTCCTCCAGTAATTTTGAGACCGTAAGAGTGTCACTGGAGTAGAGGGGATTTGGGAAGAGGTGATTTTGTGAGAAACATTTGTGAAGAGAATGTTGGGCTGCAGGTTAAGGAGTGCTGCCCACTTACCTCAAGGCTGATTGGGGGGCGTTTCACTGAGGCTACTCTGAGAGCTATACTGTGACCTTTGCAGTTAGGAAGAGCTGCTCAGGGTTGACTCCCCCAGGAGGGCTAGAGGGAGCTGATTAAATGCCCTGCGAGTTGCTGCTGCATTGGGATCTGCTTACATCCCCAGGGTTAGGGACTGGCCAGGGGAATGGAAGGGTCATAATTGGTTTGGACAAAGGATCTGGAGATGGCATAGGAGTCTTGAGCAACGGGGAGTTTAGTTAGAAATGCCAGAGTTGCAGGGGATGCGTGTTGAACAGGCCCTTGAAAACCTTCTTTCACTTGACCCCTACTTCCATTCTCCTAAAATATAGCCGATGTTGCAAATTTGTTGTAGAATGTTCTGGATCTATTTTTATGTGTATATAGATAAACATAACACTTATGTACACATAGACTTAAGAAGTCCTTAAATACCAACTATTTTTTTCTGTGCTTGGTTTTCTCACTTAATATTATGGACCCTTTTCCATGTTACTTCATATAGTTCTACCTCATTCTTATAGAAAAATTAAGCATTTCATAACATGAATGTGAATATGTAACCATTTACCTTTTGATGTCTCATTGGCATTACCACATGTAAATCACATGTAAAATGTAATAACAGGATCTCAGAATTGCACAATAAAACCAGAAGGCTTACTTTTTCCCCAGATCTGGTTTACTTTTCCACTCCCTTCTCAGCAAATGGCATTAGGGAGATCTCGGAAGTCACTTGGATTCCTCTCATCAGCAACTTTTATTGACTCTGCCCCCAAAATGATTTCTAAATCCATCTACTTCTCTCTACCCTAGTCCAAGCTACTGTGTCTGTCACCTGGATTCCTGCACTGGCTTCTAGCCAGAATTCTGCTTCCATTATTGTCCTCTTCATATCCATTCTCTACCCAAAAGCCAGAACCATCCTTGAAGAGTTAAGTTAAATTATGTTAGTCTCACTACTTAGAACTCTGCAGTGGTTTCCAGTTATGTCCAGTATAGATCCCCCACTCCTTGCTCCTTCATTCAGAGCCCCCCTCCCGCTGTTCTCCTCTGGTTCCCCTATTCCCTTGCTCCTTATGATTATGCTCCAGCCTCACGACTTGCAGTCTCTGCACAGTGCTCTTGTCTTCTGGAAAGCCCTTTCCCTGGTCTCTGCAGTTTTTCTTTCTAGTTATTCAGTTCTTAGATGTAATGGTACTTTTTAATGGTGGCCCCCTTGGGATTCCAAGTAACTAACTACCAGAAACTATCACATTACTACTTATAATTCTCTGAAATATTTCTTATTATTAGGAGGGGTAACATCCAGTGTTAGTTCAAGGTACTGGCTTGGAGTAAGGGGGTTGAGAGTGAGGGATTCGAGGCTGGAGAAGAGGCTTTGAAATCATCCTGAGAGTTGAAGCCAGAAGAAGGCATCCTTTCTGTGGAGAGAACAATGTGGAAAGAATATAAATTATATATTTCACACTTTTACCTAAGAACAGGCTTCTAAGACGTATTCCTTTCAGGAAATGTTGGAATGTCATGTCTCTCTTTAGAATGGTATAGATTTGTTTTTATTCAACGATATGCTGCTTTCAATTTCTGTGTGTACCTTAGGACTGTATGCTAGTTCTTGAGAAGCTAGGGGAGAGAAAGGCCTAGCGGAGTCAGCTGTCCTATGGTTATACGTATATCACAATTATGGCCAGGCTATTATCTTTGCAACCCAAATATCTTATTTGTATATAATCCTAGTCATGTCCCATTTTTGCCCAATTGATAAGTTCTCACATCCATTTCAACCAAACTTTGGGACTTTTAAGGCTTAACTTTTCAAAGAAATTAATGTGGTATATATTGTTACATGAATCACTCCCAATAGTTAAACCCTCCAGAACCTATGGAATTGACCGTGTGACTTTCTTTAGCCAATAGGACATTAGCAAACATGACTCGGGCAGAGCCTATAAAACTCTTGTGCATTGGGGCTTGCCTTCTTGGTGCCATCATGTCGTTTTAGGCCTTCAAAGTTTTAGGGTGTTTTATTATGCATTAGTATGTAAATGATGTCACTAGTGTCCTATGTAGTCTATTGATGTGCTTGAGGACACTTTTAGATTTGAACATTCATATTGCAAAATTAAATGACATACTTCTATCCTGGGACTTTGGTGGCTGTCTATGATCAATGCCTCACTTTCTACATACATTGTCCTTCAAATGAGGTGCTTTGTTTGGGGGCCTTAAAGAGGCTTACTAGAAATGTTTTTTGTTTTTTTAAAACACATAGTAATAATGGAGTATTATGATTTTGAAAGTTAAATGCTATTACTTAAATTGTATTCAGAAAAGTGGAACTGAGACTCTAAGTGAATATAAGCAGAGTTATGAGTAGAAGATAGGAAAAAATATAATATCTCTCTGAGATTGAGATCTTTGTTTATACCTTTTTAAAATTTAGGATATCACAAATAAGCAAGCCAACATTTACGCCATTGCAGGGAATCTACAAATCTAGATTATGTCACATCTAGACTACATCAACATAATCAGAAATAACTGTTTTAGAAGAAATGTAGTTAGATACCATCAATAGTTTTTCTCTTGTAATAAAATTTTTCATTGAAAAATACATACACACTGAAAAGTGTACAATTTAAGTCTACAGCCTGCTCAATTTTTTGTAATCAGTTTTAAAATGTGACGAGTCTTAGAGACATGTTGTGTCTGGGTAATTATGACTATTTTGTGAGTAACACATAATTCAATTCAAGCTGAGTAAAACAAGCAGATAATTTATGGTTCTTAGAACCCAACAGTAGAGGAAGCCCTAAGCTCGGCTTGTTCTGGGGCTCAGACAATGTGTATGAGTTTCAGTTTCTATCTTCAGTTCTCAGGCAGGCTTTCTTCTGTTCACAAAGAGGCTCTTAGCAGCTCCTGGGGCTTCTTCCTTTTCCATCCATGTCTAAAAGGAGAGGGAAAGCTTTTTGATCTTTTGTGTGGAAAAAGAATCCCACTCGTCTCTAGAGAAATCCAGAAGGCCTAGGGATGGGCTATGGTGGTTTATGTGAGCCCAACAGAACCCACTAACTTGAGCCAGTGTCACCCAAGCTGAATGGTCTAGTATGGGGGAGCCATGAGTTGCCCCGTGGCAAATCAGGGGGCTAATGGGAGGTAGGAGGAAGAGTGGTTGGATTCCAAGGAAGCAACCAGCAATAATTATTCACTACAGAGCAAAATGTGACAGTTTTATAATGACATTCTACTGATGCTCATCAAATGAATTATATGTTAACCAATAACTGACCAATTTTATTGTATTGAAATAGAAAAACTTCGCCCTTGGCTAACTGTGTTTTCTTTCTCAATTCAGGTTAGTAGGCAGAAGCCTTCTGATTACTTGTGAATAAGTCACTCCAAGCCATGTTCCTCCCACAAGTTTTAAAACTCATCCTACTTATGTAGAAATAAGAAAATTAAGAGTCCAAAGCCATGACCCTGATGTGAAAATGGCCATCATAGTTGTTAACAGCTTTTCACATTCTTGTGGAGCCCTCACTGCATGTTTTATTTTCTCCAGAAAGACTATAAGAGAGATCTGGAGACTGAAATAAAAGGGAAGGGGATGCAGGTGGGCCCAGACACTCCGGATATCTGGAGAGCCAAGAAAGCATCAGAGATGGTCAGCCAGGTGAGAAACCCACGAGATACAAAGGTTACAATGGACATGATGAACTGTGTATAGATAAAGTATAAATGGCATTTTTGCACGTGTGGCCTTGAGAGTCAAACACATACATGTCTGCATGGCTCTGGAAGGCTAAGCAGAGCTCTGAAGATTATTTTCTGTTCTTTTAGAAAGAATATAAGAAAGACTTGGAAAATGAAATTAAGGGGAAAGGAATGCAAGTGAGCATGGACATCCCAGACATACTGCGAGCCAAGAGGGCATCTGAGATCTGCAGCCAGGTTGGTGGAGGGAGTGAAGAGGCTCAGAATACTGTTTTCTTTTTTTTAATTTTATTTAATTTTAATTTTTTTTTTAGAATACTGTTTTCTGATCTCCAGTTGCCATGTGCTTCGCGTGTCTCTAAGACTGATATTTTTTTGGAGGGCATTGTATTCAAAGTCAGTACACTCTATTCTAGGAGCTATTGGTCAAACTTGATTAATCTCACTAATGAAAGGGACATTTGCTGTGAATTCAATTCAATGGCTGTTATTGAGCGTCTGAGCTCCCCTGTTTGAGACCAACGACACTGTGATCTTTTTTATTTTTAATTTTTGACTCTAGTGCACGCTTGAATCCAGGGCTCAGACTACAGAAAAAAGATTACAGATGAGTTTGTTTTTTAACCATCTTATAATAATGATGAACATTATCTCTAAAATAATCAGCTCCAACGAAGAGTGAATAAAACTGTGCAAGGTGGAAGGTGAAATTGATTATTAACTAAAAATTAAGACAAGAACCATCGTCTTGGTAAATTTTAATTTACCAAGTGTGACCTGTCACACATCCTCTCAAAAGACCTATAGAAAAAAAGCTCTAGAAAAGCTGGATATGGATATAACCACAAAAGAATATATTTAATGGAAGAAATTATTGATAAAATCTGATCTGGGCAAAAAATTCATTAGTGAATATTGTCTTTGCTATAAAATTTATAAGTAAAAGAATGAATCCCAATGGAACAAAACAGTAAAGGGGAATGAAAAAATTAAAATGGTGATAGAAAATTGACAAAGGAATTGCATTTGATGAATGGGATTTATAGTGAAAAGAATTTTCAACAAAATCTGACCAAATTTGTTAGAATTCTGATTAAAGCATACGCAGAATCTGAACATCTGCTGATTCTAAAGGGCGTCTCTAGATGACAGAGTCAAATGTCGAAGGAGTGCTCTGCTTCTCAGCCTCCTCAGATGATATAGCAGTGGGAGTCCTGATATGCGTGTCCATCTGTCCTCAGTGTCTCCTGGTGCCACCTGAACTTGGAAAAGTTGGCTTTAACTACATAAAGTGACTAAAATTATAGATAAATAAAAACTGGTAAAAACTGGTAAAAACTGTAAATGGTCATAGGAGTCAGTGGAGAAAATTACTGTCTCAAGAATGTCAACCTCCTTCCTTCCTTCCTTCCTTCCTTCCTTCCTTCCTTCCTTCCTTCCTTCCTTCCTTCCTTGGGTAAATACTTTCTGAGCACCCACTTACATGCAAAATTAGACATGGTTTTGCCCTTGAGGAACTAATCTCATAGTTAATAATCAAATAATCACAAAAATACAGTATTACTATGCTATATGCCACCCAAAGGTAAGGGCTTCCCATAGGAAGTGATGCCCGAGTTATGAGCATTCCTGCCTTAACTTAATAGTGTTGCTTTGTTTGTGTGGGAAGGAAGGATACATCTAACTTCAAGGAATTTTCATTATTTAGGATACAATGGACTATTTATGAGATTGTAATGATGCTGTGCCGAGTCTCAACACGAACAATAATTACCTTTCCTAACAAGCATCAGTGTGCCAGAATGGTTAACGTCACTGACTTGGGACCCAGAGTGCCTGGGTTAAATCCTGGCTCTGATGCTTCTTAGCTAGTGTCTCAGTTTCCCCATCTGTAAGAGGGGATTGATTCAATGAGTTAATGTGTATTTTGAACCATACCTACGACTATATAAATGTGGGCACTTGTCAGAGGTATGGCCCAGATTGTACCGGAGCTTATAGTAATACATTTAGAAGACACAAAATTGAGATTTGAATCTCAACTACAGAAATACTAGTATCTTTCCATTATACAAATGTATCTTTTTCTGAAGCAGGAAATACAGCATAAATCCAGAAGCATGAGAAATAGTGCGTCTAGAGAGCCAGGTTACTTGCAGGAGCTATAGGATTACTTTGAACAGGGGTTGGGGCTGCTCATGAAAGAGTAGGTTTCTTCTGGGTTCTGGTCACCAGTTCCAACGCATGTATGTGGAGGCTGCCTCATACCAGCAAGCAATTCTTGGACATCAGCACGGGGTTGGAGAATTCAACTCAATTCTGGCACTGTTTACTGGAAGCCGGCACCAAGTTCTACAGGTTTGGGGCTCAGTCCTACAGGATGATTCCCCTCCCCTCTTCAGATGCCAGGTGCAAGCTCAGTTTGTCACCTTTGCTTTTAGCCAACAGGCTATAGATCGGAGGTTCCCAGGACCCCATCCTTGGGTCTGATTAATGTGCTAGAGTAGCTCATGGAACTTACTAGATCGGCAGTTTATTATAAAAGGATATAACTCAGGGACAGTCAGATGGAGGAGATGCATAGGGCAAGGTATGAGGAGGGGGCACAGAGCTTCCAAGCCCTCTCGAGTTTCATTCACCGTTTCCCCCAAATTTCACTATGTTCACCAACCCGGAAGCTCTCTGAACCCTCTCCTTGTGGGTTTTATGGAGGCTTCATTACATAGGCATGACTGATCAACTCTGACTATTGGTAATGGATTCAGGCTCTGGCTTCTCTCCCTTCCCCAGAGGTTGTGGGTTGGGGACTGAAAGTTCCAACCTTCTGATCACTTGTTTGGTTCCCCTGGCAACCAGTCCCCTCCTTAAGTGTGGTCCCAAAATCACTTCGTTAACAGAGCAAAAGAATTTTAACCACTCTCATCACAGGAAATTCTGAGTTAGCAGCTCTGTGCCAGAAATAGGGACAAGGACCAAATATATATTTCTTATCGTAAGTCACAATATCACAAGTTTCTAATCTTAGGGGTGGCACAGAGGCCAAGGCCTCTGGAGGCCTTTAGATGGACTGGGGAGGGAACCGTTTCCTGAGAAGATGCGAGCCAGTTTCTCTGGACTGTTTGCTTACTGTTTGCTTATTCCTTTTATTTTTGCTGTGACATCAACAACTGCTTTGAATCATAAGATATAATTTATGATGATATGAGCCATGTGGAATAGTAGAGTTGGAAGCAGCATTATTTTCTGTCTCTCATCCATGTACACACACACACACACAGTCTCAGATTCATATTAACTGTTTATAATTTTAGAAAAAGTATAAAGATGAAGCAGAGAAGATGCTTTCTAACTATAGTTCTGTGGCAGACACTCCTGAAATTCAGAGAATCAAGACAACTCAACAAAACATTAGTGCGGTGAGTAACAATTACTGCTTCTCATTGGCCACCTAGGAATTTTGTTTCTGGAAGGAGGGCCTTTTTCCTCATTGTCTGATTGTTTGTTGCATTGTTTGAATTTTCTGTCAAACCTATTATCTTTCCTTCATTAAAATAGCAAGAGTACTGTTAAAGAACCAAAATTCAGTCAAGTCAATTTAAAGATCTGATTGGCTTAATTCAATAATTCATGAATCAGGCAGTATCCCCTCTAACAAATTTGAGGATGATCAGTAGAGATGTACAAAATGTAAGGCTTTGATAGGCAGAAACCGCAGGACAAGGAAGTTATTAGCGAGAGAGAAGATAGGATTGCTTGAGACAAGGTCACCTTCCCTTAGGGAAAAAGGTGGGGGTCTATCATGCAGATTACCTCTCTAGTACTGAAGAAGAAATTCCAGACTGATTGGTTTAAAATTCCACTCTTGGGAGAAGCTGAAACTGTAATAAGGTTAGGTTAGGTTAGGTATCAAGTCTTGATGGGGCTTAACATGAGTGACTCCATTTTGGGCCTGTTGTTTCACTTTAATAGTACCAAATGTTCTTACAAGGTATAATTTATCGTGATTGTTTTGGAATTACAAATTCAAATTTTCTTCTGTAGTACAAGCAAGAGTTTTTTTTTTTTTTTTAATTTTTATTAACATATAATGTATTATTTGCCCCAGGGTACATGTCTGTGAATCGTCAGGCTTACACATTTCACAGCACTTAACATAGCACATACCCTCCCCAATGTCCACAACCCAGCCACCCTATCCCTACCCCCCCACTGCCTCCCAGCCACCCTTAGTTCATTTCGTGAGTCTAGGAGTCTCTTATGGTTTGTCTCCCTCCCCATCCCTTCCTGTTTCATTTCTCTCCCCCACCCGCCCCAAACTCCCGCCTTGCCTCTCAAATTCTTCATATCGGAGAGATCATGTGATAATTGTTTTTCTCTGACTGACTTATTTCACTTAGCATAATACCCTCAAGTTCTATCCACGTCGTTGCAAATGGCCAGATTTCGTTTCTCTTGATGGCTGCATAGTATTCCATTGTATATATATACCACCTCTTCTTTATCCATCTGTTGATGGGCATTTAGGGTCTTTCCATAGTTTGGCTATTGTGGACATTGCTGCTATAAACATTCGGGTGCATGTGCCCCTTCGGATCACATTTGTATCTTTAGGGTAAATACCCAGTAGTGCGATTGCTGGATCGTAGGGTAGCTCTATTTTCAACTTTTTGAGGAACCTCCATACTGTTTTCCAGAGTGGCTATACCAGCTTGCATTCCCACCAACAGTGTAGGAGGGTTCCCCGTTCTCCGCATCCTCGCCAACACCTGTCATTTCCTGTCTTGCTAATTTTAGCCATTCTGACTGGTGTGAGGTGGTATCTCACTGTGGTTTTGGTTTGTATTTCTCTGATGCTGAGTGATGTGGAGCACTTTTTCATGTGTCTGTTGGCCATTTGGATGTCCAAATGTCTTGTCTTCAAGCAAGAGTTCTTTTTAACCAAAATTTAAAATTTTACTCAGGAAAGATGTCTTAATCTTCCACACAGATTTTACTTTGGAGATGTGACTAATCCCATAAAATGATTTCCTTCCTGGTCACTGATTTGCAATGATAATGTATTTAGGGATTTACTAGTTTATAACCAACTCCTAAACTTTCATGTTTTTCACTTTGAGGAATAGGAGTTATATCGGCAAACATTAATTAAGGGACTGGGTCTATGATTAATGGATATGTAAACCTGAATTCTAAAATTATAAAAATTGACCATACAGCCAATATTTATATGTAGAACTAGCTCATTAGTCACTTAGTATTTAAGTAAAGGTCCCATCAAAATATAAATTCTATTAAGTCTGAGGACTTTCAGAATATTTTCTACTTTGTAATAAAATTGGCAAACTCTAAACCTCCAGGTGTGCTAGTTGGTTACCTCTAGGGCCTTCAAAGCAGGTATACTAAGAAATGGAAAATCCTGGCTGGAAGGGATGATCAGGGGAAATAAGCTATTTCTACTCTTATCTCCTGTGATTCCATGGTGTTCTAGATTTTTATCTTGTGAAGGAAAACATCTCTGAGGTCATACTCTCCCAACCCCTATTAGGGCCCATTGAATGACCACATCTTAGCAGAGGGAATAGTTCTGTCCTCATTTGCCTTTCTTATAATTATTCCACTATTCTGTAAAACATTTTGTTTCTTTGTTTTGCATTGTCTTAGAAAGGTGTGGATTGTTGGTAGGAGTGGAGAGACACGCAGGAAGGTTAACAAATAAATAGAAGAGACGGGAAATAGACTGAATAAACTTTTGATGGTGGTGATGAAGCTGGTACTTTCTGTGAAGAGAATGGGGACATATTTGTGTTTGGAGCATAGCACTTGCTTAAAATTTCATGCCATTTTTGAATTAAATGATACTGCTTAGTAAGCTTTTCTAATATGTGCTTTGCTTTTTCTCAAACACATATGCGATACGTGTTTATATTTGAAGAAGGAAACTCTTGTTTGACAACTTCTATTCTTAGACCAAATAATCTGCAGCCACGTCAGGTACCACACAGGCCTGAGAAGAGGTTTCGAGGGTTACCTGTGTGATGCTATGGGATGCGAGACCCAAATTGGACATTTATTCTCATAATGGATTATTTAATTTATTGATATAACTTTGTTACTCATAAATAGAAGCTGTATTCACATTATTTGAGAACCTAAGAAATTGTCTTTCTTTAGTAAGAATCTGATCTAGGACCTGAATTCCAATAAGCTTCTAGTTATTCTTTCCTTCTCTTACAATAAGGATATTTTATAAGAAAGAAATAGGAGCCGGCACAGCAGTAAAAGATACTCCAGGGACTGAACGAGAGAAGAAAAATCAGCAGAATATTAGTTTAGTAAGCGCTCTGCAACATTAATTATCCTTTCCAAAAGCAAACATAAGCTAGATAAATGTTTTTGGTTCTTTCCTAAACTGGCTGCTTTTTCTTTTAGTCTTCACTTTGTTAAAATGCTAATTCATCAAATATCAAAGGTCTCACTTTCAGAAGGAAAACTGAAGCCTTGTTCCCCTTGAACCTAAAGCAGTGTTTCGTCTTGATCTATCATAGCGCACGAGAGATAGATCACTTTAATAGTCCAGTAATGAAATCTAGGATTAGATTTCATCTTTTGAACAGAATTTTAACTGCATTAAATTTTTCAGAGGAAAGATAAATTTCAGTACCTCTCCATAACTTGGAGAAAAGAAATTTTACTCCGCAGAATGATTAAAGACCCTTAGTACATTTATTTGGTGGCTTAAGAGAAGGTTTCAGAGGCCCTGTTTGCTTTCTACTTCTTCCAGCTTTCAGCAAAGCAAAAACATGCACCTTCGCTATAATTTGTAAAATAACTTACCTTCCAACTCCCTTTGAGCTTAGGGGGAGAGGGTAGAGGAGGTGCTTACTGTTATGGGTAAAACTTTTTTTCATTCGGTGTTTGACATTTTCAATAGAGACTTGCTATCCTTACTAACAGGAATTCTTCCATGGATATGTAGTATATTTATATTTAATAGATAACTAAATATATTATTACTCAAATATAATATGAGCAACTAAATATAGTTTCTTTCTTCCTTTCTCTATTTCTTTCTTTCTTTCTTTCTTTCTTTCTTTCTTTCTTTCTTTCTTTCTTTCTTTCTTTCTTTCTTTCTTTTTTTCTTTCTTTCTTCCTTCCTTCCTTCCTTCCTTCCTTCCTTCCTTCCTTCCTTCCTTCCTCCCTCCCTCCCTCCCTCCCTCCCTCCCTCCCTCTCTCTCTCTCTTTCTCTCTTTCTCTCTTTCTTTCTTCCTTCCCTTCCTTCCTTCCTCCCTCCCTCCCTCCCTCCCTCCCTCCCTCCCTCCCTCCCTTCCTTCCTTCCTTCCTTCCTTCCTTCCTTCCTTCTTAGCATTTTGTAGCCACAAAGTATTCTTATTTTTATTTTATTTTATTTGTTTATAGAGGGAGAGAAAGAAACTTAAGCAGGCTCCTTGCCTGGTGAAGAGCCTGAGAAGGGGCTCAATCTCACGACCTTGAGATCATGACCTGAGCCGAAATCAGGAGTCGGATGCTTACCTGACTGAGCCACCCAGGAATCCAGTATATTTAGTTTCTTGCTGAGGAAGTCGTAAAGGTTCTTTCCTGAAATCCCCTTCTTTTACTTTCTCTTTACCTTCACTCTTGGAGGCAGAGCCTTTAAGTAATTCAGGTAGAACAACCCCTGTTAGATGTCTCTGTCAGGATAGTTACGTGGCATTCTAAGAATATGAGTGTGCATGGACTTTTGTGGAGAAAAAGTAGGAAAGGCAAGGTAATGCTGTTATAAAGCATACTTCAAAAAATCTGCAGAATACTAGCGCAATAAAATTTCTGTAGCATGAATGAAGCAGTCTCTTGAAGAAAGCCTGAAGAGAAGGAAGGAGCTTACGGAGAGGCTGTGCAAATGTGTTCTGATCCACTATGGCAAGAGCCCTGTGTCTAGCAACATTGGGGTCCGGTGGGGAAGTTAGTTTGGCAGAGAAGAATAAAATGTTTGTTTCCTTCACTTCCAAAGGATAATATTTGAAATGTACCCATCAGTGTACTGAAATACAATGTTATAAATGTTCTGTAGTATGCAATTCCATTGCCTAGAGTAAGATGACTGCGCCATTTTGATTAGTTTAGAGTCGTATGAAAAACACAAATGTTCATCTTTAATCACGTTTAGCTTCTCACCCGAGGAAAATCACGCAAAGTAGTATGGTATATCATTTCTTTTTCCAGCATTCCTCTGCCTCTTCTAGCAAACAATAAATGCGTAGTTCTGTATCTCTATGAAGTTGGGGCCATAAACTGCTGCTTAGTATTCAAATGGAAAGTTGCCCTTTCAAGATTAGCCAGATCTGTCAAACCAAGATATGATTCTCTAACATTTAAAGATCTCGACATTTTCCACCTCCACTGTACAGCCTTTTAGCTATTAGCTTTCCCTGTTAAGAACTATTTTTGAATCTTATTTAGAGGTGGTCTTTCGCAGTGTATTCTCGATTTAACTGTTTTGGATCTGGACTCATATTGCCATTGTTACTCATATTAAATCTAAGGCTACTAGGACATAGATGTGTAGGTTACCATTTCTTTGTCACTGTCAGCGTGGATTTCAGCCTTAACCATTTAAAGATTATTGAGTGATTTCTAAAACCTGGTCTGTGTAGATATAAGTCTTTGCTAAATTTCAACATGTGCCTCTTCAGTCTTCCCTGTATTTGCTACATATAAATATTTATGTGTGTCCTTTTTCTTGAATCTAATCTTCCGTTAATTTTAGACATATTAAAATACCACCTGATACAATGGCATTACTAATCATTTCATGAGTTTAAAGAGCTGTTTCTTGTCTCAGGCATAACCATGCGCTGACATTACCACTTTGTGCTTGATCTTCCTCTAAATAGATTTGAAGACAGAGCTTTTGAATAAAGTGGGTGCCAGGATATAGGCTGGGTTTGTAGAACATGATTCTATGCGTAGAAGACACATCCTGACTTTCTGCCACAGGCCCTTCAACAGAGATCAGGGCTCTTGGCCTCTGCTTTTTTGTGCATTTCCCTCACCTTCCTCCTCTTCTTTTGTTGTGGCCAGTTTATTTTTTTCCTTATTCTGGGCTATTTGTGTGCTTTTTCCCAGATAAGCAGTCTTCCTAGCTAACAGAGTTTGGCTTTTGCCTTTAAATCCAAGATACATTTAAATTCACACATTAATGAGTAGAAACTGCTTTTTGGCTAGAAACTTATAAGTTATTATATTCCTTATGATGATTTCCAAGGTTTTTTGTGTATCTGCCTAATGATAAAATTTATTTTCCTAAGCAACATTTGCTTATTTTAATAATTCTTATGGTGATGGCTAGGTGAATAGATATGAGTCTGTTTGCACGTTTGGGTAAAAAAAAAAAAAGCATCATCCCATAAAATAAAATAAAAATTTGTGTTCCCATTGAAGGAAAGTTACTGTTGGAGTTTAAAAAATTCAACTGTGTAATAGTTACGAATGCAGGAGCCTTACCTATCTTTTAAACCTTGCATTGAATGAAACCCACATTGTTTTTGTCTATTTGTTTTGTTTTGCTTTTAATAATTTACCACCTTATTTCTTAAATACATAACGCAGGTGAAATACAAAGAAGAGATGAATCAGGCAACGCCCATTTCCGATCCTCCAGAGCTGAAGAGAGCTAAAGAAAATCAGAAGAACATCAGCAATGTGCGATCATATTACTTTGAGTACCATTTTCTATTTTATTGAATGGCAGTAGGTAGTGAGGGTGTGGCACTTGTATGGGTGAAGCCCCAGGATGATGCACACTGTTGCAGGAGGCCAGTTGCTAAAAGGTGGAGCAAAGACGCCCCCCCATCTTTAGGCTGGGCTGGCATGACCCCTCCTATGTGCATTTATGCATCAAAGGACAAGTTACTTGAATGCCCGCTCTGTTCTTGTTCTGGGGAAATTCAAAGCTGAGTGCAGCTTCTCCAGGCCTCTAGGAGAAACAGACATAGGAATAAACACCCACTGTGCATAAAGAGCTATCACAATAATTAATATTTACTGACTGTTTACTATGCATGTGGAGGACACTACACGCGGTGCCTTATTTAATGATAAATAATGATTCCTTTTGCCAAGTGCTGTGGCAATGCAGAGAAGGAAGACAATGTTTGTGATAGGGAGGGGAAGATCCTCAGGGGAAGAGTAACATTTGAGTTAGATCTCGAAGGGTTAATAAAAGTTGGGGTGGATTTCATGAGGAAACACCTTCCTGGCAGAGGAAGGCGAATCTGTACAGGGTCCACGTTCCCAGTCCAGGAGGGGAAAGCTTAGTGTGCTGGCTAAAAGTTGGCAGGGACCTGATGGTGCAGAAAGCAGTTGTAATTCAGGCCCTAAGGAGGTGAGTCGGGAGTCCCAGTGTTTCCCAAAGTGTGGTTCACATGTAAGGAACAGGTGCTCCTCCCATGAGCAGGTCTTGCCTTAGGGATTATATGTTTTAATGTGTCCCTTTTTCTAAAAGAAAAGTTAGTAGTTTTCGATGTATCAGAGACACCTGACACACCCTTAAAATAACTTTATTTGCAAATAGCAGTGAGTTAATTTAATGAAAGACTAATATTGGCGATGAGAGCACGCTTGAGAGCCAGCCTGGCATACGGCAAGGGCTGCACACGTGGTAGAAACGGGGACCATACCAGAGTCGCAGGAAGAACGCGGACCTTGGTCCTCTGGCTGGATCCCAGCTCCGGCCCTTACTTGCTGTATACCCTTTACAAACCCCCACCTCTCCCTGCCTCGACTTCCTTATCTGTGAAGCAGGGATGAGGGTATCACGTGAGGTTGTGCTTGGAGAGTACTTAGCCTGTCTGTGAATGAATGAAAACAAGACAGGAAGAGTCCCCAGGATCAGCTTTATGTCCCCAAACTTACATCCACTGCCAAGTGGCTACAACAGTCTCTCCGCATCCGTCATGCCTGTCAGCATTTTTTTCCCCCTCCGAGCTCTACCTGGAGTAATCTCTCCTTGTATCTTGCATCCAGAGAGATGACACTGGACCTTTTCTCACTTTAATTGAGACAATTCATTATCCCAGATGCAGAATCTGCCTAAACTCTCAACTACGTCTCCTGGCACAAAGAAAGGCACCCACTGAGGAAAGCAGTCCCCCAGAAGGGGCCTGACCCTTTGTCCTTTATTTCCCAGCCGATCAAGTATTTCCCAACTGCCACATTCACGGCGGAGGGCGCGCAGCTCAAGTCCATTTTATCTGCAGGCCTCGCAGGTCCTGTGATGTCTCGCAAGAAAAAAAAAAAAATTCCCTTCCGCTAAATTTAAATTCCAGAAAACCATTAAGACCGTCCCTGTGGAGTTCCTCATAATAGGATTTTCACCTTCAGTTTTACTTCTTGCCTGTCAAAAATTCGTTTGATGGACATGCTGTTCAGTTTCTTTGTGCTGGATGCTCATTTATTTCCTGGGGGTGTCGTGGGATTGCTGGAAAACTGACCACAAATGTCGGGGTCTGATCCTCCCAGCCAGGAAAGAGCGCCTCATAGGCAGTAGGTCAGGCTGATTTCCATAAGGCCAGTCAGAGCGCAGGCCTGCCCTTGTGGGCTCTGGGTAGAGAAGGGACACGGTGAGGTTCCGGGTGTGTTTCCATAGCGACGGTCTGTCCCAAAGGGGCAAGCCTGGGACAGGGGCCGCCCTCCTTGCTGATGATAGGAATATACACTTTTTATTGTTAAGTATAAAACAGTGATTCAATAGTGTTGCTTTAGTGCTGTGAAGAAATGAATTCGCAGAAGGGGTAGTTTCTTATGACCGATAATGACCCAACTCAGGCCACCGAAACGTTGAGACAATTCCAAGAAGGACCGCCAGACTTGTGGACAAGAAGGAGCCAGAAGTCTGGGATGAAGGTGCCGGAGACACCTGTTGGCTGGGCACATTTAACTTTGCAACCCTCACGACGAGTTTAACTAATTTAATGCTCTGTAGCCACGCGGCGTTCCTTTCAGTCTGTTCTGGACGATGGGCGCACACCTCCTTTGTGTAACCCCACACCGTCCCGGACCTTGTCCCGCAGCTCCAGTACAAAGAGCAGTGCCCCAAGGCCACGCCGGTGAGCGTCACCCCGGAGCTGGCGAGGGTCAGGAGAAACCAGGAGCAGCTGAGTACGGCAAGTGGTTCTGTGTTCTCTGTTGTCAAGCGTCACGCACTTTTGTTCTTCGCACGGTGCTCTCTGAAGACCATAAGCCCTCCACGGGGCTGGATGCTCCTTTTCACAGTCATGGGCTGGAGGGCATGCACTTTGGCTCTTTCCTGGGATCCAGGAAATGTGAGACTGTCTTGCTATGATTTAGCCGTGGTTGTTTCGTCAAGAAATCTTCAGCAGGCACCCAATCTGCCAGGTATTCTGTTGGTACACGGAGTTGGGTTCTGTCCTCAGAGACCTCATAGCTGAGTAGGTAAATCTCTACTTTCAGGGAGAGACCTGGAGGGAAGTGGGTCTGTTGTCTATCTGAGAAAAACAAAACTTATCTGTTGGAATAGAGCAAAAGAAGACCCAGCGTGGCTGGCGTTCAAAGACGTAATGTCAGGGCAGGGAACCCTCTAAATAAAATGAAAAACATTAGTCAATCATCAGTAATCTATTGCTAATAAAACAGTGAGAGCCAAGAGTCAGGAGGTACCTCTAATAGGGCTCCTGTGCGAACTGCTGTATGTGAACCCGTGAGGTTGGCACAAGTTATTTCTCTGGTTTGTAGGTGCCGAAAACAGTCTTAGGGAGGTCAGAGGACATGCCGGGGACCCACAGTTTGAAGGGCAGAGCTGGGATTTGAACCCAGGCCTCCCTCAATTCAGAAAACGCTCTCAAAGGTGACCCCTCCTAGTTATTTTTCCCTTTTTTGGGGACCCTTTCGTGGAACTTTTACCAAAATAAACAATAGCCTTCTTCTTCCCCAACAGGGAATTTTGAAAGACTTTAAAATTTGAGTGCGAGTTCTTTCAGGGGGAGGAGAAAATCAGGCTGAACACTGCCTTATTCATATGATACTCCTGGAATGTGGTAGGAGTGAGGGGTCTTTAGCTTCTTTTGAAAGCCTTGGGTCAGAAGGAGAGTAAATGGCCTTCCCTAGGCTGCTCGGCAACCTCGCTGCGGTTGTCTTGCAGTGACTTGGTTCGCTTGTTCCTCCCTTACATTTTCATGGCTTTTAGTTAACAGAATTTGCGGTTAGCGTTGGAATTTAACAGCAACGTGTTTATTGAAAAATCGGAAGAATCACGATCCAGGTGTAGATATGAACTGAACGGTGGGTGCTTATCTCCAGGAGGGGAAAACGTGTACAGATAGGCTCAGTTTTGAGGTTCCTCCTCTGCGGTGTGTGAGGGAGACCATTCTACCGTCTATTAAAAACTCTCACTTATCCTCTGCAGGTAAAATACAAAGGAGAAACTAAACAGGCAACTGCCATTTCTGATCCACCAGAGCTGAAGAGAGCTAAAGAAAACCAGAAGAACATCAGCAATGTGTGATCTTAGTAGCTTTTTTCCTTATGATAGCAAACCTATTATTGACATGTCATGAAGGAATTGTGTTGAGAACATTTTCATAATGTTGAGTTGGCCGTTCTGCTCCCCATTGACCGCCAGTTCACTTGAAAGGCTGCAGGGTCCGAGGTGGGGTGGGTACAGCCAGGCATTCTGTCCTCTAGATTTCCCAGTGACCGCAGCACGATTTTGGTCTTTCGATTACTGTGTGTCCTTATCTCGTCTGCATGCCTACAGCTGCTGTGTTTCCCCAAAGGGATGCAGCAGTGGCTTCTAGCATATTGGCCCCTCAGATAGGCTTTCCCGCTGCCTTTCCTGTTAGTATGAGTCCTGTTCCTTAGCCTGTTCAGTCCCATCGCCCACTCCCAGCCACTGTCCCTTTATTTTTGGACGACGTCTTAGGGGAAATCATAAAGTGTGCCCTTCTGAAGAGATCACAAGGGATGGGCCCCATGGGAGCTGTCAGTTTTTACTCAGGCGCCAACCCGTGGCCCGTTCTTAACCCTCTTCTGTTTATGTAATCCATGGCTGTAGTTCACTGAGAGAACCCTTTTTTGCAGTCATTAACATATAGATTGGGTTCTCTGGAAGAAGAAATCTGGAAATCTATTAGGTTCACAGAAATCTTTTCTTCCTCAAACATTTAAAGTCTTACGCGCAAATTATAAAACAAAGGCAGGCCACCATTTGGCACTTGTCCTCACAACTGTGTTTTGGAGATGTGGATGCCCATCTTTTCCTGATATATTTAGAAGCATGGTTGACTTAACTCCATTAGTCTCAGAAAGGAACATGTTACTGAGAAGGAAGAATGGAGTCATGGGAAGCACGCTGGCCTGTTTATGGGTGACGTCGGTCACCTACTCAGGCATATTTTCAAAAGTTCTGCAGCATGCAGTTAATTACTGACAAATTGTAACAGTGTATGGGTAGGAGTAACTTTAAGGAATATCCACGAAGACATTTCTTCTCCTGTTCCTTTGTGATACCATGCGTCTGACAGCTTTACTGATTGTATGCCCATATGTTTGAGTGACTTCATTCCCAGGGATTCATGCTATGGGATGAATGAAAATAGATTGATTTAAGATGCAAGCTTTTTAAATATGGTTAGCCCTCTGGATAGCATTCCCTTTTTTCATAGTTCCCTTTTGTGGCTAGCTCTTTAAAATAGCTACTGTGAGACTCTTATTTAGTTGACTTGATTCACGGTCCTCTTATTTTTTATTCTCTGAAATGGCAGGTTTATTATAAAGGTCAACTGGGAAGAGCTACGGCTTTAAGCGTAACTCCTGAAATGGAAAGAGTGAAGAAAAACCAAGAAAATATCAGTTCGGCAAGTGGTTTTATCCGTTTTGGTCTGTTACAAAGGATGTGTCCATTATTATTTACTTGCAGTCTTGTTTTTTTTTTTCTCGTGAAAATAAAATGTATTTTCAAGCAACATTTGTGATACACGCAGTAAGTACATGTGTTATTTCTGATGACTTCCATTGCAAAACTTGACGTTATCCCGCAACCCTTCATTGCTCTTTCCAGATGTGACCAATGGTTACGTTCAAAGCTTAGTTCAAAGCTTAGTTTTAGACTCTATCATGCTCATTTAAAGAGCGATTCAGGTTATGTTAGCCAGTGTCTTTGAAAGTGGTGAAGTCTTTGATGCGCAAGTTAAGTGAGTGTCATTTGGCAGATGTATTCCATCGACTGCAGATTGTTAAGTGTTCTCAGCAAAACAAAATCAGAAATGACTCATTATGCCAGTGTAAGGACATAGAGGAAAAAAAAATCTTTCAATGCATTGAATATTGAGTTCAGTTACTCATTAAAGTCCTGGGTGCACCTCAGTCTCTTTTTTGAATAGGATGCTTTCTTTTAGTAAGTATTGGGGCTTTCGTTCCGAATTGCACATGGGTGCTCAGGTCCTCAGTGATTACTGTCCTAGTGGCATGCATAAGCAGCTTCATGAACAGCGGTGTTCTGCCCACCAGCCAATCCAGAAGAGCTTGCTTATGCCTGGGAATCAGCATTTAGGTTTTACAGTTTGTGGCTCTCCAGTGGCACTTCTGTCCAGAGATGCTGACTGTATCTGACATAAATTACCTTTAAGCTGTGACTGCTTAGAAGGAAATTCAATTTGAACCTCCTTGTTTCTTATCCTCTACAGTGGGGAAAAAAAGAAAAGGAAATAGTGGGATGCTTGGGTTTGGTATACATTCAAGAGTGTGATGGTGGAAAATAGGGAAATCCTAGAAACAGGACCATACATTTAGGTTTCATTTGATTTGGATTTTTCCTGTTTAATTGAAGTGCGATAACCACTTTTCCTGACTACGTTGTTAGTGGATATTGGTCATTCACACATCTGTTCTCGGTTCATAGAGAGACTTAGGTTGTCTTCACTATAGCTTTTCAGGGTGAACTTTGAGAGTCAAATTTTAGATTGTTACCTTAGAATGACAGGCAATTCACTGAACAACTTCCCTGGGAAAGAATTGGGAATATGTTGTATGTGTTTCACTCATTTGGAAAGTCTGAAAAGTTACATAATGTTTTCTCTTAAAATTGTCTTATTGTTAAGTACGTTCTACTATTTACTTTGCAGGTAAAATATACCCAGGACCATAAACAGATGAAAGGTAGACCAAGTCTGATTTTAGATACACCTGGTCTGAGATATGTCAAAGAAGCACAAAATCATATTTCAATGGTAGGGTACAACTAGCTCCTTCTTCTCATGACTAAAACATACTAAGGAATGGCCCCATCCAGTGTACTGACGGCGTCGTTCACCATTAATCTGGATAACTAACAAAGCATGAATGCAAAGCAAACTGTGGATGGGCCCATCCTTTTGGGGGGACTTTCTAATCACACTGAAATGTAATGGACATCTTTAGTCTAATAAAGTAATTTTTCTCAGTGATATTTTGGGTGTGTTTTTATTTCTAACATGACTACTATAAATGCATTTTATGAAAAACATTTGCTTGGACTTCTTTTCAGTTGGTTTTAAGACAGAGTTTGGTATGTTTATATTTTGCAAAGAATATAAAAATGTGTATGTTTTTAAAAGTAGTTTCATGAGATACAATTTATATGCAATAAGGTTTACTCATTTAAAGTGTACAATTCAGTGGTCTATAGTAAAATTTACAGGTCCAATTTCAGAACATGAAAAAGTATATGTTTTGAAGTATATCTCCATTTTTGTAATAATATATAAAATTATATGTATAATTATTTGTGACTCTCAATCTAATTTTAAATAATACTGTTTGGATAATTGTGTGGAAATAACATATCATTTTAATACCCATTAAAGGTTGAAAGGTAGAAAATTAATTTGTACTCAGGTTAGTACATTTTAGGAAATCACCAGGATTAAAAAAACATATATATCTTTTAAACCTTCTCACTGATATACCATAGTGGTATCTAGAAATTTAAAAGAGCTGCTAACCATAACGATGGAAAACGTGAAAATATCAGCACTTGATCCCTGATGCGAGGACGCTGACGTTTCAGACACTGTTTTTGGAGTAATTGGAAAACATACATGTACACGGAAGATAATCTAGATGCAGTTGGTTCTAGGCACATAAATGTGGAGAATGATCTAGACGCAGCTGCCATATCAACATTTTGTGACGTATGGAACAGTCAGGAAATTCCAGTGTGAGTTCATGCTGTTTTTCCTTTTTTTCAGGTAAAGTATCATGAAGACTTTGAAAAGACAAAGGGAAGGGGCTTTACTCCTGTTGTAGATGACCCCGTGACAGAGCGAGTGCGGAAGAACACCCAGGTGGTCAGTGATGCAGCCTATAAAGGTGTCCATCCTCACATCGTGGAGATGGACAGGAGACCTGGGATCATTGTCGGTAAGCCGACAGTCCTTTTCGGAAGGTCCACACAGTCAAAAAGATTGTCCTTGGCCTAGCTGTTGAATTGGCCTCCTTATTCATTAGACTCCTCCTCAAATGTTTCACGTGGTGCCTGTCCGAACACGAAGTAGCTAAGTGCTACTGTTGGCGCCATGTTGAATGGGATCCATGGTACTTGCCAGGTTATCAGTGCCAACCCATTCTATTATTGGACCTTCTCCGTCTTTAATGACTTTCTGGCCTTAAGAGGACAGTTATTGACTTTTCAATACAAATCAATGACCCTTACTTCCAAATGACCATTGTCTGAGTTTTCATAGTGAGTCCAGTCCTAACGCTCAGATAATGTTTTTGGGAACCATTCCACATGCTTGTCAATAATCTCAGTGTTAGGTTAGCTTCATTTTCACAGGGAAGAGCTTATTTTTTTTGGAACTAGTGAAAGGCTATTTAGAGGTGGTCTGGGTGAAGGAAGTGTGTATCTGATTAGATAATGTCTTAATGTAAAGCAACAACACTGAGGTCAGGGCACTAAGTTCCTTGAATGACTTAGTGAGTCTGAAAGTCCTTTCCACAGAGGGATTCCACACACGTTTGCATGTAGCTCTTCCACATCCTCCAAAGGTGATTGTGTAAAAGGATCACAGTAATTTGGATGGATGGGTTGAGATGTTTTCATTGAAAGTGATGTGGTGTTAATTTCATCGCTTTGGCTTAACATCTCACAAGGGATAGTGAGAACAGAGGGTCTGATTCATCCCTTGAGGGTGAAGATGCTGACAGTCTGCACAGCTTACACTGGGGTCCTCTGCCCTAGATCAGGGCCGGGAATGAGGTGAAATTCTTGTTAGAAACTGGGAGATTGTCTAGTCTTTGAGCTCTCAGAGTTCAGTAGTCACTATGTTTGGGATAGAAATCATCATCATTATTATTATTTTAAACTTCAATATATATGTCTCTACATTATTCCCTTCCTGGGTAATCTGGAAGTCACTTTACTTCTTTTCATTTGGGGAGACTATTTTCCATTGAGGACTTTCCTAGGAAGCCACAAAATGAAGTACATTCAACCAGCAAGCTTCTGAGCTGGTGGGGGGAGGTACAGCAGGTTTGGAGATTTTCTGAGCAATTCAGACTAAGCCAATTTGTGCTGCTTCTACTTTTGCTGGAGGCTCTGCTCTTTCCTGGTTGTGTAACCGTGGCCAGGCTAACTCAATCTCTCTGTCTTAGTTTCCCCATTTATAGAACGGGCTAGTAATAGTACCTACTTAAATACAGCATGAAGTGTGAGGGAGTCATTGTGATGGACAGTGGTGCCCGGCACATAATAACGAATTACAGACCCTCAGAGCTCCACTTCTAGTTCATTAATTAATTGTTTTTACTCCGTAGCTAGATTTTTCACTCTCCTCTTGTGAATACAGCCCTGTGCAGATCATTTTAGGACCTGAGCACACACAGGTAAACCTGGAAGTTACTGTATTTGGATTAAGCCTCCGACTCAAATAGGAGAGTGAGTTGGCCTGCTTGGTCTGGTTGCTAAGTATGGCAGTGAACCCATCTCTGGTCCCTTGAGAGCAGGAAGCTGCTCCTTGCTCATCTCTCCATCCCTCACAGATCCTTGTTCACTGCTGTGCTTTACTGCACTTTTCCAATAAATGTGTCTTATGTGGGTTAGCTTGCACTCACGGGCTCCCAATAAAAGTTGGGCTGACCACTTACCTACATTTCAAACACTTGTTTCAGGAAGAGAAGTTTTTGTTCTTTGTTTTCTCAGACAAAAACCTCTCAGTCATGAATTACTTACGTGTCCTTGATCAGGAGTTTAAATCAAACATTTTACCTCTTTCAGCATGTGGAGAGCATGGATGTTGGGGGTTCAGGGAAGCGAGGACTCATCTGGTGTGTTGGGGGATGAGTGGCAGGCTCCAGGTCAATGAAGAATAAACCAGGCAACTGAAGTTTGCTCACAAAGTTTTCTTACTAAATCCTTGTAAATGTGACTGTCCCTTTGTTCTCTTCTGAAATGCTATGGGTTTGCTTATTACCAGTTTGCTGATGACGTGCATCTTTTTCCAGACTTGCGCTTGACTCTGATGCTGACTTTTTAAAATTCCTTCTTGATTTGTTGATTTCTTCCTTTTGGTAAAAGACCTCAAAGTTTGGCGTACAGATCCTGGCTCCGTCTTCGACCTTGATCCCCTGGAAGACAATATTCAGTCCAGAAGTCTCCATATGCTCTCTGGTACTCCTTACGTTTTGAGTTCCTCCCCATTTATCTGATTTTGTCCCGAGAGTGAAGCTACTCTGAGCAGTAAAGGCTTATGGTCCCAACTGTGTGACGTAAATTGTAAAGCTGAGGGTTTGAAAAACAAAACAAGACAAACAAACATATGCTATGCTGCTTTACCATACCATTAATCATTTATGAAAATAAACTTGCAAAAGGGTTTTTAAAATATATTTTAAATTCATTTACTCTAGGTTCACTTAGAAAGGTATCCAGAGAATCCAGATGTCTGCTTTTCATTAGTGAATGTGATTTTATAGGTTTTCTGGGCTTTCAAATGCATATTTGGAGTGCACTAAAGTGCTGAGACATAGAGGTTTGTTTCATGGAAAACACTGTTCCAACATTTTAAAGGTAGATGTTAAGAATTATATATAAAACAGTGTGGAGTTTTTCTATATAGCATCGTGAACGTATTAAAATAAAATGGACTTTTAGGTACCCTTAAAATGTCTCTCTGAGTGTTTATATAACACAAAATTGATAGTGTATAGATATGCAAGTTTATCTGACTTTTAATTTGGGCCGCATGTTTCTAATTAAAAGCAAAACCTGAACGGTTTGGCTGTCTGGGTACAGTGACAGCGTGGTTCAACATTCCAGACTTTCAGATAGCGTTTAACAAACTGACGCTGTGACAGTTATGCAATTATTTTAAACAATATAAATAGATGTATCATATCCTTTGGGTCTGACTCTATCCCCTGATTTATACGCTACATTTAATTACTGACGTTAATGAAATTAAAAGCCCAAGGCAAAGCAGGGACTCTAATACTTTTGTAGTCAGTTTGATCCACATAATCCGCCAAATAGTCATTCGACTTCCTGAAGATAAAGAAAAGGCAACAAAAGCCGTATGCTTGGGGATTCTTGAAAACGATTATGTCTAACCAGACGTTATATTTGATAGAAATATTTTAGTTTGCCAGAGTTTGCTTAGTTCTTGTCCATTTCCCATCCCCCATTTCTCCTTGAAAATCTAGACTTACAATGAGTCTAAATGATCGTTCAACATTTATATGTTTGACGTAATGTATGCTGACATTTGGTTATAGGTGACTAGAGCTTGTAATAGTTGAGCTTTGGGATTCTTATTTAGTAAGAGACTGTTTTTCTTCCTTGTTAAACTTCTAAGTAATTTTTTTGTTGTTGTTCAAGGCACTTACTCACCAATCTGAATATTTTCCCTCCAATATAGAAAAGGCGAATCACTATAGGAGACACCTTTCTCGGTCTCACTCGAGCAGTACATTTGGTACAGGTCTGGGAGATGACAAATCAGAAATATCTGAGATTTACCCTAGCTTTTCATGCTGCAGCGAGGTAACCAGACCGTCGGATGAAGGAGGTAGCAAACATTAACCAGTCTCAGAGAACAATAATGCATTTTTGTAAACATGTCACGAGTGCTTCTCACATTCTTCACCTTTGCACAAACACGGAGCCTGGGTGTATTTGAAGATTTTAAATTCTGTTTAGAAAGTTGAGTCCCTTTCTTTTAAACTACTAATTTGCATTCCTGCATGTTTGTTTTTCCTGTCTTGCTTCACTATGTTCACTGCCAGTGGGTCTTTAATGACAGGAGGGTCTTGGAACCTGCTATGTGAGTCTGTTTCACAGTTAGATGTAATAGGCATTTGCAGCCAGAGTGGACATTAGAGTTCTGCGGAGCTTCTATATGATATCCATTAAGGAAAATCCATCTTACAATTATATTTGAGTGACTAAGAGGGGTTGCTCTGAATTTGTGTGCATTGCAATATCGATATACATTTGCAGACAGAGGTAGATCTTGCCTAAAACAAATTGGATGTGATACTTGAGATAAGGGCTTTTTTTTAAAAGTGGAAAATACTGTTGGGTTGTTAATAATGTTCCCTATATTTCCTGTAGTCATCCTCTCTTCTGTTTTCTGCATCCAAGCTGGTAGATTAGGTTTAGACCTTTTAGTTGAAATTGTTTTGGATGTTAAACTAATTCTGCGGATGAAGGTCTTACTGATGTTTAAGATTATGGCTACATTTTGGTGCCGTGGGCAGTGGGGTGAGAGGCCATAAGGGCATTAGAACTATTGGAATCCTGAATTTCCTTTTCAACTGCAGAGGTCATATCACTGGAATAAATCCCAAAGGCAGGCAGTTTTGATGCTGAACAGCTTAACATGGGGGTTTGGGGGGGGGGGGTTGGCGTGGATGGAGTGAAAGTAAAGTGACTGAAGACCAGATGAGACCATGGAAACTCCTGCAGTTGTGTGATGGTTTTTCCCATTCGTTTGAATAAAGCCCTTAGGTTAAAATCATTTACATCCTGTACATCTTAAATTACGCATTTAGGCTGGCCTTAGCTTGGTAGAAAGGTTTATTTTTTTTTCTTTTAAGTTTCAGCCTTACTGAGGTACAATTGACATATAAAATTGGGGTATTTTATCTGAAGTGTCCGTTGGGATGATCTGCTGTATGAGCACGTTGTGAAGGGACGCCTAGTTAATTAGCCCGTCCGTCATCTCACGTAGTTATCTTTTATTTGTGTGTGAGAGAACACTCACGTTCTACTCTCCTAGCAGATTTCAACTAGACAATATGGTGTTGTCAACTATTGTCCCCGTGCTATATGTTAGATCCTGAGTCTATTAATCTTACAGCCCAATGTTTGCACCACTTTCCAATTTCCCCCTATTTCTCCCACCCCCCTCAGCCCCCCGCAGCCACTTTTCTACTGTTTCTATGAACTCACTTTTTTTTTTCCTTTTTAAGATCCCACCTTACTAGAAAGTTTTAAAAGATCTCCTTTCCCTATGATTCTAGTGAAGAATGTGTCCATTCGTTTTGCTGTCCTGTAGATCAGGTGGACATGGGCAGTCTCACCTCTCTGTAACTGCTTCTCTATCAGAGGGTTCAAGTAACTTCTTGAGTTTTCTGATTTTGGATTCGGGGGTTCTTGATTTCTCCCTTCAGTGCCCTCTGTGGTTCTGGAGGTATAGGATAATGTCGATGCTTGACGAGATGAACAAAACCCAAAGCAAAGACAAGAATAAATTTCCATCCACCTTAGTCAACTTTACTCAGTCCAGCATTTTGGAGTTGATGCAAGCAAAGGTATCTTAGAGACTTGGCCTCAGCAGGGACCCTTCCCCTTCATCTCTGTACACCCGACACAGCATTCATTTGTTTATTCGCCAAATGTTTTTTGAGTGTTCGCTGTACCCCAGCCAAGAGCCGGGATCTGGCGATGCATATAGCAGTGAGCAGTGATGCGCCTTTGGTCTAAGGGGCTTAGAGTTTGGTGGGGAACCCTGACATTAAACAGGTACCGACCCAACTAATACATGACTAGGGACAGAGTAAGTGCTGTGAGGGGAGAGCATGGGGGCTACAAGACGTATAACAGGGAATTCCATCTGGCTTCTATGTCAGCAAAGCCTTCCCAGGGAAGGGAGGTTGGACTGAAATGTCAGTGTTCAATGATGTTAGCTAGGCCAATGGGGGCTTGGGGAGAAGAACGCCTTGGAGAGAACAAACAGAACACCGAGACGGTGTGTCAGTGAGGTGCTGAGTGGGCAGGCAGAGTTTGGGGATGGGGAGGGGCTCCACGGCACACAGCTGTGAGAGGTCTGGGATGAACCTGCAAGGAAAAAGAGACTTCAGACCCCCTCCCCCCAGACTCCCTCTCCCAGACCCCCTCCCCCAGATCCCCTCCCCAGGTATGTCCAGTCCCTGTGCTCCTGCAGACTCTCCATTCTCCACCTCCAGGGGTGCACTGTGGAAACCCACAGTTGTTGGGTTAGCCTTCCTTTTTCCTCCTCAGCCTGCCTGCATTTCTCTAACTATTTCTAGCAAAAGGACTCTATGCTATGCCAAACTGAATGAGAAAAATGTCTCCTTTGAAAGATGGTATACGTAAATATTCTTACAGGTGTGCCAGGATGTAGGAGTAACACATAGTTAATAGGGAATAATTACATTTTTTAAAATGGAGGAATTTCAGACTCCATGGGAAGGGGTGGGGAGGACAGTGGGGAGGGGGGGAGATTTCTGGTAGGAAGGTGTGTCTCAGGAGCTTAATTAATGTCTTATAAAATGCCTTTAAAGATGCCTTGTCATGCTCATCCCTCTGTTACAGGGCCAAGATGCTCTGCTCGTAGTGACTTTCTCTGTTTTGGAAAATAGATACTGAGGTATAAAGGAGAAGTCAGGATGAGTCAGGAAGTGTTCGAACGTGCATCCAAGCGATGGTGTACCCATAACATATCTGCATTAGTTCAAAAAGATTTTGGACTACATGGAATATACTCCTAATTCCATTTATTTTAAGGGAAGCAGGCGGGTTCTATCGATGGGCACCATATGTCTGTATTTAGATGACTAGTGACATACCAGACCAACTATGTTCAAAACAATGTCCTCGCGTCCCACCTTCCTCCCAGCAACCTGCTCTTTCTCTCTCAGGTCCCCAGTTTGCCAAGTGGCAACCGCAGCTGTCCAGGTGCTGAAACCCAGCCCGTGGGGTCGTCCTGAGCTCCTGCCCTTCACTCACACTCGCCCCTAACCCTCCAGCAGATCTTGTCAGCTCTACCCTGAAAAACGCATCCAGAGTCCAAGTGCTCGGGACCCCTCTGCCTCGGATCATCACAGCAGCCTCCAGACTGGTTTCCCACTTCTGCTTTGGCCACCCCATGCTGCCAACCCTCTGCCCCCCACCTGGCAGCCGGAAGGAGCTTTCTGAAACATAAGTCAGATCACGTCCTTCTTCCGCTACCATTTCATTCTGAATATAACCCAGATCCTTAGCATCGCCCGCAAGGTCCTCACCTGCTGTTACCCTAAGCTCATTTCCTCCCATTTTCTGTCCACCCTTGTCATCCTGTCTTCCTGCTTTACTCAAACCTTCCAAGCAAGCTCCCACTCTGGGCCTTTGGACTTCATGTGCTTCCCTGCCTGGAACATTCCTTCTCATCCACATATTTGCTTTTGCCTAGTCCCACTTTTTTCCGTGATTCTGCTCAGATGTCACTTTATCAGAGAAACCCTCTCTATCTACCAGAGATAAAGTAGCACCCTTTCCTTTCCTGTCTCTTTACCCTCCTTTTTTTCCTCCATTAGCACTTGACACCACCTGACATATATTTGTTTATTTGCTCGTCTGTCTCTGCCTTGCAAGAATAGAGGCCTTACAAGAGCAGTTATTGGGCCTTTGCGTCACCAGTCTCTCTTCAGCCCTTAAAATAAGTGCTCAGCAAGTATTTGTTGAATGTGCGAAATGGCCAAATTAATATTTTTTTCCTGCTCATTCTTTTTTTTTTTAAATTGAAGTATGATCAACCTATAACATGGTATTCGTTTCAGGCGTACAACAAACTCATCTTAAAAACTAGAACATCTATATCTATGTGTATATATAGTATAATTATTTTTTAAAATATGAGTCTGTTGTGAAAGGCTTTTAAAGAAATTCTTCCATTTTTGTTTGGGTGATGTTTTGATATGTTTCAAGGACATTAAAGCACAGCTGGAAAAAAAAAATCCAAAAACCAAACAAACCCTAAAAAGGAAACATTCCCAGTGTGATTTGTTTTGTTTTCCTGACAGGGAAGGGAAGGAGTAGTATCCATGACTTTTCAGTTACTTTGGAATTTAGGGCCCCCTTTGAAATGTGTACTATGCTGGGCCCTGGTAAGAAGGTGCTGATTGACTCCACAGAAGGGAGAAACTTCTATGATCTTGATGGCTATTTGATGAAAACATTTAGTGTCTTGAATAAATCATATGCCTTGCTTTAAATACCATTCTAGAAATTGAAAAGAATTTTAAAACAGTGCTTGTTAGTGGTAAGATGAAGAAAAAAGAAAAATGTAAGTATTTTGAAATGCCATTTTTTTCTTCCAGATTTTGTCGATATTTTTTTTAAGATCTAGATTAGGATTTTATATGATGAAATGCGCTAAGTCCCAGAGAGAGGACCTATAAGAGTGAGCTCTCTCCCTGCTGTGGAGGGGGTATGTGTGTCCACGCTGCCCTGCAGGGGACACGGTGCTGGCCCACGGGGCAAAATGGTGACTTCACCCTCACTCTCGCCCACTTGGCCTGAGTTCTCCAGAGACCACCTGACGTTTCGAGGCACAGTCCACATCTTTAACCAGAAGGCTAGAGAACAAGAACTCTCTAAGAGATTTTACATTTCCTAAGTTAAGTGCCATCAATTAATTAATTTTAAAGATTTTTTAATTTATTTATTTGACACAGAGAGAGGGATCACATGTAGGCAGAGAGGCAGGCAGAGCGGGGGGCGGGGGAAGCAGGCTCCCTGCCTAGCAGAGAGTCCAACGCAGGGCTCCATCCCTGGACCCTGAGATCATGACCTGAGCCGAAAGCAGAGGCTTTAACCCACTGAGCCACCCAGGCGCCCCTGAGTGCCATCAATTTAAACAAACTTTTTTTCCTCCCTCTGGCTTTTCTACATGTGAGAATGTGTTTCTGTTCTAAAGTGATCCATTGTACTTTGTGAATTAAGTGGCCGGGCAGTTTTAGGGTCCTTCCTGTGAGTCAGAGGAATTTCTGACTGTTGGGACAAAGGGTTAAGTGCTTGGCTCCTTTCTTTGAGGCAAAAGTACCCTGTTTTCATTGCTCACATTTGGTTTTCATGAGCATTAGCATAGAGCCCTTCTCCTTTAAGTTTGTATCATTGTTTCTGTGATGTGTTTCTCATGATATTTTCCCCTCTTGCTTTGATTGCTGAATATTTTCATTTTCTTATGTGATTATTTCGGGCTTTCTTACTTTTCAATCTACTTTCCAAGGTATTAAGTTACCAAAGGATTTTCATTTTACATCTCTACTGTGTTACTTTGATTCAATAAAGGAGGCTTTTATTTAAACTTGATCTAATTTTGTTTTGATTCTTGAATAGTATTATTTGAAATTATCTTTATTGCCTTTTGGTATCAGATTAGGTTAACTCATTTTCATTGGACACACAGTTCCATGAGCAATACTCCTGACGGTTCTCGCTTATTTCTTGGCGAGGTTTTGTTTGATCTTTGTGTTTGTCTTCAGGTCACTTGCCTGCAACATCTATTTGCCTTCTGGTACTACTTTGTATTTCTTCGGTTGCCCTAAACTCACAGTGGTCTGTGTTGCTAGTATTTGTATGTGTTTGCAATCTTGTCCAGGGTTTACCCTTCTCAGGTTGAACTGGCGTTCCATTTGGCTTCAGGTATTTTGTGTTTTCTGATTCCCTCTGGAATCTACAAGGGCGTGGGAAGGCGATGGGGAAGGAAAAGCAGATGCACTTTTTAAAACAGACATTGGCAGTTTTCCAACCTTGTGAACTTTTCCGTTTTGTTGCGAAGGAATCTGATGGGGATGACCTAGTCCTGCCCTCACTGATAGAAAATGAGCTCCTGAATTCAGTGACGGCCTGTTGGGCGGCGCTTACAGCGTTCCAGCCTAGGGAACCGTGTCCTCAACAGAGGTTAGGTTGAAGGAAATGCTTCAGCACCTCCTAGAACTCTCAGTGGATTGCCTGGAGGTGGACCGAGAGGGTGATGTGCCAATTAGGGAGCCAAGTGCCCGAAACCCATGGGTGTTTTAAAAGCACCCATAGCTCCATCTGTTCATTCACCAAACATTTATCTCCCCGATGCGTGAGACGCTAGAAACAGAAAATAAAGACAGAGTTACTGGCCTTGAAGAACTCACATTCTCGTGAGAGAGCTGGCTGCATTAACCCTTTGCACTCAGGAAGGCACCATGTGGATGGATTGATACCTGGAGTCAGAGTGGGGGGGGGTGGATGGGAAAAGGAGTGTTTTCGGCAGAAAAGCAGCAGATGACAGAACACAGCGCACTGGAAACTTGCTGTGTCCTGGCACATTAGAAGCCCAGGGGCCGTGTGTCGGGGAAAGGGGCTGAAGATCCACAGCGTGAGGAGTGACGAGCCACTCCCTGCAGACAGGGTACAACCGAACTCCTTTCTGGGCACGCCGCTTGGGCTCTGTCCTGCAGGAGATTTAGAGGCTGTGTAGAGCACCACCAATTCCAGAGACTGGGAGGTCATTGAGTCTCTGACTTGGAAGTTTAACCCACGCTGGGAGCTTGTCTCAGGATCTCATCTGCACTGGCTGATTTAGGTTCTGCCAAGAGAACGGACTCTGTGGGCGTCACGTGACCAGAAGGCTTTCTGAGCAGTCTTGTAGAGGGGCTCGTGGTGCAGAGACAGCATTGTCGGTTTTTATTTCAACTGTCACAATGTTTCTCATGGCTGACATTCATCACTGATATAGAAGAGCAGAAATGCCAGAATTGTAGCACCTTACTCTCACGACTTCCACGGCAAAAGGCCCACGACTGGATGCTGGCTAGGCAGCTCAAATCTTCTGCCTTCTTATTTCCCATCTTCCCACACAAGCAAACATCTGTTCTTGTCTCTGTTCACCATCGCAGCTGATGACACTGTCATTCAGAAAAATATGCCAACAAAACCAGTGGCATCCTTGTCGCCTTCCTTCCTCTCACACGTTATGTTCAAGCTGTCTGTAAGCCCGTTGGCCGTGTTCACGACGGAGCTGTCCCCAGTCCAGTCTCCCCCCACTAGGTCCAGGGCTCCCTGAGCAAATCCCGTCCCATCTCTTTGAGAGCTCAGAAATAGCCTCCTGGTCTTGGTCATTCCATTCTTGCCCTCTTTGATCTGGCCTTTGCCCAGTGGCCGGTGATCCTTTAAAGACCTGCGTCAGATCTCATCATGCCCTTGCTCAAAATTCTCTAATGGTTCCACTCATGCTTCAGCTGAAACCCAAGAGCCACAGGCTACAAGATGTTACATGGTCTGGCCCTTGGTCATGTCTGCAGTTTCATCCTCTTCCAGATGGTCTGCTGCAGCCACCCGGACCTCCTGGCTGTTTCAGGACGTTAGGCCTTTGGGCTCTTTGCCTGTAATACTCGCAGGTGCTTTGTGGCTCACCTCCCTTTCTTCAGGTCTCTGATTAAATCTCCACTAATGAGAAATGCTTTCCTTGACCTCTCTTCCTAGAGAGATCTCAACCCACATACAACTCCCTATTCCCTTACCCTGCTTTGTTTTTCTCTGTAACTCTTTTTTTTAAGGTTTACCAAAGCATGGTTGATATACAAAATTTGCACATAGTTAAAGTCTAAATTTTGATGAGTTTGGACATATGTGTATACCCATGATACCATCACCACAAGCAAGGCACTACCCTTATCCATCACCTCTAAAACTTTTCCGTGTGTGTGTGTGTCTGTGTGTGTGTGTGTTAAGAACACTTAACATGAGAGCTAGCCTCTTAACATCTTTTACAGTACAGAGTAGAATATTGTTAACCATAGGTGGTGTTTGTACAGCAGATCTTTAGAACTTATTCATTTTGCATAATTGAAACTTTATACCCATTAAGCAACAATTTCCTATCCCCCCCGCTCTACTGTTGGCAACTGCCATTCTGTTCTCTGTTTTATGAATTTGACTATTTTAGACACCTCATATTAATAGAATCATACAGTATTTGTCCTATTGTTGGCTTATTTCACTTAGTATAATGTCCTCTAGGTTCATCCATGTTGTCACAAAGGATAGGATTTCTTTCTTTTTTAAGACTGAATAATATTCCATTATATGTCATTTTCTCTTATCATTTTCTTTATCCATTCACCTGTCAATGGCTGTTTGGGCTGTAGTCATATCTTGGCTATTGTGAATAGTGCTGCAGTGAACGAGGATCAAAATCAGTGAGATATGACCTCTTATCTGTTAGGTTGGATGTTATCCAAAAAAAACCCAAAAAAACAAAAACTCAAAAAAAAAAAAAACCCACAAAAGATAAATGTTGGCAAGGATGTGGAGAAATTGAACCCTATACACTTTTGGTGGGAATGTAGAATGATGCACCCACCATGGAAAACAGGTAAACAGTATGGAGGTTCCTTAAAAATTAAAAGTAGAACTATCCAGGAGTTCCACTTCTGGATATATATCTATCACTCTATCACCTGATATTTCATTATGTATTAATTAACTATGGCTCCCCCAGAATAAAAACTCTTATTAGAACAGAAGTTTTCTGCCTGCTTTGTCCTGAATTCTGTAACTAGTATCTAGAATAGTACCTACAAAACACTTAATAAATATCGTTGATACATAAATATATTCAAATTAAAGTTTGACCTGAAATACAAGGAAAAAGCTTTGGTACATGTGCTAAATCACTAAAACTTGCTGCTAGTCTTTATTAAGTTTAATTAGAACCAGTTTGGTTGGGGGAAACAGTGCAAAAATAACCCTTATTATAGTTTCTTTAAAAAGCAGGAATGTAAGATGTATCACTGAAATGTAACATTGTAACCTATGTTTATTACAAAGCCCCCGTCACCACTGAACTTCTGTAACCAAGAAATCAGTGAAGTATTTATACTGTAGCACTTCTGTTCTCATACAAATAATTCTCATTTCAGTGTTTTATTTCACTTGTGACAACTGTCCTTAGTAGGGACTTAATAAAGTGAAAGTGCCCATCAGAATTCTCAAATTCATTCCTTGTATGGCTTCTGCCTCAGTATACTCTAGTTTATTGTTTCATTATGAATTCCACAGTGGCAGAGAAAGAGTGTGCCTTTTAGCTCTCTTTCCAGTATCTAGCTCAGTTGAGGGAATGCTCCATGAAGAAATGGTGAATGGAAGGAAACAAAATGCAAGGACAAGTCATTTCTTTCCTAGACACAGTGAATACCATAGAATGTACCCTTAATTCCTAAGGATAATAGGCTTCATTAAAATTTCAATTTACCATTAAATTGAGAACAGAAATATCAAATGCAGGCACAATAATAAACTTAACATATTTTGAAAGTAATGGATTTGCATCCAACCAGCAGTGGTTTGAAATGTCCTTTAATATGAACAGTGTTCTTGAAGTCACAGTCCTTTGCTCAGTATATGCATTAATTTTTCTGTTGATTCTCTGTCCATTGAGGATTTATGTTTTATGATTTACAGATGGCATTCTGCCCCAAATTCAGCATTACTGGTTTTTAATGGTAAGCATGGTTTTAAAATTAGATAACCGGAACGACCAACTAGGAAATGCACTCCTGATTTTGAACTCTTGGCCTTCATTTAATCTAAATGTACCGGTATTTCTCCTGGAACCGGTACTTTAGTTTTCTGGTTACTGATCGGCAACCCTAACCCTCTGAAAAACTCCAGCCCCTTCCTAGCCTGATTTCTGCAAAGAAAATACCTTCAACAAGAAACATTCAGTGGTACTATTTCCCTACTATATTTGAGTGTTGTTTCCAATCTGAATTTGAGAAGTGTGAAATATCCATTAAAAAATGTTTTAAGTGTCCACATTGAATTGCGGGAAGACTTAAGGAATTGATGACTAGGATAGTTCTGTGATAAATTTCTGTGATGAAACTTGTCTATAGGAAAATAAATGAGTTCTTTATAATATAAGAGCCTACTGTTGCCGATTACATGATCATCGTTAGCTATTGAGCTAGTGCCTATTAAAAAAACCTATAGGAAAGGACACCCTGCACACTGTTAGAAACTTTTAGTTAGTTCTGTTGCACTCACCAAGAAAAAGGTTCAGGATTCTGACTGAATTTAAAGTCCTTAGAGAAACTCATATTCCTGGTATCATTAGGTTGGGAATGAAAGAAACGTCGTAAGTTTCCTTTTCTGAGTGTGAAGTCGGGAAAAGGATCAAATACTAATGAATAGCATTTGTTCCGAGATGCACATGTGTCTTTCATTGATTTGCCAAAATTAAATCAAAGGGTTCCATATGTGTATGAAGAAGAAACATCTGACACTTAACGTAGCAAACGATAAAACATTAAAAGTATACTTCCTGCAAAGCTGAGCTGATCGGGGAAAAGAAAAGGTTTGATCATTAGGAAGGAGATAAATGTGGCCCACAGCATCTGTGTCCAAGGGAAAAACTTTAGAAGAGCTTTGAAAATGGTTAAGTGATGCACACGGAGAGGGAGAGAGTGGCCTTTCCATATTTTTGAACATTAGTAATGAAAATGGAAATAGTCCTTTCTGGTTTGTATGGATCAAATTTGATGTCCAGATTGGGTAGTAGACTGAATATACATGTGTAATTTACGTATCTGTCTTAGATATAGAACAGTCATAATGCTACCTTTGTAGTCATGAATTTCCTTGCTCTCCCCCACTTCTGTTCCATCCAGGTGCCCCACATCCCTCCGCCCCAAACCCGAGGCTATGAGGTTATGGGGATTGGATCCTGACTTTTACAGGAACTACTTAAAATTTCCACGGGCTGCTGCGGCTGGGTGCTCTACGGTGTTTCCGTGTCTTGTTTGGTCATTATCTGCTGCTGCCCCAGCTCATCGTTGTGTGGTTCCCCTCCCGTGGCCAGATCCCCTACTCCTTAGTGCCTAATCCTGTTCCAGAAACATTCCTGATCCGCCCATGCCACATTCTTCAGACATTCTGGTTTTTCATCTTTATCTTCCACCATGTATGTACCCGACCTTTGTGTAGTGAACTTATTTACCGGCCTGTTGGACTCTTACCTGGATCCTGTCTTCCTGTCTTTAACACTGTGTGTCTTTGATTCCAACGGCCTGTTGCTCATCTCCCTACCTGACCGTGACTCTTACACCTGCCTATTTCTCCAGCCTCAGCCATGCCACATAAACTGAAGCTTGGGCTTTAGGAGACCCAGACGATTCTTTATATTCATTTCCCCACATTTCCCTATCTCCAAATCATGTCAGGGACACACTGGTTCCGTTTCGTATCTATCTGTTGGTTGAAAAAAGTACACTTGCTCATTCAGAAGTATTACCATTATTGAGATGTGTCTACATATGATATTTAGTGTGGCTTGTCCCTAAAGGCTTCTCATGTAAAACTGTATCTGGGAACAACTTGTGGATTGGTCGTATTTCCTAAGAGTCAGTATTAGAGTTGATTAGTGCAAGAATAAACCGAATGCATAGTCTGTCTTTAAAAATCTGTTACGAAAAGCAGTGTTACATATATTTATCCGATAAGTATTCATAAAATATCCTCTACAATGGCATAATGAGACCTTCATTGTACTTGAATAATGAATCTTTCTACATGAGATTGACTTACACAATATTGCTGGTAGTGTTCACTGAGGAAAATTGGGATTTGCTATGAGCTGACTTTTCAGTCATGGCATAATTTGTGTCCTTAAATTCTTTATTGTTTTCATCTTCTCAAAGAACTGCCCCAAATTATGTCTGTCCTGTCAGAAAACTATATATATATCATCTCCATACTGTGCATTCTTTGATTTTTATTTTTAAAGATTTTTTTTTAATTTATTTGACAAAGAGAAACACAGCGAGAGAGGGAACACAAGCAGAGGGAATGGTAGCGGGAGAAGCAGGCTCTCCGCCAAGCAGGGAGTCCGATGCGGGGCTCCATCCCAGGACCCTGGGATCATGACCCGAGCTGAAGGCAGACGCTTAACGACTGAGCCACCCAGGTGCCCCTTGATTTTTATTTTTGTTTTATTTTGGGAGATAGCGTACATGTGCATGCGCAGACAGATACCTACCTCATTGATTTTGTGCCATGAGAACATTATTCAAGGCTCTGATTTGGGGCAGAAATTATTTCCTTTTCCCTCAGCGACAATTGTGCTTGTATCTGTGGATTGTGTTACAGTTACAAGTTGGGGAGTTTATCCCGGATTAGAGAGCTAAAAAGGAAAAACAAATTTGAAGGGAAAATACACAAGTTGATATTTAAATCAAAATGTAAGAGTAAATTGACTAGATTATTCTGGAGCAAAATAGCAGATATTCTTAACTCTAAACCTCTCTACTTCTGTTCAAACCACAGTATGTCTTGGTTTACTTCTGCCAGAGAACATTCACAGACTTATTTTTTCTAGAGAAAAGCCAGTTAGTTTTGAAATGAAAATGTACTGCTTTTCTGCTTTGTGGGACTAAGTTTAACTGGCTGATCATTTAAAAATAATTAATTTAGTGTTTCTTTTTTGGATATTTAGGAACGGCAGAGCCCCAAAACAATATTTCAGAAATGCTTACTTGGGGCAACTAAGCCAATATATAAATGAAATGGTCAGGTGTAATTAATATATGCATAGTTTTGAAAAGTACATAATCTAGATGTTTCCTTTTATGCTTAATACGTAATTAGGAATCTTTTACATCCAATTTATATTTGACTAATGCAACATTAGAAATGTATTATTTAAATTCAGAGAGGAAATGGTTAAACAATCTTCTGGACTTAATTATGCTTGCAACCAAATTCTTAGCATGTCTGTAGAGCTTGTCACTATTCTGATGCTGACTTGGGGGAGTAACATTTCGCAGGCAGTATCCTACAGAAGGATTTTGAAAATTGTCAGGTGGCATCATGATGGGGTCTCCCTTGCTCGGGAGGAGAGTGATTGAAGTCATATTAGCAGATGGGGCTTGAGCGCAGACTTGAAACTATTCATACATAATAACGTGACTGAATGACGGTTGCCTGGGATAAAATAGGATACTGTTGACAAAGGGAAGAAGAAACAACACACACACACACACACACACACGCACACACACACACTCCAGAAACTTATCAGATGCCAACATGACCCTTAAAAGAAATCCGAAAGCCATTGCTTCAGAAACAGTGCTATTCTCTGTGATTTGAGCTGGCTTTTCCAAAAGTGAATGCATTCTTCTCACTATAGTTTCTTCCAGAGATGCCCTAGCACACCTCGTCAACCACAAGCACCTAAGCTTCCGGTGGCGTTTGTACCCCCGAGGGCACCACGGAAAAGTCAGTGAGAGCAGAAGTCGCCTCTGTGAGCAGCACGAAGCTGCTCCATGCACCTCTCCCCACATTCAGCCTCTCTTGTCTCGCCTTTCCCTCCCTCCCACTCCCATCTGCGCCGCTGCAGGAGCGAGTGGTCAACTGTGGGCTCTTCCGACTTCACATAACGGCCTCAGTGCTAGAAGCTCCTCCGCTCCCTAGACCACAGAGCCCTCTTTCACATTTCTGACCTCACGATGTTTATTTACAAACTGACCTTATTCTGTCTTGTCATTTCTTCCATATCATTTTAGTCTGATATAGGGCAGCACTTAGGTTCTAGAGTCAGGCCGTTGGCATTTAAACACTAATTCCATGTGGCTCTGATATTTTTTACTGTGTTACTTAATTTCTGTAACCCTCAGATCCTCCATCTGTAAAATGGGCACTTTGCCATGTGTAAAATGGTGACGATTTCTCCAGCTAATGCACTTGACACGCTACGCACAGGGCCTGGCATGGTCAGTAGGGGGACCAGCCATGCTGATTGGCCTGAGACCGAGGGGTTCCCGGAGAGCAGAACTTTCCCTGCTGCAACTGGGGGAGTCCTGAGCAAACCAAAGTCGTCCTTCTATTTGTAAGATTTCATTTATTTAAATTGTATTATATTCATATTTGATATTCCTTGGAAAGCAGAGTCCTGTGGTACAGACTAAGTTTCCGCCCCGCTAAGTTTCACAAGGACGCATACCTAGGTGATGAAATACTTTCACATGTTTCGAATTTTCTTAAAGGAGGTTTGCAATATCTTCTAGTAATAGCATTTATCTAAGAATAGAAAATGAAAACAAAGATGGTATTGGGCTATAGACAGAAAATTGTTACAGACAGAAAAAGCCTAGCGTTGGCTTGAGGGATAAGTTTTGAATCTGTAAAGACATTTTTTTGGCTGCACACTCCCAACCACCCCCCCGGGCTTCCCTTTGAGATGATAACCAGGTCCTGTTTGGTCGGACCCCAGGCAGTGGGGTCGGTGTCCACTCGTCTGCCCTCCCTGGGTGGTGTTTCATGGTGCTTGCCTTACCCTGAGCATGTTAGTGGCTGAAGTATTCTCCAGTGAGCTCCCTCTAACTGAGATTTCTTCGTACAGTCCCTGGTTGCTTCTCCAGTCCAGGGTTAAACATTTGCCCCCACAAATACAAACAAGTCATGCAGGAGATAAGTATTCTAGCCTCTTGCTGCAGCTACAACAGAATACCATAGACTGGATAGCTGACAAACAAAACAAGTTGATTTCTCATGGTTCTGGAGGCTGGAGGTCCGAGTGCCCCCATGGTTGAGTCTGGTGAAGGTCCTCTTCCCAGGTTGCAGACAGCTCTCTTCTCCTTATGTCTCCACCTGATGGAAGGAGCTCCACCTAGCTAGCTTTCTGGCCTCTGGTGAGGGCACAAATCCCATTCATAAAGCCCCATTCTCCTGACCTAATCATCTCCTCAAGGCCACACCTCCCCATACCATCATCTTGGGGGTCTGGATTTCAGCGGATGAGTTTTGGGGGCGGGGAACGCAAATATTCAGTCCATTTCAGGGGGAGAGTGGGAATTTGGGAAATAGCATGTATAGGGTCACATGAGCTTCTAAATTTGTGTCGAGTTGGGGAGAAGGAAGCTGACAGTAGCTAGTGGTTCTTTACCGTGGCTGCCCATTTCAGTCACTTGGAAGCCTTCAAAAATAAGACACCGATGTTCATTCCCTTCCGCTCCCACCCCAGAGATTCTGATTTAATTGATCTAGGGGACCTGGACATTACATGGTTTTAAAAGATCCCAGTTGAGTTCCATTTGCATCCAGAGTGGAAACCCAGCAAGTAACTATCCCTCTGTCTCAGTTCCCTGTTCCTTCCCACAACTTCTGGCCCCTGCAAGAACTGGAAATTTAACATATGAAATAGTAATGATTGCTTTTATTTTTACATATGATTTCCAAAGTTTGAGCACTTGTTTTTATGGCAGTGATGATTATGCATGTCTTTAAAACTTGGTGGTTTCAACTCAATTGTAGATTATCTCATTTTTATGTTAAAGTCTGTTTATTCTTGGTTTATTATGCAGCAAGCCTGTTTCTTAGGCACTTGTCTCTTCCCAGCTTATAATTAAAAACCAACAAACTAAAACCTGGAGGCAATCTGGCTTGTTTCCGTCTTCTGCAGTGAAGGAGAATTTCTATAGTACTCAGAATTCTATCAGATTAAAAAAAAAAAAAAACCATCTTGCTGCTGTATTTGGCATAAATGTGGGTTTAGCACTCACGTGGGGCTTGTGGAGAGAATCTGGTGCCATGAGGACTTGAGGCTCTGATTTGGAACCCTGGATGGCACCTGAAAAAGCTATTTGAACAAAAAGGCCCACATCATGGGTCTGTCTGATGACTAGTTAGCTCCACCACCTTGCTCATGGCCTAGATGAGATCTAATAAGTTTAGCTCAGTATCTGATATTTATTTCACAACCAGCAGTATTTTCATACTTTCTCATTTATAGTCATGTCTTCATTCATTTTAACAATTCCCCTGTGATAATCCATATCGAGATTCTTTGTCCTTAAAAAAATAAAACGAAATACACACACACACACACACAAACACCCACAGTTCATTAAGTTCTTTGACCCACATTAGCTGATAAAACTGTAGTCAACTCTTAAGAAAATATGAGAGTAATGTCATTGCATTCTATATTCTTTATTGGAAAGCTTCCGAAGAGCAATTTTTTCCTTATTCTGATTTAAAAAAAAAAAAAAAAGCAAACCTCTGAGAAAAACCCCCAGATTATTTTCTCTGTTTGTGTTACATCTATACTTAGCTAACTGTTACACACTGAATGCTTGTGTCCCTCTCAGATTCACATGTCAAATTCCTGATTCCTGAGTAGGGGGAAATACTCCTAATCAGGGTATTAGGAGGTGTGGCCTTTGGGAGGTGACCCGGTAGAAAGGGTGGATTTAGTGCCCTTATAAAAGAGATCCCAGAGAACTTCCTCATCCCTGTCTGCCATTTAAGGACTCAGGAAAAGGAAGCAGTGTATCCATGAGCCAGGAAATGGACCCTCATCAGATGCAGACCCTGCCAGCATCTTGATAGTGGACTTCCTCGTCTCTAGAACAGCGAGAAACAATTTGTTGCGTCAGCCGCCTGGTCTGCGGTATTTTTTTATACCAACCCTAATGGGCTAAGACATCAATAAGGCACTACTCTTATTTCTATTTTTGCCTTTGGAATTTGGCCATCTACTATGACGCTGTCGTCATCGTGAGGCTTTTAAAACCTCCACCTCATCTTGAAGGTCATCAGACCTTTATCCTGGTGTTCCTTCTATGCAGAGACCACTGCTTTGCTGCCTTCCTGCTTGATCTCCTAGCCTCTGTATTTTATTCTCTAAAGTGGAAATGATGCCTATTTTAGAGAGTTTTTCTGACAACTACATGGCAACATGGGATGCACTGTGCACAGCAAAGACACTGTCATAATCGTCTTCTTTTACGTACTCCAATGGCATCCCACATAGTGGGCTGGCTTCTTTTGGATGATTTTTTCTCCTTTATTATTATTCATTTACTCTACTGTGTATGTTTACACATATTTCCTTACTTTTCAAGTTTCAGATTTATGAAACCTCCAAAAGAATGTTGTTTCTTCCATTTTCATCTTCTGTTTTATGATCTTCATGTCTGCTTATTTCTCTATCTTGGTTTTATCTCCTTTCATTGTAAGGAGAAGCATTAAATAGAAAATAGTAGAATTGGCTGTTTGTGTAAGAACTTTATTGTGCACTAAAAGAGAGATTTTGGTTTTATAAATAGGACATTCCAAGTAGAGCCTGAAATCCTTAGGACTTTAGTGAGCTTCCAGATCTCCAGTCAATAAATCTTACCAATGTGAAATAAAAACTAAGTCACACTTGTGTGTTTTGTTGTTGCCTTAGGATAATGAAAACTATTTTTTTCTTGTTAAGTTTTTTTTGGAGAAATATAGAGAGAGCGAGCACACATGAGCAGTGAGTGGGGAGGGCAGAGGGAGAGGAGAGAGAGAATCTCAAATAAGCTCCACACTCAGCATGTGCCTGGTGTGGGACTCTTATCTCATGACCATGATGAGATCATGACCTTAGCTGAAACTGAGAGTCAGATGATTAACCTACTGAGCCACCCAGGTAGCCCCTAAAGCTATTGCTTTATGGCATTTATGCTATTGCAATAAAAAACTCCATACCTCAGGACTCTTGTATAGGAAGACCATCATGGAACCATCATCCATCTGTATCAGGGCTGGTGGAATCTGACCACTGTTTTGAGGAGGAGGGCATGATGTGTTTTTCTCTGATAAGAAGTCCTTGTTTGTTGCAAAATTCGCTTAACATCTTGCTTTTGCAAAACCTTTTGAATTCCATATTTTCATGGAAGAAATGGCATATTCACATGGAATGGCTCTTTCATCCAAATTGTTAATAAACCCAATTTCCAAAGCCATTGTTTTAAACTTCCTATTGCTTATTCTGTCTACGATTCATAAAAAAGAAATCATGTAGCAAAACAATAAAAAAAGGCAATGTTTGCCTCTTTTTAAATTGGCATTTGCTTTAAGTAAGTTAATTCCTCCGGGCTCTTAGTTATGTTTTTCATAGCTCTAATAGGAGTTTCCTAAAAACTCTTTAATTGTATCAGGTATAAGGTAGATAATAAAGTTTGATAGCCCTGAAGGAACATGCATTAAGTAATGCTGCTGGAGAGAGAAATGAAAATAATCAATAAAGGCATGAGAAGAAACCATAAGAATGAGATAGATTATATCTACTCCAAGGTTCCTCCTTCTAAACTCTTCCCCTGATCTCTCCAACCTACACAGATTTAGGGCAAATACATCGCTTTTTTTCCTGCTGTATTTTACAGTAGCTATAGGGTCTCTTTGAAGGTCGGATCTGAGCAGTTGAACCAGTGTGAATATGCTTTGTTTCTGAAAGCTAAAATTAGAGAACACTGTTCAACAAAATTCTCGATTCGTCAGTACTGGAATGATGATGATGTACAAACTATGTACACATCAAACACATCGTGGCATACGAGATAGCATGTTTAAAAATATTTTTCATCATTGTCTTTTCCTGATAGTTTTCCCCCCCAAATATTTTAAGATGGCTGTGCCTAACTCTGTACATCAAAATGTGAAGGTCACAGTTTGATCGTGTAATGAAGGATGAAAAGTTTATTTTTTTAAATTTTAGGTAGATTTATGAGGTTTTTAAATTCAACCTTTAGAATTTATAAATAGATTAAAATAATATTTAATGAAGCATTGACTTGTTTACATGGCAAAAACCCAGTCTGGAGTCCCTGACTTACGTATTTAACTGGAAATGCCCTGAGTGTTCCGAGCCATTTCTTCAGCAGGGGAAAGGACTCATGTCCAGGGCCATTGCTCCTCAAGGAGGGCATTTGTTTCTGTCACCCCTCTCCTGGGTGTCCTGGCATGCCTTGAACATAGTGGACAGTGATAGTTGTTAAGATTTATGGAGGCTTACTAAGTGACAGGTGGTATAGTAAGCCCTGTGCACACATTAACTCACTCAGTCAATATTTGCTGAGACTGGAGGGAGGGAAGAAATGAATGGTCCATGATTCCAACCCACAGAAACGGCTCTGTTCCTCAGCTAATTAAGTGGGCTTAGATATTTTTAGGGATTTCATTATTTTTGCTTCATGAGTGAATTTTGACAATACTCCTGACATCTCTTGACATTATTTAAATGGAGTTGATAATGTTAAAAAGTGCTATTTTCTGAAGTATTTGATATTTAACGCTTGTAATAACCTTAGAGTGTACCACAGTCCAAGAAAAGATCTCAGTGGTTTCTCTTTGATGCCACATCTAGACTTTAAATAAACATGATTTCTAACAACATTGCAATATGAATTAATTCAAGAACTTTAAAAAAATTCCCGTTCAACCTAATACCATTATCATCTGGAGAACACATTTATGATTTATAATTTTCTTTTTTATTTTTATTTGGCAGAGAGAGAGAGACGTAGGCAAAGGGAGAAGCAGACTCCCCGCCAAACAAGGAGCCCAATGTGGGACTTGATCCCAGGACTCTGGGATCGTGACCTGAGCCAAAGGCAGATGCTTAACTGACTGAGCCACCCAGGCATTCCTGATTTGTAATCAAATTTTCTGATGATTAAACTTCTTTAAAGTTGGATGTTCTCATATAAGAATGAACATACCAGTTATAAAATATTAATTATTTATAGTACCCAAGAATTATATCTGCTTTATTCTTTTATTATAAAAACTGTCCTAAATAAATCAACCTAGGTTAATTTCAGACTCAATTTGATTGAACAACACTGGCAACCTATTGTGGATGTTTATAGTAATTATATCATACAAGGTTTACTAATGTCTCATATGAGTATTCAAAACCCAATGAAGGGTGTGCTCCTAAAATCCTCTCATTCATAGCCAGCTCCTTGCCTCTGTTTGTAAGTACTTAGATTTACTTAGAGAGAAACACACACTCAAGCATACATCTACTGATTTTGTGGGGTTTTTATCTAGTTTCTGTATTGGTTTTTCTAGAATCTGGTGAACTTTAAAACAGGAACTATGTCATTTGATAGTCATAATTAGTGGTGAAAATAGCACAAAATGAGTGAATGATATTGATATTATTTTCTTTTTGATGTAGAAATTCTTTACATGATTGGGTTTTTTAGGCTTTTGTAACATATTCAGGTGACTTATTTAGTTTTGACTTATAGCCAAGATATGATGGAGAATTTAAATATTCTAAATAAGGTTTTCTTTTGGAGGTATAGACTCATTATTAATTGCTGAACAAACATATGTTGCTAACCATATGCTATATTTACCATTTTTGTAAAGGTAATATTTAGCTATATGTCTTGAAATATTGAAAGCATCTGTTATATGAATATTCTGTGAAAACATTTATATTCTGTCCTTGTTTTGATGATCCAATTCAGTTTTTAAAAATTTCTTATTTTTATTTTGGAAAATGTCAAGGGGGATTACATAGCTCAGTAAAAACGTGATTTTGTTAAAAAGGCGATGGGAAACTTTTGTTTTGTACTTGTGCTGTTTGAACAGAGCCTCTGCAGTTGAGTAATACAACTATTTCTAACATATTTTAACCGCCTGTTAAACTGATTCCCTATGTAAGTCCTTAATTGCTGAAATTTATACTAATCTAGAGATCACTTCTAACATCACTACCCAAACTTCACATGGTACTGAACATGACATTTTCTTTCAGAAGAATGTAGCAGAGCATGAAGTCCCTTGAGGGCTCAGGAGGGGTATTTTGAGGCTTGTTTTGAGGAATCTTTGTGTGTGTGTGTTCATGTACAGCACCCGTTCTTCCTGGCGCCTACCAGCAAAGCCATTCCCAAGGCTACGGATACATGCACCAGACCAGCCTCTCATCCATGAGGTCAATGCAGCACTCACCAAATCTAGTAAGTATCAGTTTGAAGGGTCTCCTCTTCCCAGCTTTTCCCATTTTATCTCTAAAATAGAAATACACGTGGGACAGAGTTGCACTGAATAATGCCCATTTTCACACAGAGAATAAATGACAACATTTTGCTCTTTGTACCCTTTTGAAGAAAGCAGAAGACTAACAGAGGTAAACCACTGAGAAAGGCAGGCATGCCATGAAAACATAAAACGGTATCCTAGTTGTTACTTCATGATTGTTTTTGGCCAACTGTGAATTTCATTCAGGTCTAAAAAGTACAAATATCTGGTTACGTTAACCAGATACTGTCCATTTTGACAGTAATCAAAATGGCCACTAACCCCCAAATGACTTGGCCAACCTAAGTCTTTGACTCTTTCTACTGGAAATCTTGAAGGGCTTACAGATTCATTCACGGACTGTGCAGTTTGGAAGCAGCGCTCTAGGTCATCTTGTCCGATGGGCATCTCATACTGAAATGATTTCTCCAAACTTCTTACACAGAAGCCTTAGCCTGAGCACTGAGAAAGAGGTGGTCCTTCTAAGCAGTTGTAAGTTCTTTTTAACTGCCAGTTTCCTCAGCCCATAGATTCACTGAATTTTGAGACTGTCTATTGTTAATATTAACTAAATTCTTGGTCTTTAATGAAAACAAATATGGTGAAACTCAACTTATCTTCTGGTTATCAACCCCTTGTCGGACACGTGATGTGCAGATATCTTCTCCCAGTTGGTAGATTCATTTTGTTGATGATTGCTTTTGCTGCACAGAAACTTTTCAGTTTGATGTGGTCGCACGTGGTTATTTTTGCTTTTGGTGTCAAGTCCAAATAATCATTTTCAAGACCGACATCAGGGAGCTTACCGCTTATGTTTTTTTTTTTTCTAGGAGCTTGATCTTTTTAGGTCTCACATTCAAGTCTTTCATTTATTTTGGGTTAATTTTTGTGTTCGGGGTAAGACAGTCATCCAGTTTCACTCTTTTGCATGTGGCTGTCCAGTTTTCCCAGCACCATTTATTGAAGAGACTGTCCTTTTCCCACTGTGTGTTCTTGGCTCCTTTGTCATAAATTAATTGACCATATATACATGGGTTTATTGCTGGGGTCTCTGCTCTGTTTCACAGATCTATGTTTTTATGTCACTACACAGAGTGTTTTGATTACCACAGCTATAAAACTTCAACATAGTTTGAAGTTAGGAAGTGAATAATTCTCTCATTATAACAAGGCTTCAGTTATGTGTCCCTCAATATTCAGAACATTTAGATACTAAATGTCTATCACTGTGATTCAAAAACCTACAAAATAAGTATATTATGTATTTTTCTTTTATATGCATATATATATGCATATAAAATATATATAATTTTGCTTCTTCTTAAAATATATATATATTTTAAGATATTTAATATATTTAAGAAAAATTCATTTCCTCTGACAGGGGGCCCATGGCAGGGACTTGGTGGTGGCTTGGCTCTGTCTGTCCCTAGGGCAGTTTTTGTTCTCTGAAGAATGTGGAAGAGGGGAGAATCTACATAATCTAAGGGGTTAACTGAAGCTGGGGGAAGTTGCTTTTACTGCTTAAAAGCTTACCTTTTCATGGGCTGGTTATCATATCTAGAGGCTTCTTTGATCCCCATTCTGGGCCCCCAAACATTACCCTTTCTGCTAGCCTGGTAAACTTGAGATGCATGTAACAAGAGAGATGCTAGGCTCTGGTTTGCAGATCTCCAGAAAGAACTACACTTGGGAACACGCCTCAGAGTTACTTCATTTTGTGTGGGCTGATCTGTCACGATTGGCATTTGTGGCTGTAGCTATCTGGGATCCCTCGTGTGACCCCTCTTTCCTTTCTCAGAGGACCTACCGAGCCATGTATGACTACAGTGCCCAGGACGAAGACGAGGTCTCCTTCAGGGACGGCGACTACATTGTCAACGTGCAGCCCATCGACGACGGTTGGATGTACGGCACAGTGCAGAGAACTGGGAAAACAGGGATGCTCCCGGCCAATTACATTGAGTTTGTTAATTAATTATTTCTCCTTGTCTTTGAGCTTTATTCTAATGTATACTAAACCCAATCTTTTTAAAAGATAGATGATACTTTTAAGACAACTTGGCAGTTATTTTACAATAATCTATCTTTACTTTGACAATGAGGCACACAGGTCCCAGGAAGAAGGACTGACTTCTGGGCTCAGAACAGCAGCATTTTCAGTAATTCCTGTACACAAAACCTTTAGGTCTGCAGGCCCGGTGCTGCTGATTGGGTTAATGGTTTCCTTTGGTTGGCTATCGAACACTTCTGGGAAATGTATTTTTGTAGACTTTAATAGAGATGTTGATTGTCCCTTACATGTAACAAGTCTATGAAACTTCTTAGCTGTCACTTTGGAATCACCGGAAGCCAATTCTTGTAACTCAGTAATACAGCCAATAATTTAAAAACCATTTAGCTTTTGAGTCATTAGGGAATTTCCAATTCAAGTGAAAATCGCCTAATGTAATAAACGTCAGGAGTGGCAGAATGACAGTTCTGGTTAAAGGTTAAAATTATATTGACTGGTGGCCTTCGGGACCTAGAAACTTGTCCCGAACAAAGACATTTCCTTGTTCCCTAGGTTGACTTGGGTCTCTTTGTTTCTCATCTGTACCAAGGCATATCCTACTCTCCATTTACATTCTGTGGGCCCAAGTTTACTCTTGACTCCATAGAATGTCAGGACCAAATAATGTCACAGCTACTCTGCAAAGGGCAAAGTTTAAGGTCATGTCCATTATTTCCCTAAGGGCTTTTACCCTGTTGCATGTCACGTAGGTTCAAGCTTCTATAACATAGGCAGCTGCACTGCTCATCCCTGTTACTAAAGCAACAAGTGCGGCTGATAACCTAACAGCCCTCCCCTCTAGATGCCAGCTCATCAGGAAAACATATTTTGAAAAGTTGCTTGAGATTCTCCTGCTGCCTTGCACTCTAGTTTTGAAGGATTTACACCTTTAGGAAATAGACGTCTCCTCTAGCAAATAAGTGATTTAGGTGTTTACTGAGCAGCTTTCATTAACATAATGCCTCTGTTGATTTAAAAGTAAGCTAATTTAATAGGAGCCAAAGACTATAAAGTGTGCGAGAGACACAACCAGTGAGCAAAACATTACCACTCTGCAGAGAGATGATCAGAGGTTTTTTTTCTTTTTTTTTTCCGGAAAATGCTATTCACATCCGGGAATGGAAATCTAGCCACTGAAACCAGTTAATGGAAAGACTTCTACTTTCTTCTGGTTTTTACTTTCTAAACCATATTGGGGAAGGGGGAGGATGAAAATGCCAGCAGAGATTTTAGGTCTAGGCCCAACAGGTTGTTCACTAAAAAAGAAATTGTCCCATCTTGAATTTCAAATGCAAGACCCTGCAGGCTCTTTCTGGGTTCACTGTGTAGCTGCAGCCTTGCTGGTGGGTCATGATGATTGGCCTGTAGTCCCTAGTCAGGGTCGCTGGAGAAATTAACGTCCATCAGTGACGGTTTTTCTGATGTATTTGGACTTCAGCAGGGTAGCATTCATGTATGACCTGACCCTGGAGTTGTGAGGAAACTACAAAAGCAAAGTTACAAAATGTATCGATCTTGGGGCTATCTCCCTTATGAAATATAGGCAAAGAAATTAATGAAATATTTTGTAAAATACCTTTTAAGGACGTGTTCAGGAGTCCAAAAACAAATGCTAATTCATTTACCCTTTTGGAAAGTTAACACCTACTTTTTAAAAATCTGGAGTTTCATTTTATCTGGCTCAAAGAGCAAGTAAGCTTAATTATACTACGCTCAAGCTGCATCTACAGGAACTCACACAAAAAGAGATCAGAGAAATTCAGGTAAAAAACTAGAGAATTTTTTGAGCGGGGTTTTACAGATTCCTACCCCAGCCGGAATGATGTTCTGGTATTGAAATAGCCAGTTATGATTAAATTAACCCCTATATGTTTTGATGTCTTGTCCACAAACCAACAAGGACAAGCTGAACTTGCGACATTCTTGAAAAAAAAAAATCGTGCATTAAAACTGGGGCAATGAACTTGCTCAATTTTATATCATTAAGCAAATATTTATGTTTCACCCAGACCACTTTTTTTGTGATTATGAAAAAGAGTAGTTGTTGATTAAATTTGCAGACTAAACATAGGACAGGTACAATTTTTGAAAAATAGCACATTTATAGGAAGCTCAAAGGAAATGGATTTGAAATGATACTTGTAATCGGGGAAAAGTCCCATAAAGTAGTAGCTGGTTGTTCCATTGTGTTTCTCATCTAGTAATTTCAAAATCAGATTCATGGAATGTAGAAGTCAATAATTATTAGGGGAATAATTCTAAAATTTTAAGCTTCACATAGTGTTTGCATAGCGAGATGTTTCTGCTTCCAGCCTCTAGGAATTAAGGACTGCTCAGAATTTAACCAGAGAAGAGTTATTTGTTGCCACTGTTACTAACACTTGTCAGGGTCTTGAGCATCTCAGCAGAAATATCGGAAACATACATGTATAATACCAAAGTGCTATTTTTACAGTATCATTTTTCAAAACTACGTTCTTGAACAGTTTCTCCACTTTGTACATGCCCCCCCTCAATTGGGTGACATGCATCTCATACATAAATAACTCTAACGGCTAAAGAAGAGTGTAAAAAAAAAAAACAACCCTGTTTTTTAGGAATCAAGCTAAAGCCTGTGAAATGTTCAAGCACAGAGAGCATGTACCTGATTCTCTGAACGTAATATGTTCTCAGGCCTGATAAAAGCACACGGAGCAGGTTGATATGTTCTTACAAGGTTCCGAAAACAAAACTCTATGTGGATCATCTTTCTCTTGGGAGAAGCAGAGCAGCGGAATAGATGACTTTTGTTGTGAGTTTTTGTAGTCAATGTTTTTACTACTTCCCGTGCTCTAGGAAAGCTTTCTCTTTCTAGCCTGTGGCAAAATGAGTCCTTCGTGTCTTCTTGTTCCTGTTTATACACCCACAGTGTAGCCCAATTTGAAATACTTACCCGGTTGTCAGATCCCCTCGCCATCCCTGCCTCTTCTTAGGCTTCCCCACCTCCAGATACCACACAGGAATTTGCAAGCACAATTTCGATGGGCACCTTGTATGAACGTGGATAAGATTAGACCGGCCCCTCTCTCGTCACTAGGTTCATTGCTTGAAGATGATGAAGATGCAGTTTGGGCAAGTTGACCCCAGTCTTTCCTCCCTAGTCCTCTCCTGGTTGAGCTTGACAACAGTCTGGGAGGTGGGGAAACAGACATTTCGGTGAAGTTCAAGAGGTGCATCTCTTTTTCAGGTGTGTTCACCTTTAGTGAAATGTTTTTAATGAAAAGATAAAGAAAATGGGTGTGATCCATTCATAACGCATCCCTATATAAAGTGGATATAGTTTATACCAAAATTATAATATAGATATATTTTTTAAAAAAGGTGCCTTTTTGATTACCCTTGATTATCGATGATGGTCTTGGAAAGAGAACTGAGCAAGCAAGCTTCTTGTCTATTCTATGGTAATATTTTATTCTACATGATTGGTATTTTTGTGGTGGGGAAGTGTGATGCTCCTGACAGATATGAAAGGTGAGAGCTGCTTGTATTTTTACCTCTAAAGGTGTAGAACTTTAGAAAATACTGAGCTTTCCCATCTATTTCCAAAAAGTTCTTTGTGGACTTATATATAGTCAGGATGCATAAACATTAACTTTAGGTTTGAGACTTAAAATACCTATTGTAAGATAGAAGACTTCTGTTATGAGGCTGAATTCATTACACAAGATGAAATTCACTTCATAAATTTCTGTTAGACCTTAGCTATTTGCTTCTGATAATCTAAAAGTGGCTAGAGCGTGGGTGTTTTGGGTAACAAGACACAGAGGTGAGAAAGCTTTAGTTAAGTAAGAAGCTATGTAAATTAAGAATGCTAAAAGGAAAGTCTCTTTCTGAAGTATTCCACACCCTTTAGGGTCCTTTCCAGGCCACCGACTGTCAACCACTGATGATTAAAGACAAAAACAAAAACAAAAAAACCAAGATATTGTATGATGTTTCTGTGGCCATCATTTCGTGATGCTTAGGCTACTGGAATCCACTAGCCTGGAAGGATCCCCTGGGCAGATTTCTCCCCGGTTGTCCATATTACTTCCATATTCATGGAATTCCATGTGCTTTTTGCTTTGGATACACGGTATCCAGTTGGCATAGTATCTACTTCTTTGTAATCCAGTTGCTATTAAGAATGATTGACTTTGAAGGAAGAAAGAAAACTGCATGCTAGTCCCATTCTTCAGTGTCCACCCGATGAATGGCTGAGCATTGAGAAGTGTCACCAAGTGTGTTGCAGGCACAGTGCGGAAACGTTGGCCTTTGACTTGTGATAAGAATACAAAATTGAGTCACTGCGCAGCTTGGCTTCTGTCTGCTTCAAAAATGTAAAATTATGGTTGACGAATTGGCAAAACTGTGCCAACTTTGAGGGCCTACAGTTTTAATGGAAACACTTCATGGTTTTATAAACGAAGGGGCTTATAGAATGATACAATGTTATTAATATAATTTGGCTTTTGTTATGCAAATTAACACCAGCTATTAAAATATATTTTAGTAGAAATGCTTTAATTCATGTTTTGTTTCCTCTACACTGTGAATCTTTAAGCCTTGGTGGACTAGAGCAACATCGTGCTGCCCAAAGGACTAACCTATGCAAACTAGTTCACATTTTAGTGGATGTCACAGTAATTGTGTGATAAGACATTATTCCCCCCACCCCGCATAATGTACAGCAGCATTGGATTAAACATTAAGCCTAGCATCATGTATGTATAGTATAGTCACTCACAAACCCTTCAAGGCTACTATAATCATTAGTAGTATTATTTGTTAAAAAGCGAATCGCCGAGTTATCTATTAAATCTACTTGAACGATGATGTCAGAACAAGAATGAGAGAAGGACGTGTCGGCCATGGCTTCAGTGTGGTCACCGCAAATGTTCTCCTGTGATCGAGCTGTGTTCGGATGCACTCTCTTCAGGGTATTATTATTCTGTGTCTACTTTCTGTATTTGTAAAATGTTATAACGCTCTAATTTTCCTATCTCTACACATTCGGTTTGCTTAAATAAATGCAGGATATAACAAAATGGTTCTATGTCTTGGTTCTCACCTTGGTTTCTTGGAGCTGGGGTCATTGATGGGGCCCCAGAGATGAGGTGTATCATGACAACGCACAGTAAATCATGTTGGAGGCCCCGGATGACTTCGGTGCCCTTCTATTAGTGAGTCATTCAATATGTGTCTTCCTCCCCCAAATAAACTTAGTTTTAAATGATAACAATATTATGGTTTTTTAAGCTCAGTATCTGATTGTGTATGGGAGTACTCCAGTAATACAGCATTGTAGTTCACGTTCTTTCAAGATTAAATTCCTCATATGTTCCCAATAGTAGAATTTTAATTTTCTTGCAGTAGTAAGATGAAAGAAACAGCTTGAGGCAAACAATAGAAAATGTACACTTTGAGTACATGAAATGGAGAGATGCTCTGATTTCTCAGCTAAGAATGGCTCATTTATCATAGAACATAATTGCTTGTTTTCCCCTAATTTTCCCATAGTTGGAAAAAGTAAGTTAGTCCCTATTTTTACCCTAGTATAAATCTATTGAGACAAGGATCTTAGCCTTACTATATTATTCTGTAGAAGTTCCTCCTTGATGGTGCATAAACCCTCCCAATTGTAAACTGATGAACTGATGATGCATTTATTTAAAAAAAAATTTAAAGATTTTATTTATATATTTAATAGAGAGAGTGTGTGTGTGGGCATAAGAGAGAGAGAACAAAACAGGGAGGGAGGGGTAGACGGAGCAGGAGAAGCAGACTCCCCCTGATGAGCAGGGAGTCCAGTGTGGGACTTGATCCCAGGACCCTGGGATCATGACCTGAGCTGAAGTCAGACACTTAACTGACTGAGCCACCCAGGTGCCCTCAATAACACATTTAGAACACTTGCTCATGGAATAAACATGTCTTCCTGATCTTGAATTTTTCTGCTTTTCATATTCTAAAAGCATAAAATGAAAATCTGTGTGATATTCATCATCCAACATACTAATGATATTTCAAATTACACAACAGCTTATTTATTTATTTGAAGAAGAATTTGCTCTCTTTTTCTCCTGCCAAGATTTTTTTTCCTTTCATGATAAGAAATTTCTTCCTTGGAACCCAAGTCACAGAGTAATGAATAACTTAACAGGATTTTTTTTTCCGCCTAAACTAAAATAATTGGGATTTAGAATATATATATTTATATGTATATAAATATATATATTTAGAATATATAGTCTATACTTAGTTTTATTAACTTCAACATTGTGATGTCAGTTTTGTAAGTCCCTGAGACCCACATAACCACCAGAAGCCCACCAAAATAACTTTCTACAAAAATATTCAGACATAATAAATTGAAAGGAGATAGGAGGAAAGCTTTGTTCCTTGCTTTATGTAATCTGCTTCTCCTACACAGGGGGACTGAATAAGAGTTTTGTGGTGGCAGAAAACTGGATATGGGCCAAGTGTGAACTTCACCTATTTTCTGTAGTTCTAAGCAAAATTCTCACGGCTTGGTCTATTATATTTGGGAGCAGCAGAGTTATAAAAAAAACAGAATGAGAAAATAGAGTTAAAGGATGCCAGGTCAATATTAGAACAAAGGACCCAGTTACTGATTTTGTGTTTATACTGTGGCATTTGATCTTTGCCACTTTTCTACATTTTTTTTTAAAAAAAGATTTATTTATTTGAGAGAGAGAGCAGGGGGAGAGGGAATGATAGACAATCTCAAGAAGACTTCCTACTGAGCTTGGAGCCCAAGGCGGGACCCTGAGATTACCACTTCAGCTGAAACCAAGCCTTGGTCACTTCACTGACTGTGCCACCCAGGCACCCACCTTTTCTTTTTCTTTTTAAAGCAGCAAACATGAAAGAATAGGAGAGAAATGAAAAATCAGAACTCTTGTTATTCCATTTGACAGGATAAGGAATTTTCCTGCATCCCAAATTTAGTTATTAGATTACTATTTAAATGGACTTGTTTCTGGGTCTTGACCAGGGCCAGCCACGTTTACTGCCATTTTTCAGAGGGATGCTCTCCAAGACCATGCTGGCCTAAATTAATTTTTGTTATCGTGCGTGATCTCACCACTGTGGTCACAGCTGATGGGGTCTAGGTGACCAACTGATGGGCTGTCCAGGAGCCCTGGATGGGCAAGAACTTGGCCTGACAGGCATGGTGGCGACTGATCCAAATATCTCTGAAGAGCCTGAGTTCACCAGATAGAGCAAGTTGGCTAACTGGTTGTATTAGTCAAAGCTAAAAGATGCAGAGAAAGAAAGAAGTCAGGAGTAAGCCTAGGCTTTGGGAAGGCAGGAATCGTGAGTAAGAAAAGCCACAAATGGGGGAAAGATATTTACAGGAGATGGAGTGAAAAGTAAAGTAGACGGTCAATAGTGGCCTATGGCACATGGTAGAGCCATAAAGAGATGGGAAGAAAGAAACTCCATTCTCGTTAATGGATGGTGCCCATCATTCAGGAGCCCTGACCCTTGCTGCTGTGGGTGGCCACATGCCACATCAGATGCTTGGTCCTGCTGCCACTGTGAGGCCACCCACTCTTACCTTGACAAGGAACCAATTTCATGAATGTTGGAAAGATTTGGACCATGTCCCCCCCGCCCCCCCACAAAACACATAGCGGAAGTAATTGAGATGCCAATTACATTATTACAGTTCAAACGTTCCCAGCTTGTTTTACATAATTTTACTTTGTTTTCTTTTATGATATAGTATAGTATATTCTATAGATCCTATTGAAAATTCCCTTAGTTAGAAGTTGTTTTTCAGGACCCTATGAAGGGTGACTATAGTGGATAATCAAATGCATTTAACTGCAGCCAGTGTGTATGTACAAAGAAGGGGTTGGAGGTTCAGAGGAATGTTCTTGCAGATTTGTACATTTGGCAAAGAAGAAGGGAGTGCCTGGGGCCAGCTTCAAGAGTGACATTGGTACTGTATTCCAGGGATGAAATAAGACTGGTTTTTGCAGAACTTTCAGACATACCCAATTCAAGGTGGGTTTTCATAGTATAATGGTTATCACATTTACCTAATAGAAATACCTACTTCCAGTTTACTCCAGTGATAGCCCTTGTTGAAGGTGATTTATGAGTTTAGCATCTATTTAGTGTTTATAGAATTCAAGGAATAGAACACAGAACTTTCCTCATAAAGCTTATATACTGGTAGGAGAGATGGGCATGAAGCAGCTAAGGATGTAGATTTATACACTTGCATATAATTGTGTATATTTAGTAATTAATTGCCCAACTGCAGTGTAGGAGATGCTGTCAAAGAGAAGCCTAGTGAGCCCTGGGTTGTTGCAGCTGGGTAGGGGTCAGTTGTGCAACTACCAAGAGGGGGCAGAAGGCTTTTCTGAGGAGCCCAGGTGAGAACATAGCATTGGAGGCTGCATGGATAGGAGTCTCTGTCCATCTAGGCGTTAGACATGTGGGAATATTTTACCACAGCAGCAAGCACTAGAAATGCTACAGTCTTCCGTCTGCCAAATTTTAATTTAAGTAGCAACGGCAGGTTTTTGTAATCTTAATAAAGTTAAATGTTTTGTGGACAAAATTCAGGGTATGCACGTGCATGAGTTTATGTGTATGGACTGCCCTCTTATTATTCTAATTAAGATTTTTTTCTTAATCAAAAAAAAAATCCAGCCCATTGCGGAGAGTTAATTATATACACAGTTTTACAGATGTGGAATACTTCACTGCCTTTTTTGGGTAATTGGTTATTATGTAGCCTTTCCTGTGTCCTTCCTTCCTCCCTGAATATTTTTGGAAAGCATGTGTTTACTGGGATTTATTTTCATACAGTCTGCCACAGACATTGATTAAAATGCTGTTTATTCTCTCCCGTCTTAGATTTCACAGATTTGGGAGTTGTCATTTCCATCTAATATGTGGTAGGAGTTAGATTTGCTACATTAACCAGGCAACACAGGGAAAAATCACTGGCAGTGCAAGAAAGTTGTTGGTAATTACTTATAATAAGTCCTTACTCTGAGGTAAATCATAGCTGTGTGCACGGAATTGTAGCAAGAATGTTGAACATGTGTGTCCTTTAAAAGTCTGACAGTGCATTTGCACAATTTATCTTGAGGACCTTTGCCCCATTTACATGAAAAATTGCTCACATTTTGGATGTCTGTGGTTCCCTTAACCTATGCCTAATAAAATGCCTATTGTGGGAACACCCTTTGATATACACAAATACCCAGCTTCATCACATCTTTCATGTTTGGACTTTCAAGACAGTGCCACCAAGTGATTTCTGGACCTCTACATTTTTTTGATATAAAAGAACTAAAATCTAACTAAGTTGAAGTATTTATTTATAAATAATCCTAATAACTTTAGGATTATTCCATTTTTTGAAAAAGTTGATGGTATTTTGATAGGAGTTGCATTAAATGTGTAGATTGCTCTAGGTAGCATAGACATTTTCACAATATTTGTTCTTCCAATCCAAGGGTATGGAATGTTTTTTCATTTCTTTGTGTCTTCTTCATTTTCTTTCATGAGTACTCTATAGTTTTCTGAGTATAGATTCTTTACCTCTTTGGTTAGATTTATTCCTAGGCATTTTATGGTTTTGGGTGCAATTGTAAATGGGATTGACTCCTTAATTTCTCTTTCTTCTGTCCTATTGTTGGTGTACAGAAATGCAACTGATTTCTGTGCATTGATTTTATATCCTGGCCTTTTACTGAATTCCTATATGAGTTCTAGTAGTTTTAGAGTGGAGTCTTTTGGGTTTTCCACATAAAGTATCATATCATCTGCAAAGAGTGAGAGTTGGACTTCTTCTTCGGCAATTTGGATGACTTTTATTTCTTTTTGTTGTCTGATTGCTGAGGCTAGGACTTCTAGTACTATGTTGAATAGCAGTGGTGATAGTGGACATCTGGGCCGTGTTCCTGACCTTAGGGGAAAAGCTCTCAGTTTTTCCCCATTGAGAATGATATTTTTTGTGAGTTTTTCATAGATGGCTTTCACAAAATTGAGGATTGTACCCTTTATCCCTGCACTGTGAAGAATTTTGATCAAGAAAGGATGCTGTACTTTGTCAAATGCTTTTTCAGCATCTATTGAAAGCATCGTATGGTTCTTGTACTTTCTTTTATTAATGTATTGTATCACATATATTGATTTGCAGATGTTGAACTAAACTTGCAGCCCAGGAATAAATCCCACTTGGTCATGGTGAATAATCCTTTTAATGTACTGTTAGATCCTATTGGTTATTATTTTGGTAAGAATTTTTGCATTCATGTTCATCAGGGATGTTGGTCTGTAATTCTCCTTTTTTTTATGGGGTCTTTGTCTGGTTTTAGGATCAAGGTAATGCTGGCCTCATAAAATAGTTTGGCAATTGTGGCCATTGCTGCTATGAACATTGGGGTACATGTGGCCCTGCTTTTCACTACATCTGTATCTTTGGGGTAAATACTTAGTGGTGCAATTGCAGGGTCACAGGGTAGCTCTATTTTTAATTTCTTAAGGAATCTCCACACTGTTTTCTAAAGTGGCTGCACTCACTTGTATTCCCACCAACAGTGTAAGAGACATGAGAGATTGTGGACTCTGAGAAACAAACTAAGGGTTTTTGAGGAAAGGTGTGGGGGGGTGGGTGAGCCTGGTGGTGGGTAGAGGAGGGCATGTATTGCATGGAGCACTGGGTGTGTGCATGAACAATGAATTTTGGAACACTGAAAAAATAAAATTAAATGAAAGAAAAATGAGTTTGGAAGTTTTCCTTCCATTTCTATTTTTTGGAACAGTGTCAGGAGAATAGGTATTAATTCTTCTATAAATATTTGGTAGAATTCCACTGGGAAGCCATCTGGCCCTGGCCCTGGGCTCTGCACCAATTGCCCTGGGCAATCCTTATATCAGATAAACTAGATTTTAAGCCAAAGACTATAATAAGAGATGAGTAAGGACACTATATCATACTTGAAGGGACTGTCCAACAAGAAGATCTAACAATTGTAAATATCTATGCCCCTAACATGGGAGCAGCCAATTATAGAAACCAATTAATAACAAAGTCAAAGAAACACATCAACAATAATACAATAATAGTAGGGGACTTTAATACCCCCCTCACCGAAATGGACAGATCATCTAAGCAAAAGATCAATAAGGAAATAAAGGCTTTCAGTGACACGCTGGACCACATGGTCATCACAGATATATTCAGAACATTCCATCCCAAAGCAACAGAATACATAATCTTCTCTAGTGCGCATGGAACATTCTCCAGAATAGATCACATCCTGGGTCACAAATCTGGTCTTGGTCAGTACCAAAAGATTGGGATCATTCCCTGCATATTTTCAGACCACAATACTTTGAAACTAGAACTCAACCATAAGAGGAAAGTTGGAAAGAACTCAAATACATGGAGGCTAAAGAGCATCTTCCTAAAGAATGAATGGGTCAACCAGCAAATTAAAGAATTAAAAAAAATTCATGGAAACAAATGAAAATGAAAACACAACTGTTCAAAATCCTTGGGACACAGCAAAGGTGATCCTGAGAGGAAAGTATATAGTGATACAAGCCTTTCTGAAGAACAAGAAAGGTCTCAAATACACGACCTAACCCTACACCTAGAGGAACTGGAGAATGAAAAACAAAGAAAGCCCAAACCTAGCAGGAGAAGACAAATAAGAAAGATAAGAGCAGAAATCAATGAAATAGAAACCAAAAGAACAGTAGAACAAATCAATGAAACTAGGAGCTGGTTCTTTGAAAGAATTAGTATGATTGATAAGCCCCTAGCCAGACTTACCAAAAGAAGAGAGAAAGGACCGGAATTAATAAAATCATGAATGAAAGAGGAGAGATCACAGTCCCCTTCTCTTTTTCTTCTTCTGGGATCCCAATTATTCTAACATTGTTTTGTCTTATGGTATTACTTATCTCTCGAATTCTCCCCTTGTGATCCAGTAGTTTATCCCTTTTTCTTAGCCTCTTTATTCTCCATCATTTTCCATCTTCTATATCACTAATTCTCTTTTCTCCCTCATTTATCCTAGCAGTAAGAGCCTCCATTTTTTTTTAAAGATTTTATTTATTTATTTGACAGAGAGGAGAGAGATCACAAGTAGGCAGAGAGGAAGGCAGAGAGAGAGGGGGAAGCAGGCTCCCTGCTGAGCAGAGAGCCCGATGTGGGGCTCGATCCCAGAACCCTGAGATCATGACCTGAGCTGAAGGCAGAGGCTTTAACCCACTGAGCCACCCGGGTGCCCCCTCCATTTTTGATAGTACCTCATTAATAGTTTTTTTGATTTCAACTTGGTTTGATTTTAGTTCTTTTATTTCTCCAGAAAGGGATTTTATTTCTCAAGAAAGGGATTCTCTAGTATCTTCTATGCTTTTTTCAAACCCAGCTAGTATCTTTATAATTGTCATTCTGAACTCTAGTTCTGACATATTACTAATGTCTGTATTGATTAGGTCTCTAGCCTCTTGTACTGCCTCTTGTTCTTTTTTTTGAGGTGAGTTTTTCTGCCTTGTCATTTTGTCCAGGGAAGAATAGATGAGAGAACAAAATGCTAAAAGGGTAACGAGGATCCCAGAAAAATATATACTAGCCAAATTAGAAGAAATCTGAAACCCAGGGGGGAGAAGAAAGGAAAAAAAAAAATGTATGATTTGGCTGGTAATAGAACAGAGCCACACACTTGATTTTGGGTGTATTTTGGTCTGTTAGAAGAAATTGCCTCCCAATATTTTAAAGACAGAGAAATTACATATATATACATATATATATACACATATATACATATATATATGATGAAGGGATAGAATTAGCCTGATGATTCACAGACATGTACCCTGAGGCAAATAATACATTACATGTTAATAAAAAAAAGAATATGACTGTAAAGATGAAAATTTAAAAAAGATTTTAAAAAAGGAGTTGATAAGAAATTGGTTGAGAGGTGCCTGGGTGGCCCAGTGGGTTAAGCCTCTGCCTTCAGCTCAGGTCATGATCTCAGGGTCCTGGGATCGAGTCCCGCATCGGGCTCTCTGCTCAGCGGGGAGCCTGCTTCCCCCTCTCTCTCTGCCTGCCTCTGCCTACTTGTGATCTCTCTGTCAAATCAATCAATCAATCAATTTTTTTTTTAAGATTTAAAGATTTTAAAGATTTTATTTATTTATTTGACAGAGAGAGAGATTACAAGTAGGCAGAGAGATGAGGGGGCGGGGGAAGCAGGCTCCCTATTAAGCAGCGAGCCTGATGCAGGGCTCAATCCCAGGACCCTGAGATCATGCCCTGGGCTGAAGGCAGAGGCTTAACCCACTGAGCCACACAGGTGCCCCTAAATAAATAAATCTTTAAAAAAAAAAAAGAAGTTGCTTGAAAAAAGAGAAAAAAAAGAGAGAATATGATCACTCTGGAGACTAGAACAAAGCCATATATACCCAATACCCATAGATTTAGGGTATATTTTGGTCTGTTAGAAGAAACTGTATCCCAAAATTTTAAAGAAAGCAAACTTATATGTATACAAAAAATAAGGTTAAATACAATGAAAGGCTAGAATATGACTATAAAAATGAAAAGATTTTTAAAAAGATATAAGATAAAATTGTTAAAATATGTTAAAATAGGAAAGAGGAAACATTAAAAAATAGAAAAGAAAAAAGTAATGAAAATGAAAAAAATTTAACTTGGAAAGATTAAAGAATCATGGGGAAAATGCCATGAATTCTATATGTCCTATTCCCTTAGCACTGCTGTTTTGCAGTCCCATTGATCTGTAAACTTGGTCTTGGCTAGATGTTCTTGCTGATTTTCTGGGGGAGGGGCCTGTTGCCATGATTCTTAATTGTCTTTGCTGGAGGTGGAATTGCACGCCCCTGCCAGGGGCCGCGCTAAGTAATTCACTCCGGTTTGTTCTCGGGAGCTTTTGTTCCCTGAACGCCTTCCGCCTTCCATACCGCTTTGCAAGACGGGAATGAAGATGGCGGCCTCCCAGTCTCCAGCAGGAGGAGCCGGGCGCTCGGGGGCCCTCCTCCTCAGTGCACCCTCAGAGGAAAGCAGTCAAATCCTCTCGTCTTCCTTGTCTCTGGCCTTGGTCCGAGCTCACCCAGCCTGAGACCGAGCATTTCTATCTCTGGCGCGTGGCCCCGTCTGGAGTCTCCAAACCCAGCCAATTCCTGCTGCGCGTTCCCGCGCCGCTTCTCCCAGAAGAGGAAGGTGAGTTTCCCCGGATCGGCTGCTTGTGAGGTGCCTGCTCGACTGTGCCTTGAATCAAGGTTTAAGGTAATCCTGAGCTGAGAGCCCCTCTCAGCTCTGTCTCTACTGCCGGCTTCCCTACTCTGATACCTGGGAGCTCTGCCACACACAGGCACCCTGGTCTTTCTTTGTCCCCATGGGTCCTGAGACCACACTGTCCCTGCGAGGGCTCCACGCCCTGCTTAGCCTCTGGGGTGATGTCCCTCTGTAGAGCCGACTTCTAAAAGTTCCAATTTTGCGCTCTGCCGGGAGCTGCCCGCCCCCCAACCCCGTGGTCTCTCTTCCTGTGTATCACCTCGGATTCACTTCTCATGTCCTACCTTCCAGAAAGTGGTTGCTTTTCTGTTCCTAGAATTGCTGTTCTTCTCTTTCATCTCCTGTTGAGTTTGTAGATATTCAGAATGGTTTGATAACTATTTAGCTGAATTCCTGGGACTCGATGAAATTTAGGTCTTCTACTCTTCTGCCATCTTGCTCCTCAATTTCCCTTTTAAAATGATGCATAAATAGTCTCATGTTGTTATTTCCTTCAGTGGAATTGCTCAAAATGGAATGGCCGGGACAAAAGGAACCTATAATTTTAAGGCTTTTAATAAATAGTGCTTATTTGTGACACAGCAAGGTTTACCAATTTAGAGATACCTACTGGTAGTAGCTTCCTATCTTTTATATCTTTTTACTTCTGTGATTGTGAGTGAGATTGCACATTTCCTTCCTGTGCTTATTGACCATTTGAAATTTATTTCCCACTAACTTTCTGGTCTTCTATTTCATTGCCTGGGATATTCAGCATTTGGGTATGACTTTTTTTTTTTTTTTTTTTTTAACTTTTGATGTTATTCTCCAGAAAGCTTCTAGTAGTTTATACTCCCAGCAAGAGAGTGTTTGTTTCAACAAGCCCTTTTTTAACATGGAATGCCATTGTTTGTTTTACTTTTTTGAGTAGCCCTTTTACTTACAGAAATGGCATTACATCTGGTGGATGTTAATGCCATCATTTTTATGTATACTATTGTTGTATGTTAAAACCTTACCAATGGTACACGGACCACAGAGATGAGAAAGATAGAGAAAGAGAGGTGATTTTGCAGAAGAGAAAGGTTGGAAGGGTGGAGTGGAGAAAGGGTCCCTAAGTATTTGAGATTGCTAAGTCAGAGGAAGTATTATAGAAAGGAAAAGGCAGAGACAGATCCATGTATGAAAGGGGATGGACCACTAAGGACTACAGAATTAGATCAGTTTGCCAGGTGGTCATAATAAAGGACTACAGACTGGTGGCTTAAACAACAGCAATTAATTGTCTCAGAGTTCAGGAGCCTAGAAGTTCAAGACCCCGATGTGAGCAGGATTGGTTTGTACTGAGGCTTCTCCTCTTGGCTAAGAGATGACTGTCTCCCCTCTGTGTCTTCACATGGTTTTCCCTCTGTACCTGTCTATATCCCAATTTCCTCTTCTTAAAAGGACACCAGTCTTACTGGCTTAGGGCCCATCCTCTTTCTCATTTTAACCTAATGACTTCTTTCCTAGCTCCCAATACAGTCACATTCTGGAGTACTGGGAATTAGGACTACAACTACGGATTTTGGGGGGTCATGGGGCAGCCCAACGTGAATACACAAAATTTTAATGTGGGCAACCAGCCACAATCAGGTGTAGCTTGGAAGGGGTTGGGTTTAGACAGCTTTAATAAAGGAAGGACTGGTCTTGAGTGTCCACAGAAGGCATTTGAAAGACGAAGAAACCAGGAACCACGAAGGTGAGGTGCTTGACCAAAAATCACACGGCAAATTTGTTGCAGAGTCGAGGACAGGAGCCCAAGACCTGTGATTTTAGCTGTCATGGTTTTCTCGTTGGGCCTCACTACTTCAGGTCGCTGGGCTCTGCAGCGAGGCTGGGCCCTGGCTCTCCTCTGACTCCAACCCTTGGCAGTGATTTTGAGCCAAGCAATCTACAGCTACACAGCCCAAATCACCACTGTTAAATTACACACTACAGGGAGATAATTATTCAGACAAACCACCTGCAGACATCTCTCTTCTCTCAGGTTGGTGTTGATGTAGCAGGATCAATTTCATTTTACACCGCCTGCCATACTGGAGGAATCTGGCTAATATATGACCAGAACATGGAGGTGCAGTCTCCCTGTCCTACATCCCTTCCGCCTTCCCCACCTTCATGGCCTCCCCAGCCTTCCCTCTGCCCCTCCATGAATATCTGGTTATGGTCACAGGATATTGTACTGCAGCTCACGTTTTCTTCATTACATCTTTCTTTGTTGTAAGTTCTTCTAGAAGCACCATCTACCAGGGGGTAGGGGATGAAATTGCACAACTAGGTGGCCCCTTCACATCACTCACGACTGGGTCCTCTGTCTACATGAGTATCATGTGTAGTCATCAAATCAATGTTGACCAGTGCAGAAGTACAGTTCTTAATTTACCCAAAACATTTTGTCTTACTTTCAATTTTTTTAATCTTTAAAAAATTAATCTTTAATCTCAGCTTTCCTGATATAGGAAAATTTTATATGGAGCTAGAACCGGGTAGTGCTTGATAAGAAAACAACAACTGAATAAAGACACAGAGCATTTAATTGTGTCAACACTGATGATAAACCGGTCTTCCTTGTCTAAGTTTCCTTTCAGTTTAATCAGATTGTTTCCAGGATGCTGAACAGCTGGCTAACCATGAACTTGTGGAGAGGGTTTATTCTGGTGGAGGGATGCCAAAGAAAAGAGCAATTGCCTTGGTGGGCAGAGCTATAGTCTGAAGAATACACCCACCTTTGGCTTCTTTAGAAAGCATTACCCAACTCCTGTGCCCGTGTTTCTTTGTTCAATGGAGCTAAGTCTTTCCTTTAAGCATGTTCTCATGGTAGATACTTAATAAATGGCAACAAAGACCCCAGATGCCCCTCTGTGAGGGATGTCCTTATCAATTGCTATTAAAGATAACTCACTTTCATTTCATCTTCTTTTTAAGATTTAGAGAGAGAGAGAGAGAGAGAGAGAGATCACAAGTAGGCAGAGAGGCAGGCAGAGAGAGAGGGGGAAGCAGGCTCCCTGCTGAGCAGAAACCTGGTGTGGGGCTTAATCCCAGGACCCTGGGATCATGACCCGAGCTGAAGGCAGAGGCTTTAACCCACTGAGCCACAAAGGTTCCCCTTTTTTAAAAAAAGATTTTATTTATTTGGGGCACCTTACTGGCTCAGCTGGTTAAGCGTCTGCCTTTGGCTCAGGTCATGATCCCAGAATGCTGGGATTGAGTCCCACATTGGGCTCCCTGCTCAGTAGGGAGTCTGCTTCTCCCTCTCTCTCTGCCCTTCTCCCCTGCTTGTGTGCGCGCTCTCTCTCTGTCAAATAAACAAACAAACAAACAAACAAATAAATAAAATCTTTTAAATAAATAAAATATTTATTTATTTGACAGAGAGAGAGCACAGGTAGGGGGAGCAGTAGGCTCCTCGCTGAACTCAGAGCCCAATGAGGGGCTTGATCCCAGGACCCTAGGATCATGACCTGAGCTGAAGGCAGACACTTTACTGACTGAACCACCCAGATGCTCCTCCCTTTCATCTCCTTTGGGGCCATTGTGTAGCTGGTAGCAAAGGATTAGTGCAAAACCATGCACTCAGTGAACACAGATTAAATATTAATTGAGCACTAATTGAGTATAAGGAAATTATACAAAGCTCGTTAAGATTTCTGGGTATGTAGGCTAAGCAGGGACCTGGACAGAGTAAATTACAGTACTTTTTGAATACTTAGAAATTTATGCCAATAAGTTTTAATTGAACTGATAGATCTGGTATATTTTTACATATTGTGCTTTGTAAATTACCATTTCTGATATTAATATCAGAAGTAGAAGAGTAGTGGGACATGGTGACCTTTAGAATGCATCAGTGATGGAATCACTGGTAGTTAAACATTAATCGATTTAATTATATGAAAGTGACACAAGAGGGCAGCTGTGCACTGTTTCTAAATACCTTTTGCTACAATATATTAGGCTAAAATTGAATATATGAATAATCAGGATAGGAAATTGTCTTTCATAAACTTATTACATAGAAGTAATAAAATTATTTTATTTAGAAACAAGTCAAATTTTTTTATACCACTTAAATCCTTACTGGCAAGTAAAAGTTGATAAGTAATAGTTTAATTAACATCCTACTGATAAGCCATAGCTCCTACTTTTATGTAGAACTTTCTGGTGATGTCTTAAGAAACACGCACTGGCCTGAGGGTGAGGGGGAAGAATGGTTAGGGGTGCTCATTAATCAGGGATATCCTGGTCTCCATGGGAGCATATATGTCAGAACGAAACCTGTATCCTGTGCATGGAGCTTAGCAATAATGTAGAGCTGGAAAGAAGTGTCTCAGCTCCTATATTTTCACACAGATCCTGGAATATGGTTTACTTCTGGCAACTTTTGGTTGTCATTCTTTGGACCCACAGCAGGTAAATATTCTGCATGATACCTAGGGTCTCCCGCCAGAGCAGTGTTGGGGCTTTGTGGAATGGATTCCACCTTGGGGGTCAAGCAGATCCTAGGCAGTAGGATAGGGTACTCTGAACCAAGGGATCTCCCTGAGGATGCCTAATTTTCCAGGTCTGAATTACATCCAGTTTAAATTGCAGTTGCATAGGGACAGAAAGAACTGTCTCAGCACAAATGAGGAATGGAGCTGAAACGGATCTCCTGGGCTTCCCCAAAGATGACCTTGTGTTTGGGAGGATGCATCTGCTTTGTGAAAATGGGTAGCTACAAAACCTACAGAGCCATCCCCAAAGTGAATGTGGATATATCATTATCACTTAAATAATTTCAATAAACATTAATTGTCTACATATGGCAAGATCCAGCTCATGGTGGGTGCAAAGATAAAGGGTCTTCTGACAAGAATTGAATTGATCAGGGAGGAGGGAGGGGGGTAATGGGTTAAGCACCTCATGGGACGCAGGACATCCTCAGAGAGCAGGTGCTTTGGCCTTGGCATCAGTAGTTTGTGCTTCAGTGCATGGTGATCTGACGACTTCATAATGATACCAGTGGAGCTGGGGAGAAGATGCTTGAGACACTGGTGCATAGGGTGTGTGACTTTACGATGAGAAAGCGCAGTGGAACTCACACTGGAAGCAAGAGCAGGGCAGGCTGGAAGGCGGACTGGCAAAAAGACTTGCCAACTGCCCGTAGGGTCTTCATCCAGAAACACCATGGCAGGGGGGTATGTCCTAAAGTCTCAATGTCAATTCCAATCCAAGCATTAGGGACAAGATCTAAGTCCACAAGTTGAAACTGGATATCCACATTGGACGTGGGGGTTTTCGGTGAGAGGAAACAGGTGAAATGGCTCTGAAATTGAGAAACCAGGAAGAGCATCCAGATCAGAGAGTAAACTATGCCCCCATGAATCTAGATGTCGGTTGCCGATCACAAGTCAGGAAGCACTTTGCTTTCTGCACTGGTTTAAAACAATAATCCTGGCAAGGACAAGAACATTCCCACAGCTGCTGTTTCCCTTGAGTTACAGAATTCTAACAGCATAGAAGCATCTATATATAAAGGAAATGCAGCTCAAAATGAACAAACATGGAGAGCAAGCCTTAATTGATGTCGTGAGTTCATATCTCCAGGTACAGCCAACTCTCGTCCCGGGGTGCTGGAGGAATTCAAATATGTAATCAGGGAGTCACCTCCGGTAATCTTGAAAAAAATCAGGTACAACAAAAGAAGAACCAGAAAATGGATGACAGTAAATGTCACAAGTTTTGAAAAGGGGTGGACTCCAGAAACCACAGACTAATAACCTTGGTCAATGTTTGGTCAAATTATAGAAAGCATTTTAAGCAGCTGTCTTATGAGCACTTTGAAAGGAATGTGTTGACAGCTAGCAGACATGGAGTCACCAGGGACAAATCATGCCAAACTAATCTCATCTCCTTTTGTGAAAGCATTTTCTTGAGCTGTGAGATTAGGGAATGACATAGATCTAGGGTTCCTTGGTTTTAGGACAATGTTTGGCAAAATCCACTAAGATACCACTATAGATAATATGGCAAAATGCACCTACTATGAAGGTACTTTGGTTGGCCGGGACCTATTTGAAAACTCTGTGCTTAGAATGGAAGAACAAAAAATCCAGCACACAATGACATTTGTCCAGTGCTAATGTTGTCTTTTGCAATTTCTTACTAGGCTACCTATGAAGACACAAGAGAGGAGAAAAGAGGAGTGAGGACTGCCTACCACATTAGTGAGAATAATAGGAAGAATTTTTACTAAATTCAAGGCTGGTGAAAATGACAATTAGTAATCTCTAACTAATTGCCTAAATGTAGGTAGAAAGACCAATTCTTTTTTCCACTGTTTAGTCTCTGCCTTGAAACATGGATTCTATAAAACTAGAAACCTGAACATTTACCCCTCTGCATGGGAATAGACTCTAGTCACAAGAGCAACAAAACCTAGAAATAATTCTGGCAAGAAATAAATGGACTTATAAGAAGAAAATTATAAAACTTCGCTGAGCAACATAAAAGTATGAAAAAATGGAGAACCCCATTCCTGAATGGGAAGATTAAACATTGTAAATATGTTAATTCTTCCATACGTAATTATGCATTTAATAGAGCCAGACAAAATCATGAAGAATTTTTTTTTTTGGACTTGACAAAAAGATTCTGTGTGCAGCCAGAAAAAGTAAACAGTAAGAATAGTTAAGAAAACTGTTCCTAGTGTACCTTGAAGTGAAGTTTGTGCTTGATAAAGGAAACATAACCAATGGAAAATGGATGGTTTCATTAACCAAAAAAAAAAACCGTTTTGGAAAAATCAAGTTAGAGTTTTTTATATCACATACCAAATAAATGAGTTACAAATGAGTTACAGAATAAATATAATAAATATTAAATATTTATTAATAAATATATAATAAATTTATTTATTAAATAATAAATGAGTTACAGAATAAAAATGTGAAAAGTTTAACTATAAAAGGAAGAAAATACAGATGAATATTTGATAATATTGGAATAAGGAAGGATTGTTAAGCATATTACAATGGGAAAACACACACTGAAACATGGAACACAGAAAACGAGCTATTGACTTGGATGAAAACTTTTTTTTTTTTTTTTTAAATTTTACGGAGGGGGATGCAGGGCAGAGGGAAAGGGAGAGAGAGACTCTTACGTAGGCTCCATGCTGAGCACAGAGCCCTACATGGGGCTCAATCACAGGATTCTGAGATCATAACCTAAGCCAAAATCAAGAGTCGGACACTTAATTGACTGAGCCACCCAGGTGCCCCAAGGATGTAAACTTGTTTTTTTTTAAGGTTTTATTTATTTATTTATTTGAGAGAGAGAGTGTGTGAGAGGATGAGAGGAGCGAAGGTCAGAGAGAAAAGCAGACTCCCCGTGGAGCTGGGAGCCCTATGTGGGACTCGATCCTGGAACTCCAGGGTCATGACCTGAGCCGAAGGCAGTTGCTTAACCAACTGAGCCACCCAGGCGCCCAAGGATGTAAACTTGTTTAAAATTCTTTTTATTAAGCATTTCATTTCAAGGTAATTGGAGATTTAAATTCATTTCTAAGAAATAGTATAGAGACAGTCTATGTTCACCTTACTCAGTTTTCCCCAGTAGGAACATCTTGCAAAAGCTATAGCAAGAGATCCCAGCTAGAATATTGACATTGATAAAGTCAAGATATGGACCATTTGCAACATCACAATCTTCATGGTGGTGTCTCAGCCTCACCCCATTGTCTCCATCTGTAAACCCTACCAGTCACTTGCCAGCAGCGTGGGTGTACCTTTGCAAATCCATTCACCCCTTGAAGGACTTGTGGGTTGTTTTCAGGTTTTGGCTATTATAAATACAGCTACTGTGTAAATTACATATAGGTCTTTGTGCAAATGTAAGGTTTCATTTCTCTGGGATAAATCTCTAAGAATGCCACTGCTGAGTCATAGGATTATTGCAGAGTAGTACCATTTACATTCCCACCAGTGTCTAGTTTCTTTGTATCCTTACTACAGTTTGGTGTTGTCATTATTTTTTTTTAATTGTAGACATTCTGATAGATGTGTCATGATATCTTATTGTAGTTAATGTTTGC
>CM053611.1:12762957-12815465 GCA_028646535.1 Procyon lotor
AAGGTTTCATTTCTCTGGGATAAATCTCTAAGAATGCCACTGCTGAGTCATAGGATTATTGCAGAGTAGTACCATTTACATTCCCACCAGTGTCTAGTTTCTTTGTATCCTTACTACAGTTTGGTGTTGTCATTATTTTTTTTTAATTGTAGACATTCTGATAGATGTGTCATGATATCTTATTGTAGTTAATGTTTGCATTTTCCTAAGGACTAATGATGTCGAACATGCTTTCATGTGTTTATTTGGCACTGGTTATTTTCTTTGTGAAATGTCTTTGTATGATTTTGCACATTTTCTAGATTTCTTATTTTTTACTGTTGTGTTTGGAGAGTTAAAAAAACCCAACAAACCCAAACTCTAGTTTTTTGTGAGATGTGTGGCTCATGTATATTTTATCCAAGTTGGTAGCTTATCTTTTCATTCTCTTGAAAGGTCTTTCATAGATAAAAAATGTTTTTAACTTTGATGAAGTTCAATTTATCATTTTTTTAATTTTATGGATCATCTTTTGGATGTCAAGTTTAAGTTAATTAGTTCTTAGATCTTGAGGATATTCTTCTATGCTTTTCTTTTTAAAATGCCATCTGCAAATAGAAACAGGTCTATGTCATTTTTCCCAATCCATTTGGCCTGTTTCCTTTTCTTGCCTTCTTGCATTGGCCAGAATTTCCATCACTATGTTGAATTAGAATCTGATCTTACAGGGAAGCATTTGGTCTTCACTCATTAAGTATAATGTTAGCTGTAGGTTTTTTGTAGATGCTTTTATCAAGTTGAGCACATTCTCCTTTATGCCTACTTTTCTGAGTGTTTAAATTATGAAAGGATGTTGAATTTTGTCTTGCTTTTACTGTACCTGTTGATATGATTACATGATTTTTCTTGTTTAGCCTATTAATATGATAGATTATACTGATTCTTGCATGTTGAGCTGGATTTGTATAAATCCCACTTAGTTGTCAAGTAGGATTTATTCTCTTTGCTAATGTATTTTTTAAAATTTTGCCCTTGTATTCATGAGTGGTCTATGGTTTTCTTTTATTGTGCTATCTTTTTCTGGTTTTGGTATCAGAATAATACTAGCTTCATAAAGTGAATTTGGAAGTGTCCCATAAGAATGTAATCTCTGTGAAAGCAGGAACATAGTTTGTCTTTTCCACTGAGTTATTTCTAAAGCTTACAACAACGCTTAGGGCATAGGGCATAGTATATGCTCAGCAAATATTTTGAGCAAATGAGTAGGGAATGTAATATTCCCATGTCATGTAAGATTAATTAAATACTAAAATTGTTAGTTTTTTCCCCTTCAACAAATTTTTTTTTTTTTTTTTTTTGCTAGATGCTGGAGATGCCATGGTGAGGAAAATGAATATCTCTTTGGAGATCTTACAGACTAGCAGAATAACATTATATTATTATATTAACTAAATAACATTATATATATACATATATATATAGAGAGAGAATATATATGTATATGTATAATGTATGTATGTATATACATATATGTATGTATACATTTATATAATATGTGTATGTGTATATATATATACATAAATTACATAAAAAATATATAGTTACAAACTGTGTTGAGAGTTCAGAAAGCTGAGCACAGGATGCTTTGAGAGCAAACACTGGAAGGACCAGATCTAGTGTGGCATGTCAAGGAGGGCTTCTCTGAGATCTGAAATGTTAAGGAGACAAAGCTATAGGGAAAGAGACTTAGGACAGAGGGAAGAGCATGGTTATGGCCTCAAGGTAGGAGGAACCACAGAATGTCCACCGAAGTCCTGAGTGGAACAGAGAAGGAAAGAAAACCGTGAGAGAGGTAGTTGGGGAGGTGGGTGTGACCAAACCATGCAAAGCCTGGGAGTTTCATTAATGATGTTGGTCTTTATCCAAAGAGCAGTGAGAAGTTTTAAAAGTTTTCAAGCCATGAAATAAAATTATTAGACATGAGTTTTTAAAAGCTCACCCTTCCTGCTGTGTGGGGAATAAATTGGAAAGGGCCAAGAGTAGAGAATCTAATTAGCAGGCTGTGGCAATAAGCAGGGGATGTGTTTTGCACTAGGCTGGTGGCAGTGGCAAGAGAAATACGAGAGAAAGGTGGCATACTTTCGTTCACCAGCATACTGAAAACCCAGGAGATGACGCAACTCTTGGAAAATTGGACAACTTTTGATATAAATGTCATTTCTCTCTTATTGTGAGAACATACCGAAGAAATAAAATACTATTTGGTATAAAATTTTCCAACTTAGGTAGTGGCGACAGCACATTCTAGATGTGTGACCTCAGGCAATTTACTGAAACATTTCAAGCCTCAATTTCCCATTTGTTCAATGAGTTTAATAATGGAGTTGTTGTAAGGTGTGGTAGATGTTGCTGATGGCCTCTTCTCCCTGTCTCACTGAGTAAACTGAATGTTGGCCATCAAGCAGAAGAATAAATTTCCCAGGTGCTTTGAAGTTATATGTGGTTATGTGACAAAGTTCTGACCAATGGGATATAAGAGAAGAATTGTCTGGTAGTGACTAAGAGGCTTCCTTAAGAGAGCTCTGTTCCCTTCTCTTTGCCTTTTCTCTTTTTTCTTTGCTTCCTCAATATTGCCCCCTGGGAGGAATGCTTCCTTTAACCACAGAGCAAGGGCGACATGCTAGGGATGACAGAATCCTGAGCTGGAAGGCTATCGATCCCCAAGAAGCCTAAGAAGACCCCCAGGCCTGAATACTGCTTTTCTGTTTCATTGTTTGTTGGTTTTTCTGCAAAAGAGAGAAATCAACAGAGAAAGACTTTCTCTCTTACTGGCCCCTCTAGCCTCCTCTTAATCTGCTACATAAAGATTAGAAGATGTAATATACATGAAATGCCTAGGACATTGGAAGCAGTCACTAAATTTTTTTTTTAAAGATTTTATTTATTTATTTGACAGAGAGGAGAGAGATCACAAGTAGGCAGAGAGTCAGGCAGGCAGAGAGAGAGAGGGAGAAGCAGGCTCCCCGCGGATCAGAGAGCCTGATGTGGGGCTGGATCCCAGAACCTTGAGATCATGACCTGAGCCGAAGGCAGAGGCTTTAACTCACTGAGCCACCCAGGCACCCCGGCAGTCACTAAAGTTTTGTCTTCCAAGCCTCTCCTACCAAAAAATTAAAAAAAAAAATAAGAAAGAAAAAAAGAGAAAAGCCCTTATAATTCTGTCCACCAGTAATAGAGAATTAAATTATATTCTTCAATTTTAGTTTTTCTTTGACTCTGGCAGACTGGAAAACGTCCAGGAGAAAACTCTCAAAGAAGCTAGAAGGCCTGGAAACCACATTATAGAGGGAATGGTTATAGTTGTGTTGCATTTGTTATTTTTAGACAAAGGGTGCCTGTGACTAGGCGAGTGGGATTCTGTGTTTCCATCTCTCAGGCTGGGATCGCAAGATTACCAAATCGCCCTGCTAGGGGCTCAGGGTGGTGCGCTTAGCGGGGAACTCCAGGAGCTTGGGGGGCAGTTGCCGAGACTGGGCGCTGGCCAGGTTTACCACCCAGCACAGAGATCCGTGGACTGTGATGGTGTCTCAGGGAGGCTGCAGAGGAGGGTCTGGGGAGAGGGAGGGCTGGGTATGGCAGGACGGGTATCAGCTTCTGCCCTGAGGTCCTAGGAAATGCGGCTTTTAAAACAAAGGAGGTATCCGTTAGAGGACTTTAAACCTGGAGTGGAGACTAAGAAGGAAGCAACTCTGTTTTCCAATTCCATCTGCGCAGTGGCCTGCTTCTGAGAGTGCCAGGTCTGTTTGAACTTACTTCCAACTTAAACCCGGTGGACCTTAGAAGGGAGTCAGAGCTACAGAGCCTAAGTGAAGACACTGAAAAGGCAAATGGAAGCTCCCGCTGAAGGAAGCACGTAAGCTACCTTCCTCAGTGCGTATCTCCACCCACGTAAAAGAAAACTGTTTGGTAGGGAATCAGCCGTATTAGTGGGGGAGTGTTGATGTTGGCAGTGATGTTTTACCACAGGCACTGCTGAAAGGAGATTCAGAAGGATACTTTTCAAATGGAATGCTTCTGGGCTTAGTCAAGTGACTGATGTCCCTGGGGACACCTGTGGTGGCCTTGTCACCTTGAGGGACCCTTCGTGGTTTGCTTAAATAGGTGCAGCCGCCATCTGCGCTGCCCATAGGAAAGTTCTTTTCCTTCCATCCCTCCTGCCACACTCTCTTGTATCTTGTGCTTCAGCCATCCTAAAGGACTTGCAGTTGTCAGGAGATGTGATCTAGGGGCGCCTGGGTGGCTCACTTATTAAGTGTCTGCTTTCGGCTCAGGTCATGATCCCAGGGCCTGAAATCGAGCCCTGCATTGGGCTCCCTGCTCCGTGGGAAGCCTGCTTCTCCCTCTACCACTTCCCCTCCTTGTGTTCCCTCTCTTGATCCCTCTCTCTTTCTCTTTCAAGTAAATAAATAAAATCTTAAAAAAAAAAAAAAAAAAAAAAGATGCGATCTTCTCCCCTTACATGCTTCCTGCTCTGAAAGTCTGTCCCTCCTCTAGTTAGCAGCCTTTTGCCTGTCTGTCATTGCCCTTGTCACTCTAGAGACTTTGTCTTCTTGTCTGCCTTTCCACTAGACTTTTAGCTAGGATGTTTTTTCTCACTCTATTCCAGTAAGAGCTTGGTACCTAGAAGGTGATTAAAAGTGTTTTTTGAATGGTGGAGTTAATTCTCCAGTGCATAGGCTAGTTCCGTAAAGCTTGTGTATCCCTTACCCTTAGAGATTTTGGCTCACTGCAAGGAGCACTGATCTAAATGCAGCGAAAGCCTCAGGAGCTATTTTGGATGCTTCAGATGGTCTGGTGAGTGGACAGTTGTTTTCATAGACCAGCAGATTCTATGGACAGGTAGCCAAGTAGAGCGAAAGTTTCCAGAAAGTGGGGCTGGATATGTGGGCCCAGGCTTCAACTTTGTCCCCAGCTTGCTGTGTGATTTTGAGTAAGTCTCTTAACTTTTTTGTGCCTTTCTTTCTAGACTCCTTTATACCCAACCTCATAGTCAGTGTCCTAAGAAGGCAGCGAGGCCACATCAGGTAGCTATGTAGAATCTTCTGGGAGGAAACATGAAGGAGATTACAGATGTTGAGGGGGATGTCCTTTTTATCTGGTCTCATGTGGAGGAAGTTCTATTTGGAGGAACCCATTGGAGGACCACTTGTGGTCTTTCCTTGCCCTCTCTTATACTCTGCAAGGGCAGAGGAGAGATTTCTCTCATGGGCAGAAGGAACAGAGCATGCTTGGCTCAGGCCTTTCTTGTCAGAGTCAGTCTTCCCACAGGGGGCATGATTCTGGTACCTTCCATACCATCATCCCATCCTCACTTGAGAGGCTGCCTTATGGTAGAGCCTGAAATAGTTAGTGGTGCTTGTGACTGGGTGGATGCTATGGACTGAAAGTTTGTGTACCACCCTCACCCCCTCAAATTCATATGTTGAAGCTTTAATCCCCATTGTAATGGAATTTGGAAGTGGGGTCTTTGGGAGATGATTAGTGTTAAATTAGGCCATGGGGATGTAGCCTCTTTGATGGGATTAATGCCCTCATAAAAAGAAAACGATATGCAAGGTTTCTCTCTATGTGCTAACACCAAGGAAAGACCATAAAAGATGAAACCAGGAAGAGAGTCCTCATCAAGAACCTGAGCATGCTGGCAGCCTGATCTCAGACTACCAGCCTCCAGAACTGTAAAATAAATGTTTGGTGTTTAAGCCATCTGGTGTGTGGTACTGTGTGTGAGCAGATGAAAATGACGGATAAGCATGGTGGACAGAAGAGCAAAAGGCAGCTCTTTTATTTATTTTATTTTTTTAATTAACACATAATGTATTATTTGTTTCATGGGTACATGTCTGTGATTCATCAGTCTTACACAATTCACAGTGCTCACCATAGCACATACCCTCCCAATGTCCATCACTCAGCCACCCCATCCCCCCGCTCCTCAAGCAATGCTCAGTTTGTTTCCTAAGATTATGAGTCTCTTATGGTTTGTCTCCCTCTCTGGTTTTCTCTTGTTTCATTTTTTCCTCTCTTCCTCTATGATCTTCTGTCTTGCTTCTCGAATTCCTCATCTCAGTGAGATCATATGATAATTGTCTTTCTCTGACTGACTTATTTTGCTTAGCATAGTACCCCCTAGTTCCATCCACATCATTGCAAATGGCAAGATTTCATTTTTTTGATGGCTGCATAATATTCCAGTGTGTGTGTGTGTGTGTGTGTGTGTGTGTGTGTGTGTGTGTATGCCACATCTTTATCCTTTCATCTGTTGTTGGACATCTAGGTTCTTCCCATAGTTTGGCTACTATGGACATTGCTGCTATAAACATTTGGGTGCACGTGTCCCTTTGGATCACTACATTTGTATCTTTAGGGTAAATACCCAGTAGTGCAATTGCTGAGTCAGGTTAGCTCTATTTTCAACTTTATGAGGAACTTCCATACTGTTTTCCAGAGTGGCTACACCAGTTTGTACTCCCACCCACAGTGTAGGAGGGTTCCCCTTTCTCTGCATCCTCACAAACATCTGTCCTTTCCTGACTTGTTAATTTTAACCATTCTGACTGGTGTGAGGTGGTATCTCATGGTTTTGGTATGTATTTCCCTAATACCGAGTGATGTTGAGAACTTTTTCGTATATCTCCTGGCCGTTTGGATATCACATACTACTCTCCTTTTTTTTTTTTTTTTTCAAATTTCTCTTTTCTCTTTTTTTCAAAAAACTTCTTATCTTACCCATTCCTCTTTCAAAATCTTTTTTAATTTTCATTTTTATAGTCATATTACATCCCTTCATTGTATTTGACTAAGAAGGAAGCAACTCTGTTTTCCAATTCCATCTGCGCAGTGGCCTGCTTCTGAGAGTGTGAGGTCTGTTTGAACTTACTTCCAACTTAAACCCGGTGGACCTTAGAAGGGAGTCAGAGCTACAGAGCGTAAGTGAAGACACTGAAAAGGCAAATGGAAGCTACCCATATATATATATATATATGGGTAAATACAATGTATATATGTAGGGTTTTCTTTTTTAAAATTCTGGGAGGCAGTTTCTTCTAACAGACCAAAATACACCCAAAACCTAGTGTGTGGCCCTGTTCTATTCACCAACCTGATCATATTCTTTTTTTTTCTTCTTTTCTTTTCCCCCTGGTTTCGGGTTTCTTCTGATTTGTTTAGTGTATATTTTTCTGGGTTTGTTGTTACCCTTTTAGCATTTTGTTCTCTCATTCATCTATTCTTCTCTGAACAAAATGACAAAATGAAAAAACTCACCTCAAAAAAAAAAAAAAAAAAAAAAACCAAGAGGCAGTACTGACTTCTGAGGACCTAATCAACATGGACATTAGTAAAATGGTGGAACTAGAGCTCAGAATGACAATTGTAAGGATACTAGCTGGGCTTGAAAAAATCATAGAAGATACTAGAGAATCCCTTCCTGGAGAAATAAAATCTAACCAAGTCGAAATAAAAAAAGCTATTAATGAGGTGCAATAAAAAAATGGAGGCTCTTACTTCTAGGATAAATGAGGAAGAAGGGAGAATTAGTGATATAGAAAGCCAAATGATGGAGAATAAAGAAGCTGCAAAAAACAGTTAACTACTGGATCACCAAGGGAGAATTTGAGAGATAAGTGATCCATAAAGCAAAACACTATTAGAATAATTGGCATCCCAGAAGAAGAGAGAGGGAGGAAGAAGCTATATTGGAGCAAATTATAGCAGAGAACTTCCCTAGTTTGGGGAAGGAAACAAACATCAAAATCCAGGAGGCACAGAGAACGCCCCTCAAAAATCAATAAAAATAGGTCAACATTCCGACATCTGATAGTAAATTACAAATCTCAGAGACAAAGAGAAAATCCTGAAAGCAGCTCAGGACAAGAGGTTTGTAACTTGCAACGGTAGAAATATTAGATTGGCAGAATATCTATCTATAGAGACCTGGCAGTCCAGAAAGGCCTGGCATGATATATTCAAGGCCCTAAAGGAGAAAAATATGCAGCCAAGAATACTATATACAGCTAGGCTGTCATTGAAAATAGAAGGAGAGATAAAAAGCTTCTAGGACAAACAGAAACTAAAAGAATTTGTGATCACCAAACCAGCCCTATAGGAAATATTGAAAGGGGTCCTCTAAGAAAATAGGGAGCCTAAAGGTAACATAGACCAGAAAGGAACAGAGACAATATATAGTAATAGTCACCTTATAGGCAATACAATGGCATCTGCTTGACTTCTGTGTCTTGTTTCTCAGGAAAGAAAGGAGTGATATGTATAGACACCCTAAACAACACAGAGACCTGTAAGGCCTAGCCTTGTAAGAATGTGTGGTGTGGTCAAGCCCACTTTGGTTTGCAATTCCTGAGGTAGGATTTCCCGATTTTCCAGTCAAGGTTCTAAACCCCACTGTCTCTGCTGTCTCAGCCAAATCCAGGGGCTTTTCTGGCCCTTCATTGCTTTACCTGTAAAATGCAGATGTTGGACTAGTTGATCTTTCTAAAGGCTTATGAATCCATGATTGTAATCCACACAAAGAAGGTTCCAGATGCACAGTGAGCCTTTTATCTCTTGGTAACCAGCAGAGACTCTTAGTTCACTATTCAAAATCCATTCATTCTTTCTTCTTTAGTAAGAAACTTCAGTCTTTACAGGCTGAGAACTAGAAGATACAGTGTTGGCTTCTCTTGAAGCTAGGAAGCTTTGTATAGAACATCTGAGACAGCTTCTTAAGGAGGCTACAGACAGCTGTTAGGTCCTCTTTTGCCCCTTCGCCTTCCTCCTGCTTCCTCAGAATGTGGAAACACCGGCTGGAGCCTCAGCAGCCAGGCAGGGCCAAGAAACCATATTAACAATGGAAGCCATATGCAAAGGTTGGTAGAAAGAAGGATCCTGGGCTGTCAGTGACGTGGAAGAACTGCCACATAAACCCTACATTGCCTGCCTACAGATTTCTTTATGTGAAAAATGAAAAAGTCACTGTTCTTTCTAGTCTTTCTTGCCAATAGTCAAATGAAATTTCTATTTGGCTTTCTCTTATAATGATAAATCCTTCAGCAGGATGGAGAGTCTAAGCCAGAATGGTATGGTCCACATAGCTCATCTTTAGAACAGAAAGGTTTAGTTCACATCCGGAAATCTGTGCCCTCAGGGGTCAGAGAAAATTAAGTGCTCCTTTATTTGGGACACTAGTGGTATCATAGAACTGGAGATTCTCATTTTCAATTGACCCCAGTCATCAGTGACACATTTCAACTAGCCCAACCTAAATGTTTTTTCAGACATCTGTAATAGTTAACAACTGTGGATCTGACCAAAACCTGTTGGCCAAAAATTCTTTTAGGCTGACAAAATGTACTAGTTCCTGCCAAACATGAAATAACTCTTAGTCATTTTAAATGAGCACTCTAAATCTTCCCCGTCAAGACTTCCTGTGTTTTGCACCCTTATGAAGTAAGTAGTGACAGGAAAATAGATATTCAGCTAAATCAAGCAAGTGACATTCCTCTTGAAGCATCTCAAGACACTTTTACAAAGCTCCTGGATTTAATAGAGGCAAGGCTTTCCATGAAGAGCGCGGCAAATATTTCTTCCATATTGCTACCGATGGTAACTGTGGCCTTGTGGGAAGCACTTGGACTTGGGAATGGGAGACCTGGATTGGAACTTGAGTTTTTCCAAGTAACTCCATGACTTGGACTAGTCATTCAGCTTGTGATCCTCTTTCCTTAAATACAGAATTGGGATATTGATATCTATCTTACAAAGCCACCATCAGGACTAAATAACATAGTGTGGGAAAGACTTGGCAAAGAGCCCAAAGGAGAGGCAGGTGCTATTTCAGAAACTTTATATTAAATCTATGGCACCACATTAGTTGTCTGGAATCTAGAATTTGATCCCAGAGCTTTTGAATTATCAATTAGGTATATTCAAGTGTAGTCAGATTCCACCAAGACATTCGAGATTCAAACAAATTAAACTCTTGCTCTTGGTGGCTAAAGGAAGTGACAGACAGAGTTTGAACCCTATACCACATAGGGCTCTGGGGATGACTTGCTGACAGCTCCAATTGGGGTGTGTGTGTGTGTGTGTGTGTGTGTGTGTGTGTGTGTGTGTGGCCAACAGTGTGAAGGATAGGATTGGATTTAACTATGGAGTTTGACAACTTTTCTAATGAGCAGGAGGGCATGATTCACTGAGGGAGGGAAAGCCCCGTATTGGGGGGCCGGCTCTGTGTCAAGCTGGGAGAAGTGGGGTTTGGGAGCAGCACCTCGGAGGGGGCTGTATTAGCTCCGTTGGCCCAATGTAGCAGCTGGAAGACCTCCTGGGTCAGACCACCTGCTTATCAGCTGCTTCTGGTGCCTGCTTGGGACTATTTGTGGAGGGCCTGAAGAAGTTCCAGATGAAATGGAAGCTCCACAGCAATAATGCGCCCTTCTATTCATGCATCTCTCCCATGTGGGGGCTTTCTCATTTGATCCTTAAAATAGCAACTGCACGCAGCCAAGGGCGGATAGTCTTGTCACCTTTTTTAAGAGTGGGTAAACTGAGGAAAAGAGAAGTTGAATGAAGGACTGTTTGGAGGTGCGACTAGAGCCCAGCGGGAATTTGGGTCTATTATGGGTTTCCGAGATAAGGGCGTGGTGCCTCATTATTTTGAGCTGGTGCTCAATAAATGACGATTGCTGATGATGCTGGCAGGGTTGGAGTTCTTCCAGCTGGGAATGAGGGTATTCATGTGACTCAGTCATGTTCTTAAAGGACTTGTGGAAGAAGCTGGCCAGCTGCTTCCCATCTTTTCTGAGGACAAACCAAGAGGAAATTGGTTTCAGCCACATGTGAAATCTATACATTCATTCTTAAGTGAGCATCCTCTTTAAATGAGGGGAAAAAAAAAGCCTCAGGATGCAAGCTCTGCAAAATCAGTCAATTAAATAATTAAATTAATGGCAGCCACAACCTGTTCAAATAAAAGCTAACCCAATATGTATTGCGGAAACAGTGTTTCCGTCATGCTTAACCCAGTTGAGCACATTTTTAAAATGAAGCCTCATCTGATCCTCAACTTGCCCCCGGCCACCTTTCCCAGTTCCTGGTGAATTCCAGGGGACCAGTGTCCTCACTATATAGCACCTGCCTTTGGGGAAGGAAGCCATCAAAAGGGCTGCAGGGCTTCCTCTTTTTTTTTTTTTTTTTTTTAAAGATTATTTATTTATTTATTAGAGAGAGAGAGAGAGAGAGAGAGAGAACACAAGCAGGGGCAGAGAGAAAGGGAGAAGCAGGCTTCCCACTGAGCAATGAGCCCGATGTGGGTCTCAATCTCAGGACTCTGGGATCATGACCCAAGCTGAAGGCAGACGCTTAACAAGTGAGCCACCCAGGCATCCCTGCAGGGTTTCCTCTTACGATGATGGTTCGCCACCAGGACTCTGAGTGCTTTGTGGCCATAATTGACACCTATGGCCCCCCGTGCTGATGTGTAGCTGGAACCGGAGAGCAAATCTGAGCCTCCAGTTCATAATTCAATAGCCTGGTTTGCTCACATTGCTTTTGCTTTTTCTTGGGCCTCTGGGCTCTGCACTCTGTAGTTGTCTGTGATCATTCTCCCCTTTCTTCTACCTTTGCCAATTTAGTCAAGTTGTCCCCCTTGCTCCCTCAGACCCACTATGTCATCAAGATCAGTGCTTTCAAACGTTCATCCCCTAGGGAGCTGGTTGGGCTTCTGAATCAATGGGTCTGGGTGGGGCCTAAGACTCAGTATTTGCAGCAAGCTCCTTGGTGGTGCTGATGCTGCTGGTCCTTGAGCCACAGGTTTTGTTGCAAGGCTCTCAAGTGTCCCTTGCTTGGAAAGGGAGCTTGTTGCCCTTTCCTTTGTCCTCCTGGCCAGTTTGGAGGGCATGACTCCAATCCTCCTGTATGACTGGGATATAGGAGCAAAGTTAGACAAAGCTAGATCAATGAAAACCTTCCTTCTGAGATTTGTTAGCACCAAAGGAAACAGAGGAACATTCCATCTTGGGAACTTTTAAAATTCCCTCTCTCCTGCAGTGGGTAAGTGTTGACCTTGGGCTCACCTAGAGCTGAGTGCAGGAAAGGAAATTATAACCAGAAGTTTCTCTGAGCCATTACGTTATGGAACCCAGGAAAGAATAATGGATAGGACCAGATCCCAAGTAATCAAATCATTGTTTGGTCCTCCTCAGTTTTGTTTTTTGGGTTTTCTTATTTTGTTTTGTTTTTGTTTTTTTAAGCCAAATGCCGAAGATTCTAAATCACATATTTGAATAGTTTTGCATTTTCAAAGCAAAGCTCCAGCAGGGGGTACCTTCCATATACACATAGACTTCATCATTATAATGATTTTCCTGTTCCATGTGCAATGAGCCAAGAGAGTCTTCAAAGGCCTTTTACCAAAAATGCATTTTCCCCCTGAAATATTCATTTAAGCAATTCAGCTACCTACCCCAGGCTCATGATAAATTATTTAAATAATTGCTCTAATTCTCTGCTTCAGTTTGCTAACGTAGATTTGGCCTTTGCCTATAGATTTATTGCCAACTTCATGTTTTTCAGGGAGCAAGAATTACTGAAGGGTTGATGGTTTCACTGAGGTTTACTGCTGCAGCATTAGAAATAACACCACGTCCTCATATCCTATGATTAGAATTTTTTATGTGAGTCTGTTTATCAGATGCAGTAGAGGACATCTCATGTGGGAGTGGTTGATGGAAAGAAACCTCTCAAATCACTAGATAAAGGTTACCGTATGGAGCTTTACATATTATTATTAAATACTGCATTTCAATTAGGCTGTCATGTTTAATTTTTCCAAAAAGCAACGCAATATGTAAGTACATTTTCTGGTGACTTGCTAAACGTGATTCAGAAGGAATGCTCCCTTCAGTATGACTTGACGTCTAATAAATGCCTGCTACATAGAGCTAGGATCTTCCCTGAAGATATTCCAACTCTGGAAAAACTCCTCTTCATTCTATTCAGCTTTGATGTGACTGTAGCTAGAGGCAGTTAGGTTGGCAGCTGCCGGGAAGAGGAAAGTTTGCAGAACCTGTGCAAGACTGATGCCTGAATGTGACTTGATGATAAGGGGTGATGATAATAGAAGCCCACATTTTAAAAATCCTGGTGGCATCTTAGGTCTCCAAGTAAGAGAAATAAGAAATATAACCGAACCTCAAGGACATCAGAACCCAACGCAAATGGTAGAATTATGAGCGAAGGAAAAGAGAGAAGCCAAACCTTTTAGCAGCTGTGTGGGGACTCTGAATAAGGCTGCACCACGTGTATCCAGCCTGATTCTACCTCGTCGCCACACAGGCCTGTGCAGTAAGTGGGGAGGTGGGCCTGCTCCAGGTTCTAACTTTCCAGGGTACTCCCTCCCTCCCTGGAACACGGAAGCCGAGACTTTTGCACAGGAAGGTGGAGGGCTTTCTGAGCTCTTAACCTCAAAACTGTTTAAAAAGCTACTTAAGAAAAAAAGAAAAAACCACCACCAACAACAACAAAAAAAAACCAGAGGCTTTAAGAAACTCACTTTCTCATTAACACCGACAGCCTGTTGAAACTATCGTCACCACCAGGGCCACTACGATGTTCTACTTGGAAGCTCCAGAGTCCTTCCTCGGACTATTTATTACTCACCTAACAATCAGTGCCTGGAAGTTTTCTGTTGCCTTCAGTGACTTCCACCCAGTGCGTATTGCGACACTCTGACTGGCGGAGCTGAATTTTCCAGGCTCGTCAAATTTCTCATGCTAGGAAAGCAAAGCAGACATTTGGCTTCTAAAATATTCCATAATGCCACAAATATTTTCTAGATGACTGGCCTTGGTTGGAGTCTCATAGAAGGATTCCAACCTCACTCCAATTATCTAAATTGTTTAATTTGAGTGACACTCAATACGGCACGGGGACGAGCATTTATCTTCTCATTTAGTTATTGATGAGCTGCTGCTGTTTTTGTGCAGCTGAAAGGACTGTTGGTTTATCTGCAATTCGTTCTGCTACCATTGCCACAAGCAGCTGTCGCTTTGGAATCTGATGGCGATACTGGGCTTTGATCTCAACTTTGCTTTGTGGCCTCATCATCTATATTTCAGCTTTTGCTTCCATTCACCCAACTGCATAACCCAGAAAACTGGACGCCATTCTTGACTTGGCCCTCTCTTTTCCTGGGATCTAATGATGCACATAGAGAACCTAGTCATTTCTTTCCCTGATCATTATGTCATTTCCGTCCACTGGGACTGTTGCCCTTGGTATGAAACCCAAGGTTCTTAGGGTCTGTTAGCATCTGTTCACCTCTCCAGCCTTGCGTGTCCTTACTTCTCTCCCTCAGCTCTATCCTCCTGCCACACCAAGCTGCTTCCGAGGTCTCAGACGTGCCACACTCTCTCCATAGGCCTTCAGTTGTGTTGTTCCTTTGGCCTTGAATGTCCCCTCTTTCTTCTCTTGGCTAACTTGCACAAATCTGTTAGGCCTATGTCAGGACATACTCCTGCCTCAAGTCATGCCCTCACCCACAAACGTACCTCCTCCCTCCACGGCTAGCCCGAGTGACAGAGCAAGCTTTCACCCAGGTCTGTCTGAGCCTCAAGTCCTTGTTTCATCCACTGTGGCATTCTGCAGCTCCAAAGAAGTACAGCCTTTGTCTTTGTCCTCTGTGGGGCTTTCCCAAGTTGGATAGAAACGATTTTGCTTGCCTAATCCTGGCAGAACCTTTCTTCAGTTGTATCATCTATGTCAGTGGTCATACTATCTTTCATTCAAGTAGGATTTGACAAAACCCTTCGATTCTTTCCTCTGCTTGATCTCACTCATGGTAATCCCCATATCTAACATGTCTGGAAAGACTGACATTCACAGATTTCCCTATTTACTCTTCAAGCCAAAAACTCAGTAGCCAGGCCCTTGAAGTTAGGATCCCTGAGCCCTTCCTGATCCAGTCTTGCTTTATGAATATACATATCATTACATTTATGTAACCGATGACTCGGGCGCATTGTTTATGGATAGGTTAGTGTCATGGATAGGTTAGCATTTCCCAAACCAGTATCCTAAGGAGTTGTCATCATCTCAAGCAATATTTCATGAAAAAAACCCAAAAACAAAAAACGACCCATCTCTGGTCAAATATATCTGGCTAGAGTGCTATACTATAAACACCTCTACACTTCTCTAGGAGGTGTTTATGACATGGGAATTCTTCTTGAATAGAAAACAGTTTGATAGAGATTGTAAGTGTCTGTCTCCAGATGAGACAGCTGGTTAGTGATGAAGCTGGTAGAGAACCAAATGTTCTGTGACTGTCGCTGCAGCCATTTATTCAGTTTAGGCCACCCTAGCCCTCAGTCTTCCTGCCTATCGATGATAAACATTTGGAAGATAGAGTCACCCTTCCAGACCACAGGAGTCTAGGTCAGACAAGACAGATACTGTGGCATATTAAGCCGGTCACTTAAAACCCAATAGTCTGGTGAACAGAGAAAGATCACCTGGGAGCCAGTCTCTGGATAATGATTCTTAATATCAAATAAGGTTCCCTGGCTAAGACTCCATGGCAAAATAGAATTGCTTTGAGTTTTCCTCAGCTATGTTTTCCAAGTAATCACATTTAAAAGAAGACACAATGAACCAGACACCCATCTCATAGGATGGCACATTGAGATCTGGCAATCGATTTCCATTCTCTATAAGCCGTTGCTGCCGTCTCACACTTAGCAGACAGATGCTGTGCCTCAAGCAGCTATTTCCTGGAGCATGGTTTGCATTACCAGACATCTTGCTCCCTTACTAACTGTCAGGACTGTACCAAACTTCGAAACACTGTTAACTCCAGCCAATTTGATTATCTAGTACATTAAGCTAATAAATCAAAGAGCAGGTGCTTCCAACCATAATACGATATGGACTTACCCACATACAGATATCATAAGGAAACACTAGGAAATATGAAATATTGTGAAAAGGGTAGTTCTGCAAATGTGCTGTTGCTACAACAATTAACAATTTGGTTAAATGTCTTTGATGTGGGCTCTACTGTCCAGTCAAAAAGCAGGTAGTGGAGGACTTTGTAGGTGGGCAAAACACATGGACACGGGGTGTGTAATCTCCATGAGCAAGGCTGCAAAATTCCCACGTTTCTTTCATCATTACATCTGTTCTACTCATTGGGGTCTTTTGGCACCTTGGGATTTCTCCTTGATTTCTGTTTTCTTATTTATAAACATATTTATACCTTTATCTTCGTATTTCTGGAGTCTGAGCTGGTTCTTGGCTGTGTCTTCCACTTCACTCTTTGGATTGGATGTCATCTGAAGTCTGTCATTTTCTCTGTTAGGTTGTGAGCACTTGGAGGACAAAGGGTTTGCCTTCTTTGCTTTTGACTCTCAGATCCTGGCAGACAGTAGTCATTAATGACTGTTTGCTGAGCAAAATATGATAGTTCCATATGCTCCAGTGCAGCTGATCTGGCCACACCAGAGAGAAGACTGATCACCTGAGGAAATCAAGAAATTACAATTATAGACCAATATTCTTCATGAATATAAATATAAAAATCCCTAACCAAATGTTAGCAAATAGAATGGAACAACATATACTAGGATGATGCACCATGTTTATGGGTTGAGTTGTGTCCCATTACCAAATTTATATGTTGAAGTCCTAACACCCAATACCCTTCAACATGAGATTATTTAGAGTCAGGGTCTCTAAACCCTGTAATTAGGTTACAGTGAGGTCATTAGGGGAACCCTAATCCAGTGTGACTTGTGTCCTGAGAAGGTGAGATTTGGACACAAACATCCACAGAAGGAAGGCACTGTGATGATCCAAGAGGAAGATGACTGTGTACAAGCCACAAAGAAAGACTGGGAACAGATCCTTCTTTCATGCCCTGCAGAAGAAATCACACCTGCTGACACCTTGATCTGGGCCATTTTGTCTCCAGAACTGTGAGGAAATAAATTATTTGTCACTAAAGCCACCCAGTCTGCAGCCCGATGAAACCAATATGCTTTATAACCAAGAATTAATGGAAAAAAGAAAATTATATGATTATATCAAATCATTTCAAATTTTAGAAAAGGCATTTGAAAAAATTCAAAGCCTGTTTATAATTACAAATTTTATCAAATTAAAAATAGAAGAAAATGTTCTCAATCTGGAAAAGGGCAGCTACAAAAATTTGAAAGGGAACCATGAATACTTTTTGAAACAGAACAAGGGACACCTGCTTCACTACTTCTACTCTGTATTGTATTGAAGGACATAGCACAATAAAACAAGAAAAAGAAATAAAAGACCCAATATTAGAAAGGAAGAAATGAAACCGTCTTATTTTCATTTACAGATGACATGTTTACATATGGTAAAAAAAAAAAAAACAACCTAGGGAGATGCAAAATCACAAGTAGAATGAACAAATTCTCAGGATACAAGGTCAATATGCAAAGATCAAATATACTTCTCTAAATAGTAACAAACACTTGGACAACAAAATTTTAAAAACATTTGCAAGAGAATAAATCCTAAAATTCTTAGAGATAAATTTAACAAAAAATGTGTGAAAAAATGTGCAAGATTGCTTTACTGAAAACTATGAAATATTGCTGTTGATGGATTGGAAAACTCAGTATTTTTAAGGCATCCATTATCCCTAATTTCATTCAACACATTCAAAATGCAGCATTTTGGGGTCAAATTGACAAGCTGATTCTAAAAATTTTTATGGAAATGCAAAGAACCTAGAATAGTCCAAACAATTTTGCAAAAGAACAGAGCTGGAGGACTTATAATACTTGATTTCAAGACTTTAAAGTTATGGCAACCAAAACATTATGACAGTAGCACAGGATAGTCTAGAAATTGTCCTATGCTTATGTGGTCAACTGATTTTGTCAAACGTGCCAATGCACTTTAAAAGGAAAGGTGTTGGAACAACTGGATAAATTGGATAAATTGATGGGAAAATTTTAAAAGGTGGCATTTGTCGCCCGGAGAAGTTAAATAAATTACTCAAAGTCACACAGATGGGCCATGACTCCTAATTTGGTGGTTTAGAATGGTTTCTATTACCCACAAAGTTCTTTTGACAGTAGTTTGGTATATTATTCTTTAGTTTGTATGTAATGTAGCCTGAATTTATGTGGCTAGGTAATTTTTCCATTATGTTTCTGGTATCTATTTCATTACGAGGGAGTATTGAGATTTAACAATAGGTATGCTCCCAGAATTACACACAGTTAGCCAGCCACATGAGCTAGAGTCTGACTTAATCAAAAGTCCTAACAGTGGGATCTTATCTCTCAAGGGTGGTCTTTAACTAGCACTTTCTTAATGCTATTAATAAATATCTTATTTTCTTTATTGAGTTATTTTCTTTTTTCTTTCTTTCTTTCTTTTTTTTTTAAAGATTTTATTTATTTATTTGACAGAGAGATAGAGTACAAGCAGGCAGAGTGGCAGGCAGAGGGAGAGGGAGAAGTGGGCTCTCCACCGAGCAGGGAGCCCGATTTGGGATTCGATCCCAGGACCCTGAGATCATGACCACTTAACCAAAGGCCACTTAACCAAAACCACTTAACCAACTGAGCCACCCAGGCACCCTGAGTTATTTGCTTTTTTCATGATACTCCTGAAATGAGCAATGAAAAAGAATAGCCTTCAAAAAACTCTGTTTCTCTTATTTTGATAATTAATGAATCATAATTGGATTAAGGTAGAATTTGGTATTAAGGCAGATGGAAAAGAACTGACAGTTTCAGGTCAGAAACTGTGGTGTCTGCATATTACAAAGTTTTATGTTTTCTGACAGCTTGAGTCCATGGGATGGGAGATTTTTATTTTGTGAATCTGGTTTGGATATCTTTTGAAAATACTTTTTAAAAATTTTCAGGTAGAAACCCATGTAAATATGACCATGCATGGGAAAAGAAAATACTGATGATAATAGATGTTTGTAAAGGAAGGGGAAGATATGCTAGGCAGTGGGGTTGTAGAAAACAGCCCAAATTCCAGATTCTTGAGCTTGATGGGTTCATGCCCTTCATCTGCCCAGAAGTGAGTCCTGACATGTCAGAGAGATACTTTGTGGAACTCTCCTACTAAGTGGGTTGGAACATTTCTAATACTTTGGGACTATGTAATATTTGCAGTTACAATTTCATAGGAAACTAGTATACTAGATACGGGGAAGAACTTTGAGATGTCGGTATCCAACCAAGTACAGAATATAAATGAAATAATTAAGGCTTAGACAAGTTCATTGACTTGATCAGGCTAATACAGCCAGTGACTATTCCAGGGAAGGAATCCAGCATGTGTTCTGATGTCAAGGGCAAAGCTGCTGTCATTATACATTGACATCTTACAAGTTCCATCCCCCTCTCACCCCCCAGCATACAGGTAGCTTTAATGATATAGAAGAATGTTAAGTGGGACTTTTCTAGTCTTGGATTTTTTAGCTGAGAATAACACATACTAAAGACCAGTGGCACTTATATGTGTAGGACTTACTAAAAAGGTGGCTAAGAGGTGGTCACACCCCCACAGCTACCTCCAATCACATGGAGGAAGAGCCACCATTTGAGCGCCTTCCACACAGAGGATACTAACATCTGGCCACCACAGAACCACTCCACCAAGACCTCTGTCCCTTTCCCCTTTTTTAACTTCTCTGGCCCCAACCCTAGAGGAATCAGAGCCAGATCCTGAGTTGGAGGAGGACATTGAGGAAGGAGAAAAAAAATTCTACTCCAGGTTTTTGAGTCTGTAAGTTCTAAGCTGTGGGAAGGGGAGAAGCTAATGACAAGATGACAAATGGAAAGTTTGAAAACCCACATGGGTCATTTATTAACGTTCTTTATTAATGCCCAGAATACCTTGAAAAAATTCTGGGCCATATCAGAGTGGGAAAGGGAGATCCACCAGAGAAGCTTAAAGAGAGTAAAGGAGAGAGTTGCTTCCTGTTCTTTCCTAACTGAGCCCAGCTGGTCCAAGACATTGGTTGAACCCTTCTGTGTGTTTACACTCTCTTGAAGCATTTATACAGAACTCATCTGATTTCACACTTGACTGGGGGGTTTCCTGATTCAGGGGAGTTTAGAGGTCATGGGGAGATGGTTTAATCTATCTTCTTGGAGACCACATGGGGCTATACTCATTGCAGTGTGACTAATCAGGCCGCTATGAAGGAAAATGAATTTCCGACTCTGTCTTTTGAGATATGTTGAGTTCAATTTGTTAGGCAATTAAGCTTCCAGAATAGTCTTAGTCATTGATTAGGAGGTGTGGTTTTTCAATGGAGGTGGCCCTAAATGAGAAGGAGTGTACCTATCTGGAATCACATTTCTCAATTTTTGTAAACCTAGAATTCTAGTAGTTTCTTAAGTCATCAAAATTTCTGCAAGTATGCTTATGTGGTAAGGAAAAAATAACAAGAAAGTCCTTCATGAGGTGAAACATTATGTAAGAACTTTAGATTGTGTATAAAACTGGTTGATTCTAGTGAATTCCATGAAACTATAAAACCTTAAATCTGACATCATCTGAAACTGGTACAATCTCTAAAGTCTGATTCTCTGCCTCAAATTTTTGTTCTATTAGTTTTAGGGCTAAGTGTATTTTTAGCTTTCAAAAAATGCAATGATTGCATAAATTCTTTTCAGCCCTGGTAATTTGGTTGGCAGCCCTTCTCTCTGTGTGTATGTAGATGGTGGGAACATAACTTTCTGATGAATTATTCTCTTCTCCCTTTGACAAAGGACTGTAAAATATATTATCATTCTTTCTCCAAATAGAAGTGGGTCATTATTTCCCCTACATTGTTCTCTTGAAAAGATGGAGTCTTTTCCATGAGCTGTGCAGATAGGACTATCGGCTTCAAGTGTGCAATCAGCAGGGCCATATCCTTTCTCATTGTTTCTAATATCATCACGTGGCTCTAACCAGTTGTAAAGCTAGGGCTCAGGGCCAAGCTTTGCTACTTAAGGCTCTGTCCTACTTCCTTGCTATGCTGGATGTTTACAAATTTCTACATTTTCAAATACATTCCTACCTCCCTATCAGAATGGTCTCTGTTGGCCCACTCCTAGTCATAGTCTACCCCTTTTCTGTTCTAGAATGCTAGATTGTTCAAACTACATAGACTGGTTCCTTCGATCTCTGGCTTCTCATTGGATCTGCCTAGTGGAAATCACCAACAGGAGATGGGTGGGAGAAGGAGAGTGAAGCTGAGGTATTTCTTTTTGTGCCTTCCTGCAAGTGCTATCACCAACAGTGGGCAGCATGTCCAGACTGAGGGCACGACTCCTGTCCAAGGGCCCTTTCTGTCTGTGTGTTCACACAACTCTTTCCTTCTTTCAAGTCTAGGGGTGGTCGTGCACTGCTGTAACTAGTCTAGGTCCTCACATTATCCCTTGTGGGTCCCTGTCTCTGTCCTTATTTTGTAAGTCCTCCCTTAGTTACACTCCCCTCAACATACCCAATTTGGGAGGGACATCTTTTCTTTTACTGGGACACTAGTGTATTTTCTCTTTAATGACTCCTCATGAAGAAACTGACAACATCCATTCCAATCCTCCAATGACTTCTGTTGTCATTTAATTAAAACCTTCTTCAACTAATTTCTGTATTCCTATATCACTTTCTAGAATCTTATAGACTTTTGGTTGTGAACAGTTGCAGAGCAAAGACTTGTATTTCTGTTGGCACCCCCTAGACCATGAGTTCTTTAGTCCAGGAACATCTGTGTGTCCTCATTACTTGGTAAAGAGCTTTTCTAGTATACAGACCTTTGCCAATATCCATTTATTTGGAAAAGGCTCGATAAAATGCACACAAAGATGAAAGTGAAATGGGAATAATTAGTTGCTTACTACGTTCTCCTACAGCAATTGTTACTTTAATGGGGATCAGTATAGCATATCAATGAGCCGATATAATCAATCAACCATGTCAATAATATGGAATCTAGGTCTCCAGACATAAGCCTGAAGGTGACACATTTTGAAGAAAGGAGACCATAGTGAGGTCACTTGTTCTGATATTTTGCCAATGTCATTTTGCATCACACAGTGGAAAATGAACTTTGTGGCCAGAAAGGCCTAGGGTTCAGGTCCCAGTTCTACTACTTATGACCTGGATGACCTTGGGAAAATGATCTCTTTCCCACAGAATTCTTTTAAAAAACTTGCAATATCTCTCCAGAAAGAGATTAGGAGCTCAACAAATATTATTCGTTTGGTAAATATTAGCTTATTGTCTCTTCTCCTCTTTCAGACCAAATAAATCACAAAGGCCAAGAAATGTAACCCAAAGCAATGGAGAACCAATAGCAACTAAAAAGCCATAGGGATCTGTAGTCATAGCAGGAAAGCCAAAACCAGTTCTGGGGTTTTAATTAGCTCTCCAATGTGGCTTCCTGCGATTTACCAAATGTAAGCAGCTTCTCTGGGAGTTGGAAAATCTAAAAGCACATTTGTTTAGCCTAGACATTCTGTTACTTGGGTCAGGAACTAAAATCCTGTGATTCACATTCTCACAACAAAGAATTTCAGATGTAACTTGATATTCTAATATCTGTTAAAGCTTAGGCAATAGCATATTGATTTAGCCAAAGTGGCACAGTTAAGTATCTTAGAAGCACAGATTCACCATGGAAATGAAGAGGAGGTTTCTCTTGGGTCCCAGAGCTAGTTGGTGGCAATGACATTATTTGAACCAAAGTGCTGTTTTTAGCACCTTTTTTTTTGGCCAGGGAAGAACGATATTGAAAAATTCACTTAACAATTCTCGGCATAGGAAGTTTTAAGGACTGTGATGCCCTTCTTTCTTGGGAAGGCTGGATGCATTAAAATGAAACCATTTATCTTATGGCTTGATAGGTACAGAGAGTAATGGATTTGTATAATACCAAAATAGCCACTCAGTACCATCAGTTCAGGGAAACAATTGGGAGCCTTAGGGAAGCCATTAGCCCAAAGGTTCATTTAACTGAGTGAGCCCGTTTATTCTAAAAAGCCGCATCATTTATCCCGGGTGGATTGTGTCCAGCTAGGAGAATGTGCCTTAGGATTTGCCAGTGACTGCCTCCTTCCATTCACTTCAGTGGACTTCTCCTTCAGCTCCCATTCCCATCAGAAAATCGGCTGTGAAGGTATCTGGGGCGAATCAGACAGAGGAAATGGAGCCATCCTGCTGCCGTCTTCCCGCTTAGCAGATGCTCAAGACATTTACCTTGAACCAAGATGGAGAAAAGGGGCTTCACTTTCTGAAAGTGGCATTTTGTACTGGCCTGAGAAACCCAAGTGCTATCTCTAGACTTTCAGCCAAGCTCTGCCTGTGCTGGTAACGGAATTATTCTGAAGTTGGAACAAAACCGAAAAGAGAAAACATTTTAGAGCGGAGGAAGTTAAGTTTGTTTTAAAATGTTTACTTCACAGAAACTAAGGATGTTGATTTTCTTTTTGGTCTGCTTTGTCCATTTCCATTTCTCTAGGGATTAATAAAATAATGGCACTGATTAAGAAGTATCCTACAGGTCAACAGTCACTAGTTTTACTAATTAATTAATTTTAGGGATTCCTCACTAAGAGGGTGTGGTTTTGAATTTTTAATTGAAAGTGTCCAGTTTGGTTTCCATATATATTCATTACCGTGGCATCAATATATTGAAGTCACACTCTTGTCAATGGATTTCACGGTCACAGCCTTTTCAGAAACATGCCAGAGGGCATGTTGTTTTGAGTTTTCCTCTCAATGAAAACAGTTTGAGAATAACAACAATAATGACCAATTCCTGTGGATGGAAATTAAAGAAGAAAATGTTTGTGTGGCCACCCATTGCGGTTACTGTGTTTGCTAACAAATTACCTGGAAGCCTAGAGATGGAAAGCAATCATTTTTTATGCTAATATACTCTGTTGCTTTGGTAGCTAGAAGGGGCCTATGGGGACAGCTTGCCTCTGCTCCATAATATCTGGGACTTGAGTTGGGAAGGTTTGATGACTGGGGAACTGGAATTATATTTACTCACGTGACTGGCAGTTGATGTTGCTGTCAGCTGGGATCTCCGCTGGGGCTGCTGGCCAGGACATTGATTCTCCACATGGCTGCCTGAGCTTCTGGGTTCCAGCAGCGAGTGCCCGGAAAGAACCAGGCAGAAGCTGTATCATTTACAATCTGGCCTCAGAGGTCACATTGTTACTTCAGCCCTTGTAATAAACCTGCCTGAATAAGCCAGCCTGACAACATAGACCCACCTCTCAGCGTGAAGAGTGTCAAAATCACAATGGAAGAGGCCATCTTTTGGAAAATGCAGTCTGCCACACCTGCCACTGTCCACCACATCTTCCCTGATGAGGAGGGAAGTATACTGTGCCATGTCTCTGTGCTCCATGCTCTTTCCATGTTCTCGTGCCCTGCTCTGGTCTGGCTGTTTCTTCATATTTTACAGATTATGTGATTAGCTAAGCACTCCCTACCTTATGTATCGAAAAGAAACCCTGATTTTCCTTTTTCCTAATCCCTTTCCTGAGGATTGCATGAGAAATTTTATATGCTTCACAGCATCTACTTTGCCTTGAAAAGAAAATAAGGAAATAAAGAAGTCATTAAAAATGTATTTCTGGGTGGCTCAGTGGGTTAAAGCCTCTGCCTTTGGCTCAGGTCATGATCTCAGGGTCCTGGGATCGAGCCCCGCGTAGGGCTCTCTGCTTGGTGGGGAGCCTGCCTCCTCCTCTCTCTCTGCCTGCCTCTCTGCCTATTTGGGATCTCGCTCTCTGTCAAATACATAAAATCTTTAAAAAAAAAAATGTATTTCTGGGACCAAAAAAAAAAAAAAAGGGTAGAAGAGACAGATAGTACAGACCCAAGATTAGTAAACAAAACTTGTCAGGGCCTAAATATTTTTGCAGTTTTATTAAAGAGTAATTGAAATACAATAAATTGCACATATTAAAAGTGTATGATTTGTTCTAACAAATATATACACATATGAAATCATCACCTCAGTCAAGATAACGCACGTATTTATGTCCCTCCACCTCAAATTTCTACATGTCTTTCCTTCCTCCTTCTTTGTGATTTTGTATATCTTCTTTGGAGAAAGAGCCATTGAAATCTTTTGCCAATCAAAACATCTTCTCGTCTTTTTAATTTTTTGAATTTTGAGAGTGGTTTATGTAATCAGGATACACGTTCCTTATTAGATAAATTATTTTCCAGTATTTTCTTCCATACAGTGTGCAGCCTTTTCACTTTCTTGATTTTGGAGCACAAAATGTTTTAATTTTGACAAAGCCCGGTTTCATCTTTATTTTTCTTTTGTTGTTTGTGCTTTTAGTGTTATATCTAAGAGGTCAGAGCCTGACACATCCAAAGATTATGTAGGTCAGAGATTTGCACCTGTTTTCTTCTAAGAGTTATGTAGTTTTAGCTTTAACATTTAGGTCTCGGATCCATAGATATGGTGTAAGGTAAGAGTCAATTGTTATTCTTTTGCAGAGGGATAGTCAGTTGTGTTGGACATTTGTTGAAAACCCTCCTCTCTCTCCATTTGTATTGTCTTGGCACCTTTATAAAAAACAAATTGGCCATAAATGTAAGGGTTTATTTCTGGATTCTTAGCTCTATTCCTTGGGTCTATATGTCTGTCCTACTGCCAGTGCCACACAGTTGTGAGTGCTGCAGATCTGGAATCAATTTTCGAATAGCAAAGTATGATTTCTCCCATCTCGCTCTTCTTTTTCAAGATTATTTTGATTATTCTGGTTTTTTTTTTAACTTATATATGAATTTTAGGATTAGTCTGTCTGAACTTCTGGAGAAAAAAGGTGGTAGTTTTATAGGGATCATGTTAAATCTGCAGATTAATTTGGGGAATATTGCCATTTTAACAATCCATGAGCAAGTACTGTGGGCTGAATTATGTCCGTAAGTAAGATTCAAACTCAGATTATCTCTCTGCAACTCAGTGAGCTTTGCACTTATCACAGCTGCTCATTGATTTACTGATTCATTTAGTCATTCAGAAAAATGTTAATGAATTTAATCTGTGCAAAACTGAAACACAATATTTATTTGTTCTGGAAAACCTTGTCATAAGAAAATTTTCTTTTAATTTGTTATTATTATTGTTTTTTCTGTGTAGGAACTTTTAAAAGTGTGCCCCCATTGGATTATAACTTAAACAATATATGTCTTTAATTCTACAAATTGTAGGAGTCATGGTAGGGTAAAATGATGAAACAAATTGCCATGATCTTCGGGGGTTTACAGTGTGCTGGTAGAGATCCACATAGGAGAAGACTATGGCAAGTGCTGTAAGAGAGGAGTATTTAGTCTATTCAGAGAAAATAGTTGATGAGAGGTCATTATGTATACCGGTCACTGGGTGAGGCACTAGAGACTCAAAGATGAATACGACAGGGATCTTGCTATGGACAGGTCAGCTTATGGCTTAGTGGGAAAAACAGATGTATAAATATATATTGTCAGTGTGATGCATTTGCTGATTGATATATTCAGGACACGGAGATGGGAGATATATTAGGACCATGAAGGAGGGGCACATTATCTCAGCTTGAAATTCATAGAAGTGGATTGGTGAGGGCACTGGGCTGCAAAGCAAAAGGGGCTTTACAGCAAAATATTAGCTCTCCTCATCATTGGACAAGCTAGAGAAGCAGATTAAGGCTAAGGTTCCCAAGCAACACTCAAGAATTTTGACCTATTGAAGTAACAGTCAACCATGCAGCATCACCACAAGATATAAATGCTTTTAACTCAAATCTACTGCAGCCCCTGCAGGAACCAGGAATGTATGCTTATCTTTAGGAACTCCACCTTTCAACCACTCCCACTTCCGTAAGCTGCATATCTCTGCTACCACCTGCAATGGCTAGCAAAAATAGAAACTCCACACAAAGCCTGTTTCCTCACATGGCTCACCCTGGAAATGTGCATTTGTGTAGGTGCAGATGATATATAGCAAAAAAGAGAATTATCTTCTAGGATGATCCCTTGGGTAGTCCTTCCCAGCCTTGGGCTTACATTGCAATTGCCTGGATGTTCATTAAATCATATCTGATTTAATTGGTCTGGGGTACAGACCTGACATCAAGATCTTTAACAGCTCTCCATTGATTCTGGTTGACAGCTGAGACTGTAAACTAAGTCATGATGATTAATTAAGTTCATGTGTCAACTTGACTGGGCCATGGGGTACCCAGATATTTGGTCAGATGTTGCTCTGGGCTTGTCTGTGAGTAGTTTTCGGATGAGAGTAACATTTGAATTTGTAGACTGAGTGAAGCAGATTGCCTTCTCTAATGTGGGTGGCCTCCATCCATTCAGTTGAGGCTCTGAATAGAACAAAAGGCCTGACCCCTTTTCCATTTCTCCATATTGGTTTTATGTCATTGGAGCCAGAGGAAGCTCCTCTTGGCCGAATGCATTAGTAGGGACAGAAGTATTTTGCCTGCTTTCAGACTTGAACTGAAACATCAGCTCTTTTTGGGTCTTGAGCCTGCTGGCTTTCAGACTGGATTTTATACCATTGGCTCTCCTGGATCTCCAGCTTGCTGACTGGATCATGGAACATCTCAGCCTCCAAAATCACGTGTTACAGTTCCTGATAATAAATCCCCCCCTCCCTCTTATATATGTGTATAAATATTATGTAATATATAACATATATAAAATATATATTTGGTTCTGTGTCTATGAAGAACCCTAATACACAAGGATTTAGGGTCTAGCTTCTTGCCAGCTCCAACACTGAAGTACCATTCAGGGTAGATTTCAGGTCCTCCAAAATAACTAGGTGATGTTCCCATAGTCCTCCAGGTTTTCTGCCGTGATCCTGAATGCGGAGAATGGGATGGAAGAATATGGGATAGCAAAGGTGGGGATAATAGACAACAAGAGAGTGTCAGCTCAACCTCTGTTGCCATTATGATAAGTGACAGAAACCTCAGGGTAGGAGGTATTTAAGGGATGTGAACATACTTGATGATACAGGTAGACCTCACATCAGTCTGGATGCAGCATATGCTCATTGGTGTTAGGATGCAAGATAAGTGGCTTGTAAAATGTTGAAAGGTAGAGCAAGTTAATTCTTCAAAAGCATACCCTTCGGCAGAGGTCCTGTGATATCTGAGAGGCTGTAGTGATGGATAGATGTATGCTGAAAGATCATAAAGAATCCTCGAGATTAAAATGAAGGTATCCAAGCAAAGAATGCAGGGGAAACCATGCTGAGTATAAGTAATGTGAAATCAAATCTGTCTCTGGCGATGTGATGCTTTGCAATTTGCGGGGGAGAACTAGCAGCAAAATCCACATAATCAGCACATGGCTGTTCCCCAGCTACTACAGGGAGAGACATAGAGTGTGGGGTGGAAATTAGCTCAGCCCCGCTCTTTGCTATTGCTGGAAAGGCTATTGACCTGTGTACAGCATATACTTTTATTCTTGAACAAGGAGTGATTTTTGTAGTGTTTGTCAGAGACAATGTTCACAAACCATTTATCATCTTCCGATGAGAGGGTTTGCATTATTTAAACTGAAAATGTAAATGATTTTTTTTCCCCAGATGATTGAACAATTGCAGCATTTGAAAGGTTTGGCTCATTCTATCTCATGCACTGAACACACACACACACACACACACACACACACACACACACACAAGCTCTTTCTATGATAATTTACTGCATATTTGTGTGTATGGGAGAGGTATGTGGGGAGAAGGACATAACTGAAAACCAACTACTTCACATTTTGGATGCCAAACCTGCTAAAAACCGAAATGTTTTCTCAGTGAGCAATGTGACAGCTGATACTGGGTGAAGTCAGTTTTCCAGACCAGGGATCAGCTATCCAAATAGTGTGAAGAAGCTCTCTGAAGTTCATATGGGGCCAAGAGAACTTGGCTTTTTATAGTTAGAGCAGTCTGTGGAAAATTCTTTCTCCAACTATCAATATTTCACAACATTCAAAAAATATTCCTAGGTTATTTATTTATCATGCCTATGCTACTGCCTATGATCTTTTTATCCTTTTCTGTTTCTTCTCTTGAATATGTCTCACCTAAGCAGGTACATTTATGTGTCAGAAACTCTAAGGTAAAGGAGTTTGTTTTCAAAAATCTTCTTGAATTACTTTTGAAATTATTAGATTTCAAGAATGATCTTTATAATTAGAAACTCTGAGTTTCGTAGTTTTTGCTGCCAAAATATTTCTTCGGCATTACAAAAATTTAGGTATGAAATATACACCAATGTTAGGTTTCTCATCTGTGGTACATGGTGATTCATGGAGAGTTACTCGGTTGACTGGCAATATAACTAACTGGGGCAGTTGCACCCTGGGACACTTTGCTCTGAAGCAGGATATTTGTCTGTGATACTTAAGAGCAAAAACACTGGAATTGTCCAGGAAATCACCTGCACACATTTCCAGAGAAAATTTCTCATTTTTCCATTTCTCCGTATTGGTTTTATGTCATTGGATCTTAGGCGCGAATTTTTGCATGCCGAGTCATGAAAACATGTTCAAGTCACCCAAGAGATGTACGTGGATTGTTCTATTACCCCTGTCTTAGTTTGCTTGGGCTGCTGTAACAGAATACCACTCCCAGGGCAGCTCGAATACCAAACATTGATTTCTCACAGTTCAGGAAGCAGGAAAACCCAAGAACAAGTTGCTGGGAGATCGGGGGTCTGGTGAGGCCCCAATTCCTGGCTGGTGCACAGCTGTCTATTGTATCCTCACACAGCAGAGGGCAGAGAGAGGTAGCAAGCTCTTTTGTGTCTCCTGTCATAAGGTCATCCTCATGACCTAGTTCCTTCCCAAAGGCCCCATTCCCAAATATCATCATCACATTGAAGACTGGAGTTCTGACAGACAAATTTGGGGGGTGGATACATTCAGCCCATAGTAACCTTCTGACTTGTTAGCTGTTTTCTTCACACAGATTCATTATCTATTCAGGTTAAGGATGTCAGGTTAATCACATACCTTATCTTTTCTCTCTCCAAAGACCCTATTTAAAAGGTACTAAAGAGACCAAAGGGGATAAACCTACAGGGACAAAGTGAATTGACTGGAGAGTGTCTGAGTCTGAGCAATTTAGACAAAAAGCAGATGAGGGAGGAAAACCAGCAGAGCTAAGTCAGAGTCCTTGAGGCAGGCAGTGGGCACAGTAAGGAGACCACAAGACCCCCGTGTATCCCATAGCACCCGAGATCTCAGGTTTAGGGAGACCAGATATGGTGCTAGTGAGTAGAGATCCCCAATTCACTTTCCCCATTTGTGCTGCAACTTCTCAGTAACTGGGCATCTACGTAACTCCATGTTTTGATATCTGGAAATCCCGGAACGCCGCAGACTCCTGGCTCCCGGTCCCCTTGCCCTTCAGTGAATCCCAGCAATCAGTAAACTGTGGGTTCAGACTCAGATCTACCAATCAGCCTTTACTCTTTAATTATTAAATCAGTAGAATGAATAACAAATCATAAAAGGCCCGCTTGAATAATCATAAAACAGCTTTATCAATTATAACTCCTTTGTCATATTTATTTATGATATTTTTAAGAATTATGTATTAGGGGGTTCCTGGGTGGCTCAGTCAGTTAAGCCGCTGCCTTCAGCTCAGGTCATTATCCCAGGGTCCTGGGATCGAGTCCCACACCGGGCTCCTTGCTCAGTGAGGAGACTGCTTCTCTCTCTGCCTCTGCCTCTCTCTCTCTCTGACAGATAGATAGATAGATGATAGATAGATAGATGATAGATAGATAGATAGATAGATAGATAGATAGATAGATAGATAGATAAAATCTTAAAAAAAAAGTATTAGGAATACAAGAGAAGCCCCTCTGATCTCATTTTTCTTCTTTTTATACCATTAATTAATACGGATCTATCAACAATAAAAATACTGTTTTGCATGTTTTCACATTTATATAAGCAGTATTATCCAGCCCCTAGCCTTTTGCTACTTAATCTTTCATTCAGCATTTGAAAAAAAATCTATTTAGACACAGTAGATGTAATTGGTTCATTTTGGATGTGCCACAAATTATTTTCTGCTACTCTTCCCAAATTTCAAATACTAACACCAGTGCTGCAGTGGATATTCTTGTGCAGGTCTCTACGTGCAGGTGTAAAACCATTTGCTCAGAGTAGAGACTAGAAGGGAGAATTGCTGGTTGGGAGGTATGCACATATTCATTTCTACTAAATATGGCCAAGCCAATCAAATTGCTTTTTCATATCTAACAATGGTAAGTATTTAAATTTTAATTTGCATTTCTTTTATAATTAGTGAGATTGAGCATCTTTCCTTTATTTTTTTGCCATTCAAATTTATTCTGTAAATTGACTGTGTCTTTTATCAGTTCGGTTTTCTTTTCTTAAGGTTTTAGGAATTTATAAAATTACTTTAAATAATGCTGAATTAAAATATAACATATATAAGGAATAATGTGTTAGGATTTCTAAAAAAATATATTTTGTCACTGTTTTATTGGCTGCATTCTTAACGTGTAGGCTTTTATTAAATGCTTTTTCTGAGTCTGAGATAACATTTTTCTCTTTAACTTTAAAATGAGATCTGTTAACATAGAATTATCTTGAATTCCTGGGAAAAATCCACCTTCATTTTGCTACTTTATAGGAGAAATATTCCTAATATTATCTTTAGGATTTTTGTACAAAGGATCTCAATGTGATCTCAATTTTGATCTCAATTTGATCTCAATTTTTCCTTTTCTTGTCTGGTCTTTGTCTGTTTAGACCTTCAGGGTGTATCAGCCTCATAAAATCAGCATGGCCGATGAGGAGAAAGGAGTTAGCTGCACTATCATTCTTTCTCCCAGGAAAAGAAAATAGGTGGCTGGATCCTCAGAAATCTTTGGGATCATGCTAGTAACTTGGTATCCTGGTAGATGGACTAATGGTATTTGCCAGGAGGAGAGTCCTTATTTTTAAAGTGCTCTTAACAAAATGTCTCCGGTTTATGGCAAACAAACCTGGCATCTATGGATTTGTGAAGCATAGGGAATGTACATAAACTGTGGAACTAGATAGCTCTGGGTATTAGTGGAAAAGTTTCATGACCTAAATTCTCCCTGCTGGGTGATGTAATAGTGTATGTATGACCTTAGAGAGGCCTTGTTGCTCTGGGCCAGAGAAGTGGGTCTAGGGAAGAAGGCTGCTGCAAGGTGATGTACAGGAGGTCCAAGACCTTTCTTTGCTTGTCCTGTGCCCCTTAATTGCTTACATCTTTGAAATTGTTAGTACAGATTGATGCCAGGTAAGAGTTTTATCTATTTTCTGACACAGCTTGTATAAAATAGGAATTATTTGTTCCTTATACATACAGTGGAGTTTAACTGTAAAATTGGTTTATAATTTTTTTAGTTGTGTTTTTTTAATGTTAAATTTAACATTAATTTTCTTTAATGGTTATTGTTGGATTTCACAGGTTTTTGGGTTTTTTTTTCTGGGAGCTGGAAGGTACATAAATTCTAAGAAGTTATTCTCATTAAAATTTTATAATTAATTTGCATAAATTTCAAACTGTCCTCTTTTAATTGTCAGCTCTTCTTTGATCTATTTGATGCCCATATTTGTTGCTAATAATGTTTATTTCTGCCCCCTTTTTTTCCTGGCAGTCTTGCAGGAAGTGTATTTTTTTATTCTTTTAAGAATCATATTTTAATTGATGTTCTGTTTTTTATTTCATTAAAATGTGTTCTCATCTTTAGTATTTCTTTTCTTCTTCTTATACTTGTTATTTTTCTAGCTTCTTGAAGTCAAGACTTTCTTGTTTTTTATTAGCTGAACTTAGTACTAAGAACTTATTGATATGTACCGTTTTAGCTGAATCCCACCAGTTTGGCTATATAGTATGTACTTGTCACTCACTCCTAAATTAATAGCAGTTTCCACTATGAGTGTCTCTTTAAGAATGAATTCTTTATAAATGTACTTTTAAATGCCTACTTTCTGTGTTAAATATGTTTTATTTTTATTTCTAAATCAATTTTATTTTATGACAATGTAGTCTCTATAGTACAAATTATTACTTAAAGCAAAATTTATAACCACCGGCATACAGATTTGTTCCTCTTTAACCTTGTATACTTGAGTCATCTGACACTTTCTGAGATATGTAGAAGTTAGGAAGCTTTGTGGTTATAAGTAACAAAAATCTGGCTCAATCAATAAGGAAATTTATTAACATATTAGAAATAAATCCATAGGCAAGTTTGAATAGGTCAGTCATTATCAAGAAACTTTATGTATCTCTTTGGGCACTTTAATCATAATTAAATCCTTTGTTCCCCTGTTCCATAAAGTTAATTTTATCTGCAAATGATGGAACAGAAAGTCAGAAATTTCTTCCTGCCATGTATATTTTAATGGAAGCTCAAGATGTGCTTTAGGACACAAGAAAATAAACCAAAATGGAGGAAGATGTGGGTTCCTGGAAACAATAAATCCAACCTAGGGGATTAGCAAAGAGAAGTTCCAAAATGACAGGGTGCAGCAAGCCTAGGAAAGAACCAGTCCAATTTGGGACAGGAGAATAGACAACTCCTTCAAAACAAAGGCAGATGTTGGGGAAGGGGTGTATTGTTTATGAGAGTAGCCAACAAACTATTTGGAAAAACAAATGAAGACTAACCTAGACTAGACTAAGAGTTTTTTTTTTTTTTTTAAATGAAAGGCAGTTATAAACTCTAAGAAAAACTAAAACATAAGGAAAACACAATTATGAACTTATACTTAGTGTTGTAGGAAAAATATGTATTAACATATTTAATGTTAACTTTATGTTAATATGTATTAACATAAGTCAATAACAAAAACGATTTACTTAAAATAGTGCTATATTTACAATGGAAAGATGAGTCAGGGATGATATATTGTAGTGTAAAAAAGAGGCAGTGGCAAATTAATAATGTCTAGCATTTTAAAAATGAAGAGGCAAAAATAAAGCATGATATTAGAAAAAGAGAGTTTACCACAGAAGAAACGGCTTAGGGAGTAAAAAGAAAATCACTTCTGAGAACTAGACGTGGGGGTGATGAGAGATGGGCAGAAGTCATTGTAATGCCAGTAGCTTTGATTCTTTTTCCTCTTTGGTTTGTAAGACTAAATTATATAAATAAAAATTTTGAATAAATTTAAGCATGTAAATTGAAAAAGAATGCAGTGTATATTTCAGTCCAGTAGTGCTACTCAGAGTCATTACCTGATTGGCTAAATAGCATATTAAATTAGGAGCAAATGTAATCCAAAAGAGAGAGCAGGGAGTAATTCGATGAATTACTAGTAATTAATTTCGCTTTCTACTGAAATATCAACTTTGAAGGCAGTTGTAACCTGTTTTATGAACAGACTAGAACTTGTTTGGTATGAATTGGTTAACAACCTACTTTTCACTGGTCTTTCACCAGCCCCTGTGATATTTGAGTTTCATGTGTCATAAAAAGCAATCTCCTCTGAGTAAAACTATCCTTTCCATTCTTCCCCTTCCTTTCCTTCCTTCCACTCTCTTTTCCTTTCCTTTGTTCCTTCTCAGCCTCTTCTTCTTCTCTTCCTTTTTTTTCTTTGTTAAATGGTTACTATGCACATTTGTATTTCTCATTGTCTCTTGAAACCTCCTGAATAAGCTCATGGAAGATAGTTTAACGAACAAACTGAACTTAATAAAAGTAAAGCTATAGAATAAATTAATGTTCTTCTTAATGATATTCCTAGAGTGATATCTTTGATGATTTTGTAGTTTTTCAGTCACTTTCATGTGTTCATATAGAGTCTTATGTCTGGATTTTTTAGTTTACTAGGTTATAATAGAAAAAAAATAATATCCGATGTCTTGTGAGGGGTGAGCCTCTTTTTGTTGGGATCAACTCATTCCATGGCAGATCTCTTAGATAGTATCCCTTTCAAGATAAATCAAGCCTGGCTGACATCTGTGGGTTCTACTCTTTCCACAGGTAGATTCATCACTTTTTTGCTTTCACTATATCCCCTCTGCTTACTGTTCTAGCAGGAAACTCCAGTAAATCTCTTCTTCTTCCTCTCCTCCTCCTTCTTCTGAGAGAGATAAGAGAATGAGTGCATAGAGGTGGAGAGGAGCAGAGAGATCTTAAGCAGGCTGTACGGCCGGATGCAGGGCTCAGTCTCACCAGCCTGAGATCATGACCTGAGCTGAAATCAAGAGTTGGATGCTCAACCAACTGAGCCACATAGGTGCCCCTCCAGCATTCCTTATCTTCAGAATTTCTTCAAGTAAGCATCAGGCAGCAGTCTCTGTGTTTCTAAACTCAAGGGGACACATATCAGGTCTTTCAAGATGTCTGACTTCATACTGTTCCAGGCCCCTAAACAGAAAGGGACTCGTGTATTTGTGAAGCTTGGCAAGCATCTTGTTAAAAGATGTTCCTGTCCTAGGAAGTGTCCCCATGGTCTATGAGTGGTTCTCTGGAAGCCTTCCTTACTTGGCTTGAGGTGGGGATAGGGGAGCTGAGATCACCCGGCCTTATTCTTTTTTAAATTTATTTAAATAACCTCTTAGCGTGTTTGATATTGATCAAGCATAATGCTAATCAACTATATTTTACTTATAGTTTATGTTCTTGTTTCTGAGGTTACAGTCAAAATTCTGTGTTAAAAGACAGAGCTTCTCACCTAATGCCTTGCTAGGCTTTATTCTATTATTTTATAAATGTTCATCTTTTCCTTGACTCCTAGTTGTATATATGGGTAGGGGGTAAAGAAGTGTCATTTTCAAAAAGGACAAGAATGTAAATAAGTAGCCTGTTGTTGCTAAGGGAACAGTCTTCCTTTTAACCTTTTTCATGGAAGCTATTAACTTCCCTTTCAAACCACAGAAAAGAGAAACAGCCTGTCCAAGTTGCTAAGCATAGGGTCTTGAGAGGTAATTGGACTACAGGATTAGAAAATTCTCAGCAAGGGAGAAATGGCAAATGTTCTACTCCCTGACTTCTGTACCACTCAGGCTGGATCAATGATAGGTGCACATATAGATATTCTAAGACTAAAGGCTAATTGTTGCTGGAGTCCTTCTTAACTAGGCCCTATTACTCTATTGTTAATTTTCTGAATGGAAAAAGGCCTTTTTAATTTTTTTTTAATTTTTTTAAGTAACATTCCCATGGCCTAGCTAGACACAAATGGTCCTCTAGAAATCCCAAGAATTGTATCTAGAGATAAGCATAAAATATGGCCTGGTGCTGGGAATACTTACACACCTGGTACTCACACACTAGCCATCCTTGAGTTTAGCTAAGTCACTTGTCATTAATTTGGTGACTTCTTGGTCTGAGGTTGCACCACGGAATCGAAACTGAGCCTATGGCTAATTGGGCAGCCTAATCATTAAAATCTCCCAGATTATCCACACATTCATATCCTGGGGTTGGTTAAAGTACTATCTGCTCACCGCTGTGTCCACAGCAAGGCAGGATAGAAGCCATTCTAGAAACAGACATTCCAAGGAACACACCTGGCCCTTTTACATAAATAGAACAGAGCGTTTCCCCATCTTTCTCTTCGGTCATTTGCTTGAGTGGTACATTCACAGGTTCAGTTCCTAAACCCAGGGAGTTTGGAAGAATCATGTACCATTATAAATCCTGGCCCATGGGCTTGGATAACATTGGCATCAGCCCCTGTAGCATGGGAAATGCATACAGGAATCTTCAAACTAAGTTCCACCCAACAGTTCGAGTCTTAACACAAAGTGCTTCTTACTGTAAAGGTGCCAGGGTCTCCTCGTAACCTTTGAATTTATTTTATTTTTGAACAGACCATAGAGGTCAAGTTCAGTGTTACAGTAAATTTCCAGCATGTTCTCCATATGTTCTCTAGTTCTCTACTGAAAATGCACCCTCCAAAAGGATACATTTTTTTAAATTTATTTTTTAATTAATTTATTTCTTTCCAAAGGATACATTTTTTATTACTATCACAGAGAAACCAGAAGTTGGAGAAAAGCAAAGTGATTTTTCCTTTGGTAGAAACTGTCCCACAAATGTTCCTTCTGGCTTCCCTTCAGTTTTTGTTTCTCTCTGAATCTTTCATTGTATGCAGTTGATTAATGTAGTTGACTGCTAATCAATATTAGCAGCCAGGGTAGTAGAGATATTACTGAATTATAAATGATCTTTAAGATACATTCTAAGAAGCAATCACTTCTAGGCCTGTATTTGTTATCACAGTGTTGACAACCTTCATATCAAGATTTTAATATCCGGTAGGATAATGAAATTTCTACCCAACACAGATTTTCTCTGTCTTTGTACCATAATAACTAAATATACCTTCAGGTTGGCGACTGGTAATATTTTCTTGGCCTCTATTTATATAAAAGTTCTTAAGAGAGGTTTTTTTTTTTTTTTTCAAGCCATAGGAGTTCCTAGACGTGAGGATAAAGTAACAAAGGAGAGGTACTTATCTGAGAAGAAAAAAATTGTGTTCTCTGAGCCTTCGAGTTGGTCCTCTGCTCCAGGTGGATAGGCTGCGGGTTATGCTTGGGCTCCCTGCTCTTGTCAGCGGTTGACAGGAGCAATGACAAGAATCTAGGGAAAGAAAGTGCCTTTGTAGAAGTGAACGCTGCAGAAAGGCTCAGAGGGAGGCTTGCTGATAAAATTGTTTCCTGGGAACAGAAAGTCAGAGTATCACAGGATCTCAAATATGTGTGAATTACTGCAATTGCTAGCACCCAGAGGGGAAGTGACCCTCATTCCACTCGTCTTGCTCTGGCTCTCTGTGCAACTCTCCTGGGATTCAGTGTGGTTTTTTTTTTGCAAAATATTTGTTTCCTTTATTTTGTTTTGTTAATTAATATAAAAACAAGATGCCAACTCTCATTGGCCCTATCGGTATTAGTGGCTGGCAACAATCAATTTTTACATTCTGAAAATTATTATCTTGTGGTGCCCAGGCATATACTTCCTGATGTTACCGGCTATAAATTACTACTGGTATTAGTTAATGCTGAACCTAGCCCTAACCCATTAGTGAAAGGGTCAGAGCACCAAACTAGGCCCTCCTAATTTCCAACTCTCATTTGTTGGCAATTATATTCCATCCTATACTGACACCAGTCATGTGCATAAGTCTGGTTTTGAAACTTCCATGAGTCAAAGACACAGTTATCTCCTCTCTTGATTTTCCAAGGAGTGTAGTGGGCAGTGCACAATACCTATTGATTGAATAGAAGGAAAATGAAAGAAAATCAGCATCCTGGAGAAACATACTGTCTGGGTAACAGGGATTATTTTTTCATCTGTTCACCTTGAGTTGTTTTCGTTTCTTCTATATGGTTTATTTTTCAATAAGCACCTGAATATAAAGGTCCTGAAGAAATGGATCTGTAGGAAAATTTAAGGAAGTTACTCAAACACAAATGAAGTTATTCTAACCCCAACATGCTGTAAAACACCAAGATCTTTAAATAAATGAGCAAGATGCAATGAACACTTTGCTGAAGTCCTACCAATAAAAGCACTAATAGCTAATACCTACTGCATTGCATGCACAGTATCTAGTCTTCCTCATTGCAACCCTGGGGGCAGGCCACGATCTGGAAGGTTAAGTAACTGGCGTATGACCCCACAATTAGTAAGAGGTCCAGCTGGGATGCACATCTACAAGCACGAAATTCAGAACCTGCACTCTACCTGCCACCCGAACTGTCTGGAAAACCCTGGAATTAGAGTCAGTCCTCAGAAATTTCTTCAGGTGGAGGCTGTGGTTGGTTCTGGTTGTGGTTGGTTCTTTCCAGCAGAAGGTCCTAGGCTCAGCTGAACTGGACTTTGGCCTTCACTTCTCTTCCCCTCCTGCTAGTATAGAATCCTATCCTTGGTGGAAAAGAACTGCTTAGGGTTACTTAGGTAAGTTATAGAATGGTAACTTGTCATCTCAGGCCAAGAAGGGTAGATTCAAGATATAAAATTTTTTTAAAAGATTTTATTTATTTATTTGACATAGAGAGAGAGAGATCACAAGTAGGTAGAGAGGCAGGCAGAGAGAGAGAGGGAAGCAGGCTCCCCGCTGAGCAGAGAGCCTGATGCGGGGCTCGATCCCAGGACCCTGAGATCATGACCTGAGCCGAAAGCAGAGGCTTTAACCCACTGAGCCACCCAGATGCCCCTCAAAATATAAAATTTTTAAAAAGCCTAATTAAGACTATGAGAAATAGAAAAAAAAAAATCCTAAAAACCCAAGAGCTCATAAGCTGTTCCATAGGCATGTGTTTACAGATGACAGCAGAATCGGGCTGTTATACTTAGTACAAGTTCTTTTGGAAGAGAATTTAGAAACTGAGGCAGCTTGCTGCACCAGCAAGGGGAGCTAAAATTCACGCATGCAGTGCAAGCTTGGGAGCCTCCCAACAGACAGCACAATTGAACGCAGCAGACTTCCTTTCTTTAAACAGGAAGAGTAGAGTGGAATGGCCTGTATCACTTCAGTATGAACTTGTAAAAATCCTATCGAGGCCTGAGAGATTAGGGAATCATTGGATTGAGAAGATTCATTAGTTCAGGAGCAGCTGGGGTAAAAAGTTCCCGTGAACTGAAAAGCATACTTCGGGGCTTAAAGGAAACTAAGAGGAATTTTTATGAAATTATATTAGACTGCTTATGGATTATGAAAGGGAGCTGCAATGAGAAGTACCATCAATGCAGGAATGATGCAGGGAGACAGACATCAGAGAAAAATAAGACACTTTTATTTAGCAGAGATTTTAATGGATGAGAAAATGTGGAACATAGGACAAGAAAATCCTGCAAAACGAACACAATGCCTTTCTGCCAATGGCAAAGACCAGGGTCATAGATGGGAGTGTGTTTTATACAATCAGTGGTATAATGAGACACTGATGGGAAGGAGCAGTTGTCCGAGAGATTTTGAAAGCCCTTGTACCTGTTTGCCAAAGATAAGCAGTTGATACCAGATTCCCAGGTATAAATAGCCTAAGTTAATTACTAGGGTTTTTAAAGACTACTTATCCTTGAACACTGGCCCCTGTACCAGCTCTTTCTTCTATGTAATAGGGGCTTAGGCATCTATATTACTGAACAAGTAAAAAGAAATTGAGAATGTTCTAGATCTCATATATATAACTCATTATGCCACCTAGTTTTTTCAAGCTATAATGCAAATTTTATTGCTAAGGGAAAGTTGGACTGGATGAAAAAGTTGAGCTTCTATGCCAGGAATATGTATTGTGTCTATGTTTGTGAAATAATTTAGTGGATACCCGATCCCTGTGATTAAGCATATAGAAGAATGTCTGTTTTGCAGGCTTTATGAAATTGAATTAATCAGCATAGCTTACCGCTCTTGCATTTTTGAATTGGTTTTATGTAAAATGAATTTTGACCTTTTAAAACTGTGATCATCTGAGTGGCTTCTGTGGTTTGTCACGTGGTGGGGGGCAATTGCCAGTTTGCCTCAGTAACTTACTTCTTTCCACCTGCATCACATTCGCCCATTGGGGTCTCTGAGGGCCAATGAAGCATCTGGTTTTCTGTGGATTATGAATTATTTGATTCCTCTTGGCAGTTAGGGGCCATTAGCTTAAGTAAAATAGAATGGAGCAAAGAGGATAGAAGACAGAAGATTGGTGATTCAAGTCTATATTCTCTCTGGCAAGCCATACTCCCTTCTGTAAACCTCCTCAACTGTGGAACCATGTGGTGAAATTCAAGAGGACTCTACGCATAAATTGCCTTTACTAACTGATCTTTGTAAAGCTCAGGGTAGTGTTTTAGCCTATGTATTGAAGATTTCCTCCATCTGAAATGTTCAAACCTTCATAACCAGATACTAGGATCCAGGCCTATATCTGAGAAGCCATAAAATCAGCATGTTGAATTTTGAGATTAGAAATCAAAACCCAAGCAAGTACTCATATTATTTTATTTTATGGCATCTTTATTCAACATAACATCCTGTCATGAATTTATAGGCCTTTCTGGTTGAGAAACACAAGTATACTAATACTGACCGCTTTTATAGAGTTTCACATTTTAAAATATGCTGTGGCCTTCAGTGGAAAATATGGGTATTTTTTTAGCTACTGATTTCAAAGTGTTCCCACTGCAGCTGGCATTATTTTATTTGTTCTTGCCTATTTTCTTTCTTTCTTTTTTTTTTTTTTTTTGAGCATAAAGAAAGAGGAAATAAAATGGAACATAACCTGGACTACTTTTTTAGCTAAAGCAATTGCTTTTTACCATTTTGAAATTTCTCATTCTCAAACCCTTTAAAAGTGCTATTTTAAAACAAGGACATTATATGAAAGTGTAGAAAAAGGGCCAAGTTATAAAAAAATATCTTTTAAAAACATGCTTAGTAGCTTAAAAACTGAGAGTTCAATAGCAAAAATCAGTAGCTTGGGGGGTTGTGATCATTGCAGAAAAATAGCATCCAAAAACTCGGTGAGAATGATCCAGAGCTACCACTCACTAAAGGCAGGCATCATGGCTTCCACACTCATGCAGGGGACCATCTAGGTATTTCTCAAATAGAAACCCATTTCCTCATGGGACTGGATGTTTTGTTGCTGGAAAGGAATTGTTTTTTAATTAGTTGAGCCCAGATTTGTCCTTTACAATTCTTGTTTTACTCCCACGGCTAGGACATGACTGCAGCCTAAGACTATCTGACCTTGAAGGCAAAATCCATGACCCACTTTCAGTGTGCACTTAACCTTGCAGAGGGAAGTCATTTGGTTTATATTTTATTGATAGCTACTAGGCCTTTGTGTGAGTGGGTCCATTTGAAAGCATTTGACTATCCATGGTGGGATGGAGTCAAGCAGATGCTGCCCAGATACAGAGTGAGAGCTTGAAGTAGCACTCATACTTTTGAACTTGGGATTTGAAGTGGCAGTATAGTCTAAGAGCCACAGTTTAAGAATTGATATACACTCCCTCCTCGTGGGCATCATTCCCACATGTCCAACCTCAAGGATATAAGCACTGCCCTTGGGTTAGGAGCCAGACTGGGGGGTCAGTGTTACACACAAGGTCAAGTTTGTGACTGGTGCTCAAAACGTGGAGCCAAGGGTGGAAATTGTCATCTCAGAAGTTCACAGATCAGGAAATGGCTGACACTCCTGGTGGATTCATTATATTAAATAGATGAAATGGCTTGATGAGCCCCTCAGCACTTAACTACTGCTCCAATCAGTGCACATTTAATGAAGGGCACACAAATTAATTAGTGTAAACTGTAAATGCTGAGTAAGCTGAAAGTAAAGGGGTAAAGAAGGCGATTGCTGTTTTTTTTTTTTTTATTTTTTTTTAAGAAAAAGGAGAGTTGCTTTCGTTAGAAATAACTTTGGGAATGAGAAGTGTTATATAAAGAAAAAGGGAATATTAGTTCTTTTCACACATAGAATAATTCTGTTTAAAATTCACAGTTGAAAATAAAACCTAAGTCACTTATGAAAGTTGTTACGTGGCACTTGAATTTTGGAATATTTCCACATATTTTATGTGATGAACTATTAATATAAAAATAGATGAAAAATGTTCAATTAGCTTTGAACCTGTTGTAAAGCACAGAAATATTTCTGATTTTTTATGTTTAGGCTTTAAAAAACCAGGAAAGAGATCACAATATGCTAGAGCTAGAAGGGATTTTATATAATATCTAGTTCATCCCTTTTGGCGTTGAGTAAGTACAAATCATTTTTGGAAAGAGATAGGAAGAAACAAAGCTACACTTAAGGGCCAAAGCAGAACAGAAACAGCACCTTTTAAGTTCAACAACAGTTACCAACTTTTCTGAGTTGCTTGGATATTTATTGCCTTCTCCTTCCCTACTTCTCCTCCTTCCTCCTCCCCCCTTGCTCCCCTTCCTCTTTTTCTCCTCTTCCTCCTCCTCCTCCTTTTTCTCCTTCTTCTTCCCCTCCTCCTCTTCCTTCTCCTCCTCCTCCTCTTCTTCTTCATTGTTAACAATTTCACTGCTCTTTAAATAGCTTGGCTAGCAGGTTGACCATACATCCTAGCTTACCTGGCACAGTCAGTCTTGGATTATAGCAGTTGCCTTAGGGTCTACCTGGATTTTGTTCCAATTCTTTTAAACATAGTATTTTTATTATTAAGAGTTGCATTGATATGGTCTTTAATTATTACTATTAGTCTTACTAATAATAGTTACATTTAAAATTCAGCTGGAGGTTGGTACACCTTCATTTTATCCTCTATCTTTTGGTATGGTCTCATCCCCTATTATGTTAGAAGTGTCTTGTCCCTTCTAACAAAGAGATAGAAAACATTTTTAAAAAATCAAAGAGAAATTGATCAGCTGAGGAATACGATAACTGAACTGAAAAATTTGCCAGAGGGGTTCAACAGCAGATAAAGCAAAGTACCTGGAGAGTGTACACACACACATACACACACACACACACATACACACACACACACACACACACACACACACACACACACACGGAAAGAAAGTATATCAATGCAAAACTCAACAAAACACAAAGGAAGACAGGAAGAGAAGAAAAGGCAGACAAAATAGCTGCAGAACTAACAGAAAAGAGCTAACAAAATGGCATCAGTAAATCCTTTTCTATAAATAAATACTTTAAATATAAATGGATTAAATTCCATCAGAAGAAATAAAGTGGTGGAGTGGATTAAAAAAAGTAACCCATGTATATGCTGCCTACAAGATGTTCTCTTTAGATTTAAGGACATACACAGGCTAAAAATGCCATGCAAATGGTATGCCATGCAAATGGTATGCCATGCAAATGGTAACCAAAAGAGAACAGGGGTGGGGAGAGGCTATACTTATTCTAAATAAAACAGACTTTCCAAAAACTATCGAAGAATCAAAAAAAAAAAATTCATAGTGATAAAAGTGTCCATTTATCAAGAAGATATAACAAATATAAATACATATGCACCTGACATCAGAGTAGCTAAATATATAATATATAGCATTGACAGAACTAAAGGGAGAAGCAGGCAACAATACAGTAATAATAGGAGATTTCAACTCTCCACTTTCAACAGTGGATAGAACATTCCGACAGAGGCCAGTAAGAAAACACTGGACTTGAATGACACCATAGACCACATGGACCTAACCTCCCTAAATAGGAGATTCCACCCAACAATAGCAGAACACACATTCTTTTCAAGTGCACATAAATCTTTCTCAAGGATGGATCACATGTTGGGTCACAAAACAAGTCTCAGTAAATTTAAGAACACTGTAATTATACCAACTAACTTTTCTGATCACAGTGGAATGAAACTTGAAGTTAATAGCAGAAGGAAAACTAGAAACTTCACAAATGTGGAAATTAATGACACTCTTGAGTCCTCACTGGGTTAAAGAAGAAATAAAGGAAAATATTGTGAAAAACTCCTCAAAATACAACACACCAAAACTATGAGATGGAGCAGAAGCAGTTCTAAGAGGGGAATTTATAGCAATAAACACATAAACTAAAAAAGAAAAAAATACTTCAAATAAATAGTCTAACTTTACACCTTAAGGAAGGAGTTAAACAAGAAGAATGAAATGACAAAGAAGTTAGAAGGAAGGAAATAGTCAAGATAGATCAGCAAGAAATTAAATAGAAAATAGAAAAAAATCAAAGAAACTGAGGGTTTTTTTGAAATGATTAAAAAGTTGACAAACGTTTAGCTACACAAAGAAAAGAGAGAAAACTCAAATTAGAAACAAAAGAAGAGGCATTACAACTGAATGGCACTGAAGTAGAAAGGATCAAAATGGACTACTATGAGCAATTATTTGCTAACCAGCTGAATAACCTAAAGGAAATAGTTACCACATGACTGAGGAAACAGAATTCCCATATGATCTCACTTCTGGATATATATCCAAAAGAACTGAAATCAGGATCTTAATAGTCACAATTGCTAAGATGTGGAAACAATCTAAATGTCCATTGCCAGATGGATGGATACTCCAATGTGGTCAATAAGTATAATGAAATACTACTCAGTCTTAAGAAGAAATATTAGAATAAACAATATGTCTAGCTTTCCCCATGTATCTCTCCTTAAGCCACTTAAAAATCAAATATGCCTGTATTTGCCACTACCACTTTCATATGAATTAAAAGGGGGTATACAATTCCTCGAAGAAGGAGAAGATTTCTAAGATAATGAAAGCGAAAGGGAAAGGTGACTTATGGAAAGATGGGAAGTAGGGAATACCTTTATCTGATTCTTGATTTTTCCTGTGGCCAGAGCTGCCTTAGGTTTCATAAGCTTTGAGGCTTTTGTCCAAGTGAATTCTATTTTTTAAAAAAGATTTTATTTATTTATTAGAGAGATCACAAGAAAGGGGGAGGGGCAGGGGCAGAAGCAGACTCCCTGCTGAGCAGGGAGCCCCACTCAGGACTCCATCCCAGGACCCCAGTACCATGACCAGAGCCGAATGCAGACGTTCGACCAACTGAGCCATCAGGCGCCCTCAAGTGAACTCTATCTTTGAGCAGAAACCTCCCAAGGCAAGGACATTTTCACTCTTACTATTTACTTTAGCTATGGGAAATACCTTTTAAATTAGTCTAAGCACTTAGAAATCTTAAATAGATTGCAGAATTTAGCGAAGTGATTACTGACTCTGAACTGAGTTGTCGAAGGTAGTGGCAGGAGAGTCAGAAAAATCTGAATGCTAGCTGGAACTCACTCCCTCTGACTTGCATAGCCTTCTGTGTCCCACACACACACCATTGGAAGAGATATATTTGTTCTGATTTGCGGATGGAGATACCAAGGAATAGCGAGGTTGCCTAATAAATTTTGACTCAGGTCTTCAGATTTGAAAGACTTTTTTTTTTTTTCCACTACTGCACACGGGTCATACTCTTAAACCTCTGTCAATATCAACCAACTGAATTTCAAAATACCTGTCCATTCCTAACCAGGAAATATTAATGTAAGATAAATAATTTTGGGAAACGCTATATACTATATTCTCTTACAGTGTTATTGTATTTTAGAAATCCTATAATATGGGGCACCTGGGTGGCTCAGTGGGTTAGAGCCTCTGCCTTCGGCTCAGGTCATGATCTCAGGGTCCTAGGATCGAGCCCCACATCAGGCTTTCTACTCAGCGGGGAGCCTGCTTCCCCCTCTGTCTCTGCCTGCCTCTCTGCCTACTGATCTCTCTCTCTCTGGCAAATAAATAAATAAAATCTTAAAAAAAAAAAAAAAAGAAATCCTATAATACAGAACTACCTGAATTGCTTTCAACCAGTGTTTTCAATCCAAACAATGGCTTGGTATTGTTTCTTAGAACTCTATTTGGGAAGCAGTGTCCAATGAATAGACTGTTGTGGGTTTAAAGAATAATGGCCATAATATTAACTGCTTATATTTATTTGTATCCTTCTTCTTTCTTTTCAAGGGTTAATTTATTCCTGAAAAACCCCTCTAAAGTAAATGTTCAAGTAAAATATATAATTATCATTAATTTAAATGGAAAAAATTTGAAGCATTCTTAGGCCCCCAAATTAGGACCCATTTATGCCAACAGAACGCTGAAATGTATAAAATGGAGCTGATTATCTGAATAGTTAATATTCACGACTGTGGTATAGCAGGCTGTGAACTCTCTGTGATGATTCTGTAGTATCTATACTATAGTATTTGTAGTATCTATAATATCTTCTAGACTTGTTCATCCAGCTCTTGTGTCATTGACTTATGTAATAAATAGAATGTAGTATGTAGGATGCTTAGGACAGAGCTCACAGAAATTGGCCAACATAGGATACACTATATCTTTATAATTAAACATTTAATAATAATAAAAAAACAGAAAAGTAGAGGCCAAGGAAATCGATAAAAGCAAGGCACCCATTCCGGGAGATTCTCAGGACCGTAAAATGAGCAAACCATGAGCATCCTGGAAGAAGAACCACATGCCACATGTGGCCATCATACAGTGTGAGGGTGATGAGAGGTGGCTCTTGGGTTACTGTCCCTGCTGCTCAGTATGCGAAATCTAAATTTGCCCTTGTAGTTCAGAGGATGTGTACTGTAGGTGTCCTGAAAACTCCCTCTCCTAATTAAATTCTTGTAATCCAAATGGATTTATCCTGGAGTACCATCATGACGCCATCTGGCTAATATTGAGATTCTAGCCATTTTCTCATTTGATCTTTGCAGTAACTCTGAGGAAGAGGTGGTAGGGCTTACCAGTGAATTTTCTTTCAGTCCTGTTTGTTTGCTATTTGGGGCTCATTGTTTTAGCTCCTAAACTCTCTGGCACCCCCACAGCAGAGGCTCTAAAGTCTTGGCTATAGGTTCTTGAAAACTGTCGTTTATTTTGAGCATTAACATAAAGGCACTATTGGGCACCTGGGTGGCTCAGTCGGTTAAGCATTTGCCTTCCCATCGGGTCATGATCCCAGGGTCCTGGGATCAAGTCCAACATTGGGCTCCCTGCTCCGCAGGAAGCCTGTTTCTCCCTCTCCCATGCCCCTTGCTTGTGCTCTCTCTCTGATAAATAAATAAATAAAACTTTTAATATAAATAAATAAATAAATAAATAAATAAATAAATAAAATCAAGTCTTTAAAAACAAACAAACAAACAAACAAAAACATAAAAGCACCCTCGGGTTCATATTAAAGAGGGCTAGGGCTCTGGAGTGGGGCGTCTGGATTTCTTTAGCTGCAAAGTGGAATAGTAACCGGACTCAGAGAGCTATTGGGAGATGAAAGAGTTAATCAATGAAAAGTGGTTGTGTTAGTGCCCAGCAGGTAATAACCCTGCAATGGTAGCCATTATTCTCAGCCATCGCAAGTGACAGGTACTTACCAAGCACGAGCCCGGGCTGTGAGCCAAGCCACGTCCTGGGAGGGCACCCCTGAACTCCCGGCTCCTTCCTTGCTAGAGCTTCCCCTCCATGGTGGAGACACAATCATGCATGGCAGAGAGGCTCTTGAGAGCCTGCATTCTGTATATATTTTTAAACAGTTTTATTGAGGTGTAGTTGGTATCCAATAAACTGTGTATATTTAAAGCAAATGTTTTGGTACATTTTGGTATGTCTGTATCCACGAAACCATCCCTATCATCAAGATAATGAATGTACCCATAATCCCCCAAAGTCTCCTCATGCTCCTTCAACATCCCTCCCTCTCCCTGCTCCTACCTCTCTTTTCAGGGCGTCCACTGATGTGCTTCCTGTCACTATAGACTAGTTGCCATTTTTCAGAATTTTGAGATGGAGCCACATTGCTGTGTGTTGTGGGTTACTAGTTCATTCCTTTTTATTGGGGCCAGGGAGTGTTCTGCCAGACAAATATGTCACACCTCATTTATTCGTCCTTGTGCCTATGGAAATTTGGGCTATTTCCAGTTTCTGACTGCTATCGGTAAAGTTGACACAAACTTTTTAAAAATAAAACATTTCAAGTGTACAACCTAATGAGTCTTAGATGTATACACCTGTGACACCACTGCCACAGTCAATACACAGAATGTTTCTCATTATTTGTCACAAGAAATTTCCTCATGATTGTCAGCAGTCCATTCTGGCCCCAGGCAGCCAGTAAACTGTCATCTTTCACTACATAGTAGTTTGCAGGCTCAAGAATTTTATATAAGTGGAATCATGCAGTATATTCGCTTTTGTGCTTATCTTCTTTTATTTAGTGTAATGATTTTAAAAGTCCACCCTTGTAACTGTGTTTATCAGTATGCTACTCCATTTTATTGCTCTGTAGTATTCCACAGAATGTAATACCATAATTTGTTTATTCATCTAATGGACATTGGTGTTGTTTCCAGTTTGGCGCTATTGTCAACAGCTACTAAGGATATTGTAGAGTTCAATGCAGACCTAAGAATTTCATTTTATAAATTCTATAAAGACAGTGCCCACACAAGCTATTTGGTTACTGCTGAGTGTAGTCTCTCCTGAACTGTATTTTCCATTTTATGAACCCCGTGAATTTATAACTAGTTATCTTCTTCCCTTTACTTTTGTCTCTAGAGCCCTGGGAGGTAAACTTGGGGGCCAGTTCTAACAATCATTTAAGCTGTTACTGGGTATAGATTTTGTTTGCTAACTTTATCCCTGACTTATCTTGCCTTCTATTATGATTTGTACTTTCACATTTTTTATCATTAAATTTTTATTACAGCATATATTTTATAAGGTACCTCAAATCCACTATTCTTTTTTTCTTTTTTTAAGATTTTATTTATTTATTTATTTTGAGAGAGAGAGAGAGAACACGTAAGTGGGGGGGAGGGGCAGAGGGAGAGAAACTTTCAAGCAGACTCCCCTGCTGAGCAGTGTGGGGCTCAACCCCACAACCCATGAAATCATGACCTGAACCAAGTCAGATGCTGACTGAGCCACCCAAGTGCCCCTCAAATCCACTTTTCAAAGGAGGTAGAGTATATCAAAGCATTAAATCTGGCATGAGTTGAGAGACATCAGAAGAATTCACCCTGCACTCAAATAGCTTTCCTTTCTACTTGTCCAGAATGCTTGAAATTCTTCCATTCCAGATTCAATTTCTTTGCATCAGGAAGTATTTCCTATCAAAATGAAATCCTCGGGAAAAAAAGAGAGGACACCTTAAGCTCAGGTCACAGAAAACAGATTCATTTATCTGAACTTTTCCAAGTGGACAGCTTGAGGTTGGAGTGGATGGGAGGGAAGATGGAACAGGGAGAACAAGAGGTCACATTATGAAAAGTGAAATGGTGCTAGAAAAGCACAGAAAGGAAGAAACCAGAAAGAAAGCCACCATTTTTTTTTTATTTCACTCATCTCTTCCTGAGAAGCAAGAATTTTATTTTTTACTTATTATTATTATTATTATTTTGCCTTTTTGGGGAGGGAATCTTCACAAGGTAAGAATTAAGTAACAATGGCAAGTGGTGTTTCTTTGCTGACCTACCTGAAAAGCTTTGATTACTGAAGCATCACAATGGAATAAAAATAAGCGTAAAGGGTCCCAATTTAAAGTCACCCAGTTCAGAATGGAGATCATTTACTTGTATTTTGTTCCGTGTGGTGCTGAAACTGATGTGGTGTCTGCTGGGGCAGGGACAGGCAAAATAGGGACTGCCTTGGAGGGAAAATCCTATTTATGTGCTACAAAAAAGTTGGTGTCCGATACAATGGGCAATCATGAATACACACCCCAAAATCGATAAGCTCAGAAAGGAGTCAATGTAGTGCCTGAAAGCAATTCTACAAAGGAGAATGAGAGAGAAAGAGACTCCCCACCCCCAAACAAGTCAGCCAAACAAAATGGTGCTAATGTGAATGAGAAACTAGATGTCAGAAAAAGTACTAACTGCTGGGAACGGTGATTCAGACAGCAGAAAAAAAATAGATAAGCAAGCAGCTGAATTGTAGATGAGAACACTTGGCAGTTGCACACTCCTTGCTGATGAAAAGTCTTGTTGATGGAAACAAAATTCCTCGACATTGACATTGCAAATATGTTCTCTTTATAGATGCAAGTCTAGTGTAGTACCAAGGCTTCGTAAATTTAAGCTAAATGACTCAGTAGACTTGCATTTGATTAAAAGTTCATTTTTGTAGCTACCAGGAGAGAAGGCAATTAGGCACTCCTCCATTCTAGATAACAGGCTAGAAAGGGAAAAATAAACAGTAGTAGGTTCTAAGAGGCAGTGGCTTATTGATAAGTTTTCTGCATGAAGCTAAGTTTCTATTATCACTCAGTACTGAATCCTGATCTCAAGTGGGAGGTGGCATTTCCTTTTAGAACCAAGCTATAAATATTCTGGGTAAGGAAATTCAACTAGGAAACATACAAGGTATAAACAGATGTATATTACAGCATTTTCTATGGAAGGGGACTTGTGGGATAGTTTAATTGTATCACCCCCACAGTGTAGGAGCCTAAAAGGATTACAGTAAAGTGCTTCATGAATATTTATTAAAGTGGTAAATAAGGATGGCTAGATGGCCCTCTAGATCTCAATGCAGCAATATCCTGGGCAGGAAACTAATGTTGGAAATTGTAAAGTTATTGCCACATGTGTCAGAGAAGCAGATTATTCACAAATGGCATAGCCATCCAGAATCATAGCTATTCTCCCCCCAAATCACAGTTATATTTTACTACCCACTCCATTCTCATCTGGCTGCTGCTATTTACCTTCATAGCCTGTGAGTCCCCAGACCTGCAGGTTAGGGGAAATGTTTTGCAGGGGCTGAGCTTTGCAAAGCATGCCTTGTGTCCCCAAAGTGTCTAGGATTCACTGGACAGAACGTTAGTTATTTGAAGCTTTTCTACCTGCAACTGGATGTCTTTTCTCTGACCTCCGAGCTCTTTTGAGCACCCAGAGTTTCCCCCCTTTGCTTTCTCCACTGCCTGGGAGCCTCATGCGTTTCCCTCGGAAAACCTCATACCATCGCTTGTCAGTTGGGTGCTGAGGTGTGATGGGATATAATCAACATTTAATAACGTTAATTTAATAACAAGGATCTCTTACTGTTCTGATACAAAGGAGTCTATATCTTTTATATGCTGCGTTAGGCTAGCTGGGAGTTGTTCTGGGTAGCAGGGGTTGTATCGCAGTTCCAATAAACCAATATTTCTAAGTTGCAGTAATTTCTTATATTCATGGATTCTACTTAAAGTTTTTTTTTTCTCCCAAGAGTCACAGTTTTAAATATCTTTATTTTAGACTTCCCATTTTGTGCTATATGCTAGGAGGACGTTGAAGATTAGCAAAATTCTCTTGCTGATAAATCCCAAGGTTTAATCTTGAAGACTGATTTATCCCTCCTTTCCCAGATCAAAGCTAAGATTAGCAAGCTTTTCTAAATTGATTTCATGCAGTGACCCTTTTGGACTGCAGTCTTTCCTGATCCATTTTAAATTTATGTTTAAACCCCATGGATGGCAATATTACTGTTTTTCAAAAGGAAAGAAGAAAGGACAAGAGGAATCTCTTATGTTTTGTGCCGCAGCTCAGCTGAGAATCTGGTAATTGCTAACTGACTCACTCATTGAGGCCTTACTAAATGCTCATTGGATTGAACTGCATTGAACTAAGGTCTAGATTGGAGTAATAGAATTCTGCTTTCATGCATCGTCTGTACAATTTTTGAAATTCTAGTGTTTTCCCAGGTACATCTCTGCCAAATAATGTGACAGTCAAGATTTTGGGGTTGTGCTTGTCCCTAAATCTTCTTAGTATATTGGTCTTATCAGGTAACGTCATTTACTCTATAGGATCATTTCTGGACTTGAATCCAAATGTGGCTTCTCTAGCACCTTCTCCTACTTCACAAAAGCTCTTTGAATCCAGAGGGAAGTTATTCGTTCATCTCCAGGCTGCGGTATGGGTCCCTCAAAAGCAATGGTTATAGCTTCTTTCCACCATCTTGAGGAG